>VWZS01000913.1:0-381846 GCA_013397075.1 Rhabdornis inornatus | reverse complement strand
TATATATATATATATATATATATAAAATATGTAAACTGCTGCTGAAGACCTTATTCCAGATTATTTACAATATTTGTTAATATTTGTCTCAGCTGCTGCCTGGACTTTGAAAGATATTTTTCTTGTCAAAAAGAAAGTAGAAGCCATTACCCAAGGAGTTCAGTTTTGAGGCAAGGCATCCACAATATAACTGAAATATTCAGGGTGATCATTAACTACACCTTGTTAAAATAAAATAGTTTTTTTTAAAGCATAAATATATAATTTTTAATGACTTTTGGTAAAAAAACTCCAACTGTTCGTAGTTGCACTTCCGGTTACTCAGTGTCCCTGTAGGAACTTTACAGAGTTTCATTCTTTTGTGGATTCCTTTGACAATTGTCCATGAAATGTGACTATCAAGTCTTGCCCTTTTTTATCTTTTACCAGTTTTTAACCCCAGGCAGAACCTTACCCCATGATAGATTACTTTCTTAAGTAGCTTTTTGTAAGGAATGCTGTTAAAAGCTTTTTAATAAATTATGTTAACTGCTTCTCCTCTCACCACTGCTTTAACAACATCCTCAGGCTCAGACCCAGCAGTCAATCCGTATTTAGCAGAGCATTTTGTCATGAGCTAAAAACTAAACACACGTCCCAGAGTTTAGTGAGGAGAGCTGGATTTAACCATGTTTCCAGCTTTGCTGAACAGGTGACTTGCAGAGCAGATTAAGCTGAGCAGGGACTTGGACACCCAAAGTATTCTTTGTGATGTTATCTTAATCTCTCAGCCTTCTGCCTTTATCTCTTTTTTCATCCCAGCCACCTGCTGTGTGTGTAATCCAGGGACTGGAATTCTCCTGGGATGCCGACCGCTCTGCTTTGCTACCTGCCTGCCTGACCCCTTGTACAAGGAAACACCCACCCCCACTTGGTCTCCTAAAGAAATGTTGTAGATAGGTGTGGTACTCCTGGTAGTGAAGCAGTAGTAGCCTTTCCAGTAATTTGGAATGTCAGAGAATTTACCTCAGTGCTTGAGTGCTCTTTGTGAGTGGGATATTGTCAGGCTGAGAGAGATGGGGCTGGAGAACATTCCAGGGAGACTTTCCAGGACCTTGCAGTACCTAAAGAGGTTCCAAAAGAGCTGGAGAGGGACTTACCAGGGATGGAGGGACAGAACAAAGGGAATGGCTTCCCACTGCCAGAGGGCAGGGATGGATGGGATATTGGGAAGGAATTGTTCCCTGTGAGGGTGCTGAGCCCTGGCACAGGGTGCCCAGGGAAGCTGTGGCTGCCCCTGGATCCCTGGAAGTGCCCAAGGCCAGGTTGGGCAGGGCTTGGAGCACCCTGGGACAGTGGAAGGTGTCCCTGCTCAGGGCAGGAGTTGTAAGAAGATCATCTCTGATGTCTCTTCCAACGTGAACCACTCTGGCATTCTGTGAATATCCTCATGGAACTGAAATTACCACATTCCACTCTCGTTTAGCCCTGCTGGAGAAGTGACCATCCATTCTGCCTGAAAGCAAGATGGAAAGGGTTCATTTTCCCGTAGCTAATTCCCAGTGAGAGAAGGTTTCAATGTGTCACTTGTGCCTGCAAGTCTAACATTCGTGGCAGCCCACAGATCACCCAAACAGCTTTTAGCTGCAGCTCTGTTTTCTTCCTTCTTTGCTCAATTTATGCCAGACCAATATTCTGCGAAGTATTTCAGTATCTGGCAGCACAGAAGATTGATGTAGATCAGGCTTCTCAGCTTCCCCCATCACCAACTTGGCAATGACAGCCAAAGAGAAGAGCCTTTTACAGCACTGAATGAAGAATAAATCTATACAAATTTAATTAACCTCTGCAGAGCTTATTGAATCCTAACCAAGTTTAGTCACAGTTCTGTAAGTTTGGAAGTGCTTGGCATATTTTTGACTCTTGTACAATAGTTTGAGCTGGTTATATATACGAACCAAATTTGTAAAATGAAATTAATAATTGCTCTTATTGGGGTTTACTGGTGTACAAATTGCCACCTACATATAGAAGCAAAAAACCACTTCTGCTATAAATACAGCTTTTATTTATTTATTTTTTCTTGAATGCAGATAACTGAAAAAGAAGAAAGCCAAAATCAACGAAGGTGACATGAATCAATGGATGGAAACAAAATAGCAACATTCTTTATTTTCTTCTGATTGGGCTTAACATGGCTGGTGCTGTTTGGGTCCCAAAGATGTCAATGTGAGTTATGTCAGCTCATGCTGAAAGAGTGGATTTAAAATGAGTTGTCTGGATTAATCCACCCCGCCTCCTCTGTTTCAAGAGGATTGAGTTAAAAACTTCATTCCAGCACTAAGGACCCCTCAGTGCTACCTTTGTTATTTATTGCTGTTCAAGGCTGTCACTCCTCCACCTCGGGGTCACTGGCCAAGGCTGCTCTGCACAAGCTGGAGCTGTTTTGGCATTGAAAGATTGGCTCTGAGAATTGGAAGAGGGAATTGTGTCAGAGGGAAATCTGCGGAGGGAATGAAACCACGCTGGAATAGGCAGCAAGACTTTACTGAGCTGCTGGAGGGAAGTCAGGGCACACAGCTAGGCACAAATAGCCAAAATCTTCTTTTCCACACACATTCTGTCCCCCTTGCCCAAGGTCTAAGTGAAATACAACTTGTGCTGCATTGGTGACTCTTTCTGACAAAGTGGAAAGGAGTTCTTGGACCTTCTTTTCTTCCTTTGCAGTTAAATCCTTGTCCAGGTGTTTTTGTCCTTCCCTAGAAGCCCACAGGAAGACTCTTTGCCTGTCCTGACATGCTGACCTAATTTCTTAGAGTCAGCAAAATATAATGCTTTAAAGAAGTCTCATGGGGAAATCAGGTGTGACAAAGAGCCAGAGTTTTAAACAGGATCTCAGGTGAATGCTTAGCCTGGTGTCCTCCCTTGGTACCAGCCCAAATTCTGGCTTTAAAAAGAACAGGGATTTCCATGGAATAACAGTGCAGGAACCACTGAGGGGATCTGTCAATCATTGCCCATCCAGTGTTGCCATCCCAAGGGGAAAAACAATGTTCTTTTCCATTAAAAATAAACCTGGGTAACGTAGTTGTCACCGCCCTCCTCAGGAGTTTAAGGGAATAAATTATTTATAGTTTTGAGGGTGGTCTGAGTGGACAAACCCCCGAGTGAAAATCCATCCCCAAGGGCTCATACTCAGTTTCTGGGTCTGTACCCACCTTCCTCCTCTGCCTCTCCACTCTCACTGTGGATCTCTCTCAAACAATGTATTTGTCTCTTTATCATTTTGCTTTTCTGCAAGCATTTTAGCTTCTCTTACTGATTTCTTTGAGTAAGATTTAAAGAGTAAAATAAGAATCTATAAAATGTGTAGGGTTGTTTATTCCACTTTTCAGCATTAAAAATGCCACATGTTCTATCTTTTTAAACAAATTCTCCTTTTTTTTTACATTCCAGTGCCTGAAAGAAGCCTACAGGAAAGCTGGAGGAAGATTTTCTACAAGGACATGGGGTGACAGGACAACAGGGAATGACTGCAAACTGAAAGAGAGTAGATTTAGATGGGATGGTGGGCAGAAATTCTCCCCTGTGAGGGTGGGCAGGCCCTGGCACAGGGTGCCCAGAGAAGCTGTGGCTGCCCCTGGATCCCTGGAAGTGTCCAAGGCCAGGCTGGATGGGGCTTGGAGCAGCCTGGGACAGTGGAAGGTGTCCCTGCACAGGGCAGAGGATGAAACAAGATGATCTCTAAGGTCCTTTCCACCATTCTATGGTTCTGTGTTTCTATGCTTTTTACAAAGATTCATCATAACCTTACTATTTTTTAAAATCAAATATAAGGCATATTATTTTGCCATTCATGAACTCACTTGTTTTCTCCAAGATGTGGGATGTAAGCTCAGAATATCTAAAAGTCCTTGTAAATCTCCAGAGTAAATATCATGGTCAAAAAGTTCATTACTTTGCCACACTGTGACTTTCTTCCATATAGTAAAAGGTCAAATGTGCAGCAGATTTACTGAGGCCAGGACAATATCCTCATAAATTTTGCCTCCCTCCTGTAAAGGGCCAGATACTTGCCCTATTTTTCTGTTTTTCACACCTCCATAAAAAGATATAAATGTACTAAAAGACAGCCAGACTTCGTGTCCCCTAATTAATAATATCCTTAAAAATAGAAACAAAACAGACCCCACAGCCCTTTGAAAGGGAAGCACTTCACTGCACATTTGTCTTCTGCAGAGACAGGAGAAGGAGAAATGTGATAAATAATGACCATATGATGCTCTGTGTGGAAAATGTTCAGATGTTGTGGAGATGATTTCGACATTGATATAAAAGACTCCAAAGCAGAAGAAAAGTGATCTTGGACTAGTCCCAAAATTTCAAGTCTACTTGTGAAGCACAGATAACACTTTCCCCCCCTTCTAACTTTAAAATACCGATTTCTGGAGCTGCTGCTCGCATCACACAGAGTTTCTCTTCTCTCTCTAATCAGAAATGGAAGACTTTCATGCTGAAATATCTTCTTTCAGACCATCAGCTGGCAGAAGCCTTCCACTGTCCATTACCCATCTCTTTGCACCAGCTGAGCTTCTGACCACAGATGTTTTCCTGGCAGTGAGTAGGAAACGAGCATTCAAGTGAAGCAATAAGAGCTCTCTATTAATTATTCATGAGAAGAAGAAGATGAAAAAAAGCTACAATGTCCTATTCATAGAATGCCTTAATTTTTGGATACCTCTATGGCACAGGGAGGCAGGACTGTCCAAACTTGCAGTGCTGCATTACTTGTGAAACAGATCTGAATCTGCTCAGAGTTTTGGTGACTCATTTTTCATTCCATATGTGCACTCATGTGCTTTACTCACCCTTAGTCCAGCTGGAAAGGATGTGGAGAGAGGAGAAATCCAAGCTAATGTTTGAAAACCCTTTAATGAAGAATAAGCTAAACCAGTGTTTTCTGTAATTAGAGGACAACACAGGTTATATGTCACAGTTTGGGACTGAGAGGCAAATGCTGGGTCTGTAATGGAGCTGGAGATCTTTGTTTTGCAGTGACAAAATTCCTCTACTTTCTTAAAAACTCTGTGTATTATTGGATACTTGATTTTCAGCTTGCATGGAAACACTACTGCTCATGCTGCATCCAAATGAAACAAGATCTCAGGCAAGAAAAATTCCTTGTTTAGGCCAAATGGAGAAAAAGCCTCAAAAACTTTACACGATTTTGTGTAAAATAATACAGTGGCTGCTTGAAGCCAGTCAGAGATTTCAAAAGTCAGAAGGAACTGGGAGAGAAAGACACTAAAGGTTAAAGTGCAGGTGAGGAGGGCATGCAAATGCAATTTATCACCTGCTTATGAGGTTTGTTACATGAATACCAACACCAGGTGGGTTTTTTGCATATATTCCTCATCTTTTCCAGCAGAACATCATCAACCTTCACAGCAGCTCAGTGCATCAGGATACAGGATACTGGCACTTCCCAGTATATCAAATATATACACTCACATTTTGCAGTAATAGTCATTACTCTGGGCTATTGTGCAAATAGGTCTGAATGGATCTTTTAAAATTCCATTTTAAACAGTGCCAGGAAATGAGGAATGTGCGATCTAGTTGCAGGAAGAGCTGGGGAAAGGAAAATATATTATCCAAATGTGCATTTAGCTCAGAAGGGGCGCTGAATACTCCCAACCCTTGTGAGCAATACCATGAGATTAACTCACTGCAGGCTGTCAAGGGCTTGTCAATGTATAATGTTTAATTATATATATCCTATGTTATAATTACACCTCGTTAGTAGCTTGGCTTGTTCCATTGTCAAGGCATGCTAATAATTGCCATTTCTAGATAAACCATAACCAAATACAAAATACCTATTAGGATGATTATCTTTGTAAGTAGAATAGAATTAAGCCTGAATTAGTTTGGGGTTTTTTAAAAGCAGCTAATTATTTAATTTTCTTCTGCTTACTTTACCAGGGTTTTGCTGAGGATAAACATATTTTCTATCCTGGCTTTTAGCCAGTGAAAGGAAGAAAATGGAGGGTAAAGGAGGAGAGAAGCTTGGTCATTGATTTGTAGCCTTCATTGCATAAAGGCATAATAATTATCTATCCCTTTGTTCTGCATTCCTCAGGTAGGAAAAATGATCATTCCTAAGAAACAGGATTGCCATACCTGGTGACACAACTCCAGTATAACCACTGCTGTTAGCTGGCCCTCATTAATAACTGCAAGATTCCTGTCCAAGCCTAATTTAATTTAATTTTCCAAATGTTGGAACTCCTCCCAATTTCCTTCTATTACTCAAAGTGCCAAAACCTGGGATTCAGAGGTTGTTTTCTAGTGGTCCTTAGTCACTTTTTAATGGCGAAAGGCACTTTTACTCAGATCCTTTATTTAGAAATGTAGTGTTTATTTTCCATTCCACATGTAAGTGATGGAGAGAGGCTGATTCTTAGCTCAGGTGCTCTGTGACCTCTGGAAACAGTCTTAGTAGAAAATGAAAATAAAATTTCCATTTAAAAAGTGGGATATTATTATTCATCACTCTTTTTTTATTTTATGAGGGCCCTTCAGGTGTATTAGGTCTCAGAGACTCATCAAGTCCTCAGTGAAAGTTATTAAAACATTCAATTTTTCTTGGGTTTTTGCTTCATAGGAATTGCACTGTTTGGCACCAGACATAGACCTGATCCTTTTTCTGGCTGGAATTCTCATCAGAAAGTCCCTCATACCTGTTCAAATGCTACTCAGGGCCTAAAATAGAAGCACTGAGGTCACATCTGTTCTGCACACGGAGAGGAATGGGTGGGAACTTCAAGGGAATGGGAATGAAAAGGAATTTGTCAGTATTGTGGTGGCTATCAGTGGGAACTCTGCCTGTCAGCAGGGCATCACAATAAAAAAAAAAACCCTCAAAAACCCCCTCACCATATGTGGGTTTATCAAAGCCATATCCTTACAGGAGAGTCATGGATGAAGAAGTGGAAATGAGGAACAGCATCATTTTGGCTTCATCACTGGAGTTTTTGGGAGGCTTTGCTGCATAATTTTTTGGAAGGTAGCAGTGTGCAGCTCCTTTACTTGTCTGGAGCTTTTCCACTGGTAGGATGGTGCTGGAAACCAGCAGTGCTGAGTGACTGGGAGCCAGCAGCTCAGTGCTGGGATGGGGACAAGGAAGAGCTTGAAACAAAACCTTAGGTGGGGTCAGTGTATGGCTCTTGTGTGGGGTTTAAATCTATGGAATATAAATGGGAACTAGGCCACAGAAGTTGTAAGGTGGGACAGAAGAAGAAGGAATAGTGCCTGAGGTTTATTTTAATTGGATCCTCCCTTTTTGCTTATTTTAGCAGAATTTTGGACATGAAGAAATAAGCTCAGACTCTGTAGAAATGTTGGGAGTGAGTGAGTGGGGTGGTAGAAGAGGGAGAGATCTCAGACTTTATGGCCAAACCCATCCCAGTTATATTTCTCCCCTCCTTTGCACTCTGTAAAACCACACTCAGGTTTTCCTCAGGAAAAATTCCCTAAATTCCCCAAATTCATAGAAATGAAGATGTAACCATGATTTGCAGAGAGTCTTGTCCTTTAACAATCAGATTTGATGATGTTAAAGGTCTTTTCCATCCTTAATGACCCTGTGAATCCATGATGCTGCAGCCACATTACAGCAGGGCAGCTCCTGTGTCTCAGCTCCTGCAGTGCCTCTGCTGGCCTGCCCTGAGCTCCTGCAACATCAAAACCTTGTTTACCAGGAAGCAAAATACCAAGGAGTGATAGAGCAGGACAAACCCCCAGGAGGCTGGAGAGGAGCAGGATAAATTTGGGGGCAGCATGGGCCTGCTTTGCCAACAAACAGCCACTTTTTATGAGACAGTCCTATTAAATAATGATGACTCACTCTCCAGACAGTAATTTATTTATATGCCTTCTTTAATGTTTTGCAAATCACTGCTTTAAAAAATGTCCAGCTGGAAGACAGGGAGGCTTGGGAGGCAGGGAATCAGCTTGATAGAGAATCAGATTAAATAAAATGACATGGAATTTGACAGCGAGGACACATGGTTGGAAATAAAAAACACAACCATCCCCCAAGCAGAAATGCAGCCTCATTGCTGGGACTGGTTGCTGTAGCTTGAGAGACCAAGTTTTTACTGGATCCAATGAGACAAAAGCATTGAAAAAGATAGGAAGAGGCAAGGAGAGGTTGGCTGATATTTAGTGACAGCCTTTCTTCCAGTCTGAAACATTGATGAGCTAACATTTTTTCAAGCCAGAAGGGACTACTTTGGTATCATAGTCTGAATTAAAAAACAAAAAGAAATGCTATGGCTTGCAAGGACAATCCAGTAGAACCAGTATGAGGCAGAAGATACTTTTAAATTATAATTAATATTGGAGAAATGGGTATAGTTCACACATAGAAAATATCAGCCACAGGGGGAGGTTTCAGTGCAGGTTGTAGCAGAGCTGTGACAGCCTGGGGTTGGTATCTGGACTGGCAGAAAGGTAAGGACAAGTGGAAGAGACAAAGCTAAAATTCCTGTTTGATTTCTAATTCTGCCACCAAGGATCTCCCATGCCTGTGAGCCTTGAATCCCCCAAGAGTGTGAGGAGGGTTATGCCCTCCTTGGAAGGTCCATTCAGTGCCATGGGTACAAACTGCTTTATAGAGGACCAAAGTGGGGATTACCAAAGGACTGACTCAGTTTTAAAGATGATGATACCTGAGTTTTAAACATATTAATGGTGCATTTAAAAATCCCCCCTTAACTGCAATTAATATCTAAGCATTTCAGGTGATGCTCTGTGCCACTGTCCCAGGCAGCTCCCCCATTCTCCTCATGCCTGTGACTTCCTGGATGTTTCTGCAGTAGCTGTGCAGCCTGGAACAGCTCAGCTCCTCTTGGCATTTTGCTTTGAGATGATTATTAACTGTAATAGAACCTGGTTTTTTTGACATTACTTCCATATCTGACCACATGCCTTAATCCATGCCTGGGTGCACAACCTGCATTCTGAGCTACTCTCCCTGCCTGGAGCTGGTGCTTAAATCCCACATAGGAATTTTATTGTTTGCTGGACAGCAAGAACTTGGCCAACTTCCTTAGAATCATAGACTCACTTAGATTGGAAAATACTTTTAAGATCATAGAATCCAATTTTTTACCCAGCACTGCAAAGGACACCACTGACATGTCCCCAGGTGCCACATCCACATAGCTTTTAAATCCCTCCAGGGATGGGGACTCCACCACTGCCCTGGGCAGCCTGTGCCGGGGCTGGACAACCCGTTTTGGGAAGAAATTTTCCCCAATATCCAATCCAAACCTTCCCTGGCACAACTGGAGGCTGTGTCCTCTTGTCCTGTTGCTTGTTACTTGGGAGAAGACACAACTTGTGATGATTTCATGTCAGGGAGTTGTGCAGAGCCATGAGGTGCTGCCTGAGCCTCGTTTTCTCCAGGCTGAGCCCCTTTCCCAGCTCCTTCAGCTGCTCCTCACTCCCTTTAGGGGATGAATTACAGCTGTCCTGACAACCTGGCCAAACACCAGCACTGTCTATTGCCCCTCTTTAGATGCTTCACTGCAGATTTAAATAGAGCCAAGGCCCTTGGTTTGGTGCAGCCTCCCCTGCCCAAGCTCCATGGCTGGACATGAGCCAGCTCCTGTCAGGAAAGCAGAAAGCTCCCAGGCCATGCATGGCTGTTCTCCTGCAGGAGCACTAATGCACTGATGTGCTCATGCAACTTCTGGTGGGGAGCAGTGAGAGGAGCTCGGGTCCTGGGGTGTTGACATCATCACAATTTGTCCTCCAGTGTTCACATATTGATGTTTCCCTTAGTTTGGGGTTTCCAGATAGCTCCTGAGATGTTTCAGTCTGAGAAATCTGAGCCCCTGTGTTTTATCCCCCTCCTAGCCACCGACATTGAAATCCCTCTTGCCTTGGTTCACATTCTCTGCGTGTTCATTTTTTTAGGGGTATCCTGAGCTGCTCTGAAGATTCAGAGGTCCTTTCATGGAAAGCCAAATGCAAATGGAAAGCATAATTCATTATTAACAGAATTCTCCTTATTCCAGGATAGTAAAGGAGCACAGACTGCTGTAATTTCCACAAAATAGTATTTTCCACCTTCTTTCAGTTGTCAGGAGGACAGGGTAACATATCAGTTTTTTTGGTTTTTTTTAATATAAATTCAGAGGCACAAAATCAGTTTATGCTCTGGATCTGGGCCAAAAGCTTCTTCCAGGTGACCACCTTGTCCATGGGTAAGTGGCTGTCCTCAATGGAAATCATTGCCTGTCTTTGCATTTGCAAAACTTGCCAGCTTATTTTAGGAAGCGCTGTGCTTTTAAGTGTAATATGAATGCACCTCTGGAATTAGCTAATAATGTCTCCATTGACTATAGAAGGGGCACAGGTACTTGGCTTTCACTAAACACCTGCCCTAAATACCTGTAAAGTGACTTTCAGCTTTAGATTTTGGCAGGCATTGGTGGCTTTTTCTGCTGGACACAAATGTGACACAGGGCTCTGATTTGCCACTGAATTCAGACTTTTTTTATTACCGTTAACATTTGATTAAATACTGTTGCTTGCAAAAACAATTAACCTCAAAATTAGGAGGAAATCAATGGGCAATGATCTTCTCACACCAGTTCTTTGCTCCTGTGACTCTAAACCTGTGGTTATTTGAGCTCAGTTTTTGCTGTGAATTTCAGTGAGAGAGAGGCATGCACTGTGGAAAAGGCTGTGTAAAACCTGTTTTACACGTTGGCTAAGTCAGATCTCTGCCAGGTCTGTGTTTCTTCCATGCAGTGAGCTATCCCAGACCTCAGCATAACTCGATTAATGTTGCGTTTCCTCTTGATGTTTCCACCAGCAATTCACATCAGTTGGCTGCAAAGTGTTCCATTAATAAATCCTCACCCAATTCCTGTTTTATTAAGTAGAGAAACATCTGGATTTGGGGCTCAGATGTTAAGTTTCAGCCCCCACCTATGGAGGCACAGCACCATAAGGAAGGGCTGCATGCCCTGCAGCTGGTGCTGGGATTCCCCTGGGACATCTGGGGTAACACTGGTGACAGTGCCCTTGGAAAGTGCCTGGATGGAGATGGGGCTATGAGGAGGGGCTGGCTCCTGCCGGCTCCTTTTCGTGCAAATCCACACAGCCAGGACCCCCCGGGACCCGAAAATCCGTGACTTTTCAAGGTGCAATCCAGTCTCTCTCATTATGATTACTGCACCGGGTGCTGTTATCCTCAATTATTCTGCTTTTCTGCCTGTTCCTGTCTTTTTATTTCTCCCTGCTGTTCTTCTCTGTGCCTGGATGGCTGTGGAGAGCATTCAGTTCCACTTAGTAGTGATTTCAGGGAAATCCTTCTTGACGTGCAGAAGCAGCAAGGTTGGGGATTTTGTTCCCTGTCCTTTTTCTGAAGTGTGTGCATTTCCTTGCACGCTGCTCTGTTGGCTGAACACAGGCTTGGCTCCTCAAGGGACAGGAAGGAATATTGTTTTGGTCTCCAGACACTTTGCAATGTCACAAGCTCTTTGTGCAACACATTCAAAATTTAGCAGTAGGAAAAATGAGGATATGTGTAGGATGGACTATGCAACACAGCAACGAGTTCTGGTGATTTTCCATCTTAAATATGAACTTTAGTATAACTTAATTATTATTTTTCTATTCTCTTCCCTTAGCTCCAGGTTTCATATCAACATCACGGCCCCATTCAATTCCTGCTTGCTGACACAGCTTTCATTCAGGGTCAGAGTCAGGAATTCAGTGGGTTTACTCCTGTGAAAGACCACAGTGAAGAGGGAATTGCAGTTCTTCAGCCTTGGCTCTTTTTCCAAGGCTCTCTTCTAGATTTTTTCTCAAGAAACTTACACTTGAGGAGTCTGATGGATATCTGCTAATAGGTTTTTGGTATATGTCTTAATATGTAGATTTAAAAAAACTTATTGATAAATTAAATTATCTCTTCCATTGGAATGAGCTGTTTTTAAAAAGTAGAAATCAGATTGTGGAACCTGATGTGGTGGAAAATGGTCAAGGAAAGACCTGAGTTATAAAAATCACAGCATATCAGCACAGACTGCTGCTGATGAGAAGGTATTCATGACCTGATATTGATAATTGCTGCAACATCCAGTAGAAATCTATCTTCCCTTCTCCCCTCCAAGAAAATTTAAATATTATTTTCACTTACAGCCATGGAACTGGTTGCTTTTTGGTTTTTTTTGATACATATTTTTTCACTGCTCTTGGCCCTGTTTAAACAAAGCCTAATAAAACCCTGAACAGCTGTAAATTCTTTAATTTATCAGGTTACTTACTCACTTTCAGTCCCTGCCTTCATCTTCCTTATTATCTACCTGGAGTCTTCTGTGTGCAAAACTTGATTTAAAAATATGCAATTGCAGATGGAAGGATTATGACACTTTTATCCCTTATTCTACCAGTCCAGGTCTCATCTCCAGCACTTAGAAAGGGTCTTTTCCTTTCTTTTGCTCAGTTATCATTTAACTGAGAGGACAGAAAGGACACAAAACTCAATGGGAAAACAAAAAAGAAGCTCATTTCCAGGCTTTCACAAACAAGATTTCATCTTGTTAGGGAAAAATTATAAATTGGTTTGACTGGAAAGAAGACAGAAGTCTCAGCAGGTTTATGTTGCTGTGATAATCTGAAGCTATTCAGCATTGCGGGATTGTATCCCATAGCCAACCAATACATTTTTGGCAAATCACAGAATCCTTAAGGTTGGAAAAGACCCTCAAGGTCATCAAGTCCAACTTTTGACCAAGTACCACCCCTCCCACTAAACTGTATTGTGAGGTGCCACACCTACTTGCTTTTTAAACACCCCCAGGGATGGTGACTCCACCACTGCCCTGGGCAGCTGTGCAGTGCTTGACCACTCTTTTAGTGAAGAAATTTTTTCTAATAGCTAACCTGAACCTCCCCTGTCAGAACTTGAGAACACTTGACCTTTCCCTATGAAATGGCTCATTAGGTGAAATTACTTTCTGTTCCCTGTTTGACCCACACTGGCTCTTTCTTATATCTGTGAATCAAGGTGCAATCTCTCTTTCCTCACTCACATCTCATTTCGATTTCTTTCTTCTACCAAACAAGAATGTAGTATTATCTGTTTAATATCTTTGTTGGGCAGGGCTGACTAGATGTGTGTGCACAGCTCCAGATGAGAAAACAGCTGCTTTGGAAGGCACAATTAACATTTCCTGATGGCTCCTTGAAGCATTCAACCTGAAGCCTCCAGAATCACATTTGTCTTTTTGATGGCCTTGCCGTGTCAGTGCCTCACAGCCATCCCCTGACTGACCAACACACCCTGTCATGTTTTCCTCTCAGCCTGTTTGCACTGGAAAACTCAAAGCTTTGCTACATTAATAGTTCCTGATCTCCAAATGTGTGACTATATCACTTCAAAGTGTTAAACCTCATCCCATTTCTGTTATTCCAGTTTCCATTCAATTATTTCAGTCAACTGAATGCCTCTGTGTCAGTGATGCCTCTTGTCATCAGTTTAATTAATAGACTGGCAGTTTTGCCAAGTTTATTAGTGAAAGCATTATCAAGATCATTGTCAGCACCCAATACTTGTAATTGTCCTCAGAAAATCACTTTTCTTCTTCAGCCCAGTCCACTGACATCCTCTTACTGCCTCTCATCCTCTTACTTACCTTGCAGCTACAGTTCCTCCCTTGTTCTTCCACTGAACTTCCTCTGGAACACCTTATTAAAAATCTCACTTATATTTAAATGAGCTACTCTAACATCTGAACCAGCAGTTTCCAGGAGATGAGTGTCTGTGACAACAAAGAACTCGTTTCCATATCAGTGACAAAGAAGGAAATGCTTTTCCCTTTATGATACCAAGGTTGCTAACTGATGACATGTGCCACACAAGAGTTCTATCCCCTTGGAAAGGCAGCTTTGCATTCAAGGTTGGATGACACATATCTTATCTCTGAGGTTCTTCAAAAGGAACTTCTTCCATGATAAAAAGAATCAGGCTTGAGAGCCAAGGAAAGGAAGAGAGCTCCATTTCCTGGCTATGAGAACAGGTTTCCAGATGGGCTGCACAGTCTCCAGCTTTTCTCAAGGCTGGACAAAGCCTTGCCTGACTTGATCTGACCTCAGAGTTGATCTTGCTTTGAACAGAGGCTCCTGATACTCCTTCCAACCTGAATTTTCCTAGCACTCTATGATCCCACATATTATTTTACATCATCTTTCTCAAAACGATATCTGATCTCCAGGGTATCCACATCACCAGCAGAGAGAAAGACAGTTCTCCAAAGGCAAAGCTTCCTCTAAAGGGGCTCTCAGTTAAAATAATTGACTTCCACTAAGTTTTTTTGGATGGATATGTTTTCTGATTTGCAGAACTGAGAATGTGATAAAAAGGAAAGGTGTCTGAATACCTACTGTTGTTTTACAGGAGGTTTGTTTGTCTGGTTTTTTTTTCTATTTTCCCCACTATAATTTGACATGAAAAGCTCTTTTCACTACTCTGCCTAGAATTGTTACAAAAAAGCTTTCTGCATATACATGTTCAGAGACCATAAAATAAAGTGGCCCGAATTGCTGTGAACAAACCTCAAGCTCCTCACAGACACCCAGAACAAACCACTGTGTGCACATCACACACCACACTGTCTGCACTCTTTCCCAGCCTATAAACTCTGACTGTGGAGGGAAAACATGGAAAAATATCACCATGGGATATGGGGTTGCTGGGGCTGTGATTGCCTGGAGCTAAGGGCTGACATTTCTTCATGTTACACTGAGACAACTTTTTTTCCCTTCTGTCCTGAGGGCAATATTTCACTCTGCAGTTCCTCAAAACAAAAGGCCAAAGAAATATTACGACAAGTCCCCCAGTGATTTTTTGCCACACAAACCCACATAGCCCCCATGGTTTTATTCCATTTCCTTTTAAACACCAGCTACTAATGAATAATGGGCAGGTTGAATGTGTTTCATATATGGAATAGGAAATAACTAGAAGAACAGAATGCTCAGGCTGTAAAGCCAAATAAGTAAAACTCAGGAAATGCCACAGTTTAAGTTGTTCATGCAACTTGACCTTGACTTTGTTGTGGCTGGGCTCTGGGTTGCAGTTACTGCATGTTATTTTCCAAAGCCACATGTTGTGATTAGGCTGTTTCATTCTGCTTCTCTCTGCTTCCACTAAGAAGTATCACATTCCCAAAAAAGCTCTGCTTATTTTCACTTGGAGTCCTCAAGCCTTCTTGTCCCTCATCCTCAACTTCTGTCCTTCCCCAGAAATGAAATAAAATTAAATAAATCAATAAACCAACCAATACAAGTAGGGATAAAGTAGCCCTTGCAGGTTTTTTTTTGTTTCTTTGGGTTTTTTTTGTGTGTGTGGTTTTTTGGGTTTGTTTTTGTTTTTGTTGGGTTTTTTTTGTTTTGTTTTGGTTTGTTTTTTGTTTTTTGGTTTTTTTTTTTTTGTGAAATTAGGAGAGCCAGGGCTGTTGCTTATTTCAATATGGCCCTTGTGTGAGAAAGCTGTGTTTGGAATTCAGTGGAAGGTGGTAATAGAAATCTTTACATCAGTCCACAAGTCTTCTGGAAAAAAGCAGTGTTCTCCATTGGAAAAAAGCAGTGTTCTCCATTGGAAAAATACAGTGTTCTCCATTGGAAAAAAGCAATGTTCTCCGTTGGATTGCTGGGGTCTGGTGCTGCTGGGAGGGATTTAAAACTCCAGCAATGAGTGCTGCCCTGGAGGCTGTGGTAAAATAACTCCTGAGGTTACAAAGGGTTTCTGACACTGTAGAGCTAGAAATGGAACAAGCCACTGAATCACAGCCCAGCTCCTTAATTGGAAGACCATTCTGCCAATTTTCCCACATTCTTTCCCTTCTTCATTCCTACACAGAATGAGAGAAACACAAAGCCATGGAATGGTTTGGACTGGATGGGACCTGGAAGACAATCCACTTCCAACCCCAGCCACAGGCAGCAACAGCTTCCACTAGACCAGGCTGCTCAGAGCTCCGTCCAAGCTGGCCTTGGACACTTCCAGGAATGGGGAATCCACAAACATCAAACACTGGGATTACCCCAGGGGCGAGCATGATACAAATGCACTGACAAATCCTCTTACCCTTCTCCTAAGACAGTTTATGAACCTCTTGTGAAACTATCTCTCATAGATTTTTGAAAACTACATTTCTCTCTCCATTAGTTTTCTCTCTTGGCCTTGTAAACACATATGGAGGGAATTAATTTTACACAGTTATTGTCTGTCAGTTACTACTTTATGCGTCATGAGGTTTATTTGGAAAATTAGGGTGCTGCTCCTTCAAGCATTAAGCAGATGTTCACTGCTCACAGTGAAGGCAGCCCCCTGAAATCCATTAAATTATTTGTATGTGGGAGGCTAAACAAACCTGCCTGCATTTGCAGGAGCAGGGACCTCTTAGCTAAAAATAGTGCATGTTTTGGATAAAAGTCCAAGATTTCCAGTTAAGACAGTTGGTCCAGAACTTGTCATAGAGATACTGTTTGCTTGTTTTTGTTGTTTTTTTTCCCCAGTGATCTCCTATTAATCCTATAATGGAAAAAGGGCAGCAGATAGACCTAGACACAGAAATAGCAATGGTAATTTATCTGTTTATGTTCATAGAACCCCAGCATATGGTGGCTTACCCTCCACAATGTTCTCTTCCCCCAATCTGATTAAAATTGACTGAGAAGAGAGCTATGGATCTTTTTTTTTTTTTCCTGTTGGCATCACATGTTAAAAGGTGACAGCTCTATCATATCATAGCAGCAAACCTTTGCCTGATGCCTGAGTCACACATTTCTCCAGCCTGACAGAACTGTTATTATTCTTACACTTTTGGACACATGTGACCACACTGTAGAGCACATTGATGCTCCAGTATATTTAGGAATTTGTAATACTTGCACTTTGTTTATGTCATTTTGGAGCTATTTCCATACTGAGTTCCTTAGAATGGATCCATTTAAACTGTTCCTGTTAATGCCTACCAGTCATTTTCAGACACTTGAATGTATGAATATTTGCTTTTTTCAATTAATTTTTTTTAAAAAGCAAAGAAAGTTTACTTTTTTTTTTTCCCCCAAATATGATCACAATCACAGAGTAGTTTGGGTTGGGAGGGACCTTAAATACCATCAAGTCCCAACTCCCCTGCTATGGGCAGGAACACCTTTCACTAGAAATTTCAAATTTTAAATAACATTTAATACATCCTTTATTTTCTTTCTGATGGAAACAGGGTGGAACTGGAGCAGGTCCCAAATGATGTCCCATGAGAAGAATCAGACTGTGACACTTAAGTGCTTTGTGCCTCAGTTTCCTCATTTGCAGAGTGGAAGTACTAATGGCAGGGGTTTGGAGACATCATCCACAACAGAGCAAAGGCCAAAGTTGTATTTATGGAGGAGAGGAGACTCACTTAACCCCAGCTGTGACTCAATATCCTGAGGAGATGAGTGAGGAGAGCAGGGAGCCTTCCCTCCCCACTCAGGCAGGGCACAGCACCCTGAGCCAAGTGCTCTCCTCCTGCACTGCCAGTTCTGATTTTGATTTTACCCAGAGCATTTCTAATTTCCTTGATTAGTGCAGCTGAAATCCAGCTGGGAGCCCTTCTCCTCCCCTCGTGCCATGACAGGACTGAAATCTCTGCTGGTCAGGTTTTTCCAGCCTAATGGTCCCTGTTGAAATCACCTCTTGACTTCTGGCAGCGACAAGGGCTTTGTAAATCCTTTGTCCCAGGGATCCACACAGAACACACTTCCTAAAACCTTTATATCTGTAACAAAGGTCTTCACATCTCTGCAAAATTCAGCTCCTTCCACAACATGCTGCACATTCTAATTTTTTTAATGGACATCAAGTTACTGGCCCTGGACCGCAATTGTAGATGTAGAAACAATTGCAATGACAAAGAAAACCCCGAAACAAAACCAGAAAGAAAAGGAAAAAGAAAAACCATTGTCTTTTCCATGCAGGCTTATTAGACATCTACCCATGCTAAAAGATTATAGAGTAAGTGAGTCCTCTTAAATCAAGCACAATTTTTCTCAGGTATTCATTTGTAGGAGACCACAGTAAGAAACCGATGGCATAATTTGACTATTTAGGCCTGAATGTTGTTTAATGCCTTTGAAATGAAGGAGGTAGTGAAAGAAGGATTTTGGGAGGGAAAAAGAAGAAAACAATGGGAAAAACTGATTAATATTGCCATGACAAAATAGCTTCCTTCAGGGGACAACAAACTCGGTTGATGTACTGTGTGTACCAGAAGCTGAAAAGATTTGTGGAGCTTGAGAATTCAATTTCTGCTTTTTCTGGAGTAATTTTCATATCCTTCTTCTCCCCCAGCTCTAGTCAGGAAACCAAGTTAGTCCAGGGGTTTGGAAATTGAGATGCTGCCTGCTGAAGTAAATCATGCAGTAATATTTGTAAAATCCAGGTTGAGTGGGGCTTGGAAAAACCTGAGAGGGTGGAAGGTGTCCCTTCCCATGGCAGGGGGTGAACAAGATGGTTTTTAAGGTATCTTCCAGACCAAACCATTCTGTGATTCTATGATTAAATTTTTGATGGGAAGGAGAAAATCTTGCCTGGACTGCCAAACACATCTCTGCACATTTTCATTTATCTTAATCTGTTTCTTCACAGTCAGTCAAACGAAAATCAGAGGCTTGATTCTGTACAACAGAGAAGAAAGTAACACTCAATTAGCAAAGCTCTGCAAATGAGGTGGCAAGGACTAAGGGAGAGGCTCAGGCAGTAGATGGTCCTACTTTGGAGACCTCTGAACTCCTCTGAGTTCTCCTGGAGAACTTCAGAGGCCTCAGTCTGTAACCTGGCACAGCATCAGGCACAGAAAATTAAATTGAGGTGTTGAGGATGGGAGATCACCTTGATGTTCTTCGACTTCTTGGTTTGTTTTTGTTGTCTCTTTTCTTCCTTGACATAATGTTGTTGGCTTTGCTGAGGGGTTCAGGCAATATCAGACCAGACTTCTTCCTCTGCAATGACAAAACTCATCGAAGTGAAAAATGAAATATTTTCCTGCTTATGCTTTATTTTTATTTCTCTTTTTGTTTTTACCTCTGAAAGAAGAATAAAGCTTTGAAATGAAAAAAACTCCCTCCAAGCCAGGGCATTGTAGAAGCTGCTATATATCCTTAAACAGATTAATGGTTCAGATTTTAAACCTTCTCTGTAGGTGGTGACCATTTCCAGAGCCTCCACCTTGCAGACTCATCCTTTTACAACCAGCTCTCCCCCCTCACACCTAAATTTTTGTATTCAAACCTTTACCCATAAAAGATTAAAATGAAAAGGCAAAATCAAAGTGAGTCATTCTTGTGAAATGACTAATGTAATTAGTGTTATTGTAAAGAAGAGGTGGTGGAGCTGCAGTTTTGATCTCTCCCTACCTTGGGAGCCATAGACACATTGAACAACAGACTGTAAGATCTCATGCTCTTGGGCAATGGGTTTTGTCTTTTGATGTGCTTCTCTTTTTTTTCCCCTCTTCCCTCCTCTCTCTCTCTCTTTTTTTTTTCCTTGGGTGGGCAGGAAAACCAGAGAAAACCAGCCTCGATGTTTTCAGTCTCTAACTGATGTCTGAGCAGGGATGGTCCTCACAGTTTGCAATGTGACCCCGAGGATCAGGACTGTGTGTTTTGAGCTGTTGGTTTTGTGTTGAACATGGTGATAACTCTTCCCTAAGCCCCAAGGCGCTTTATGGATCTAAAAGGGCAAGCCCTGTTTCACAGCTGGCATATCTGAGGTGCAGGGAGGTTAAGAAACCACTTAATTTAGTTCAGTAAGTAACGGAGCTAGGAATGAATATTCGCCACATCTCCTGGCTCCCATGCACTTACTCTGGAAATTAAGTAAAAAAATATAAAATGCACAAGGAAACAATAGAATCATAAAATAGTCCAGCCACCACCACCATCTCCATCTGCCAACCCTGCTCAGTGCCGAATAAAACCACTTTTTTCTTATTGCTCCCTGGAGTGCTGTTTGTCATCAGCCTTGCTGAACTTTTCTCCTGTTTTTCTCAGTGTTAATCACAATGGTAGTGGCTCTAAACTGGATTTGGGGGGCTAAAATCTGTGCTTTAACAGGAGGGTTGTGTTCACAGCATTTGCTTGAAGTCTGTGAAATTCTCACATATAAAGTTGATCAATGCAGGTGGTTATTAACTAATTAGTAAAGACTTCAGTTGTTAATCCAGAAATCTGCTTGAATCGAGGTCAGTGCAGGATGGAGTCACAGCATCATGTCCTGTCCTTGTCGGGAGAGGAAATGAGAAGAGTTCCTCTCATCTGAGGTGTTTACAGGGCAGGGAGTTCACTTCTGAGTTAGTTCTTGAGCATTCCTTTAGAGCCAACTGAGAGAAACAACAATTAATTTATCTCCTACAACAAATCATTTATCTCACCACTCTTACACACCTAAAATCCACAATGTGATGGTCTCTATTGTAAATTCCTGTTAGAGCAATTTAAATTGCCAACCCACATACGGACACTGGCACTACCTAAAGTCAAGATTTAGAAGGAAAGTGAATTCCAAATGAAATTATTTTATCTACACAACTGCATGTGGCAATCAGTGCTGTGGCTTAGTTGTTATGGTGGTGTTTGGTCAAAGGTTGGAGTTGATGCTCTTGGAGGTTGTTCCCAACCTTAAGGACTCTGTGATTCTCTTATTTATTTCTTGGTTTGTTTAAAATATTCTCTTTTTCCTGAGTTTATGCAATTTCTGTACATATCTTTACATTTGGACAGAGAAACAATCACAAGAAATAAAGGCTGAGGAGAGAAAAGGGTTGGAAGGAACATACAAGGATCATTTAGTCCAAGTCCTGGCCCTGCACAGGACAGTCCCAAAAATCCCACCCTGTGTCTGAGAGCATTGTCCAAACACTCACTGGGCTCTGACAGCCTGGGGGCCACGATCACTGTCCTGGGCTATGACATAAAGGACCTTGGTTTATTTCAAATTTCACTTTGGTGCAAAGGGTCCAAAGTGTATGAAATGTCAACAAGGACATCAATAAGGCAGCACTGCACAGGAGACCAGATGATGGCAAAATCCTGTAATTACTAACTCTCAAGGAAAAAAATGACTGATGAACTTAGTCATTACCAATTATCTGCATGACAGTTCTCTCCTAGAGATCCTACACTGCACTCACAGGCCCAGCCCATATCGACAGAAAGAAGGTCTGCACCTTGAAGACCTTATTCAGCCTAATACCAGAATGAGAAATGGCTGCAGAAACCATCTATTCAGCACAACACAGGCAGCTTTGTGGCCTTTTTGCTGTTTATTGCTGTGAATGAGGGCCCTCTATTGAAGGTGAGAGCTTGGTGGTACATGCTTCCCTCTGTATGTTTTATTTTGCCAACGTGGTTTTCTCCTTGATTCCAACAAAATGGAAAAGATCAAACTCACAGTTTTATGAGGACAGAGTCTCAGGCAGAATTTCAGCACTGGGATACAAGTTAAATACACCTTACAGAGCCTCTCTTTAGGTTAAAAGCTAAAAATAAGGCTGCAAAAGTACTGGTGTCCAAAGCTCACTGTTTCCACCATCAACCTCCCTGTTTTATAGGATTTATAAATCAGCTTTGAAAAGTTTCTCCAGGCTAAATTTTGGCATAGAAGGTCACAGGCAAGGCTTGGTTTACTAAAACTCATTAAAAATGGTTTGATGTTTTAAATTACACTGAAGCAAGAGAGGAAAAATTCTATTTCTGTGGCTTTCAGCATTTCCTCCCATCCAATTTGAATTAAAATGTGTCTGAATAACTACACCATGGTACCACTTTCTTTCCTTGTGGTGTTGCCATCAAGTCTTTCTGGGGGTAAAGCAGTCCCTTTCTAATCTCCAGAATGCAGCTCAGCTGCTGAACACAGTTGGAACACGTTTCTATTTCAGAAGTGGTTTTTTGCTTTGAAAACTGTAAAATCTGTGGCAACTTAATCCATCTGAGACCAGCTAAACACCCATCTATTTCTCTCTGCTGACCTCGGTGGACACTGGGAGAAGCAGTGTGAGAAACAAGTGATTCTTTTGGATGGTTTTTCATTGCAATTATGATATGGGTGGCTGGAAATGGGGAAAGTAGATGGAATTAAGCATTGCTAAACACCAAGGGACCCAAGTGGAAAGAATCCACCAAAAATATTCATTTCCAGTGAAAGGCTCTACATTAATTATTGCCACTCAGAGCAGGAATCTTGAAGACCCTGCAGGCTGGGGCAGCAATTAGGAAGTGTTTGGAGCCAGAAGGGATCTCAGGGATCATTAGGATGGGAATGGAGATCCAAAACATCACCACGACTCTGTTTTAATTCACATCTCTTGTGTCTCTTGAGACTTATGTTATCTCAGAAGGGATAATTCACCTCAAAAGGAAGGGGAAAAAACACACAAAGGTGGCACAGATGGCCAGAGTTGTGTAACCACTTCTGCAATAAGGAAGAATCCTATAAAATAGTCCCTTTAACAACCAGGATGGACATGATCAGACACATAGAAAACAATCAGAGACACTGAAAAAGTGAGCAGGGAATCATTACTCTTCCTTTCTTGAAATACAGAGAATAGGGGACATCCAATTCAATTATCAGTCAAGCAGCTCAAAACAAACAAAGTGAAACAGCATTTCATATGGAGCGTAATTAAATTAGCCCAGAAAGCTGTGGAAATTTAAATGACTGTGCTCAAAACCTGGCAAGGCTTTTTCAAGGAGTACATGTAAGTTTGGAACCATTAACTGCAGTGGCAAGTCCTTATGCCACTGTCTGCCTGAAGGATTTGCCAGGGAAATGATTCCATTGTAAATGTCTTCTCAGTTATCTACTCTGTTATCTACCTTGAAGATCTGCCACTGGGTAGTATCAGAGGTAAGGAATTAACCTTGATGAATTTTCTATCTCACTCTACACAGTTGTTTATAAATTCTTTTCTTGCTTTATTTTTGGGTTTATAAATTCCAGCCCTGGAAAAATGTGTTTGATTAATTAAGTTTTATAGCCTGTGGGAGGGGAAGTCTGTTCTGAAAAGCTTAAGAAAGCACATAAATCTACAAAAGAATGTCCAGCTGAGAGAGCCTGAAGAGATGGGGAGGGTCAATTTTCAGCAATAATTGTAGCTGGATGCATCCAGTTATTGATCCACTTCACCCTCATCCTGCATCTTTTCAGGGAGATTCTACATCCACACCTAAATCTGTAACTGGCCTTGCTGTTGTATGGTTGGGATAATGAGTGTGAACAGCTGGTGCATTCCTGTCACAAAATAAAGCAAAACATGCCTTTGTGTTGGCTTTGGGAGCAGGATTGAGCCCAGGGTCACACATTTCATAATGGATTAAAAAACAGAAGCAGTTTATTCATCAGGTGTGACAAGGTACTAAATGGCTTTTGCCAGCTCTTGAGGCGTGAGCATTGTTAATGCCACAACTCCAGGATTCTTAATATCAAGGAATCTGGATTTTCACTTAAGAAAAAGAAATTGAAGGATGAGATTCAACCAGCTGAACAGATGGAAATCATGATATCATAAAATCACAGAATGGTTTGGGTTGGAAGGGACCTTCAAGACCATCCAGTGCCAACCCCTGCCATGGGCAGGGACACCTTCCACTATCCCAGGTGGCTCCCAGCCCCATCCAACCTGGCCTTGGACACTTCCAGGGATCCAGCCACAGCTTCTCCTTGTCCCCAGTCCCTCTCCAGCTCTCCTGGAGCCCCTTTAGGCTCTGGAAGGGGCTCTGAGCTCTCCCTGGAGCCTTCTCTTCTCCAGGTGAACACCCCCAGGTCTCCCTCTCCAGAGCAGAGGGGCTCCAGCCCTTGGAGCATCTCCTGGGCTCCTCTGGTCCCACTCCAGCAGCTCCACATCATGGGATGCTGAGTCTGGGTTTCCTCACAGTCAATGAAATCATGAAATCAGTGAGTCCTGACAGATTCTACCTCCTGAGGCTGCTGCAGTTGTTTCCTCTCTAGGCAGTGACTAAGCAAGATCCCAGCTAGACCTCGAAATTCCAGAAAGTTGGAGATAGCAGAGATAAAACCTACCTTAAAATTTATTTATTTCCAACAGAAGGCTGCTAAAAATTAGCCAGAAAGACAGACTACAATTTAAATCACCAGGTAAAATAGCAAGACTTAGAACTAGTCAGGCATCTTTTGAGTTTTTTTTTTTATTTTGAAGCTGTTTAGCTTTGTCCAACACACCTGACTACCTTTGGGAAGGCGTATCAGGAAAAAAAAAAAGGTCCCTATAAAAGAGAAGCTCAGAAGTGCTGGGAATTAATTGTCTGTGGCAGTTTGCCTGTTTCTCACACTGTGTTAACAAGAGACTCTTGTTCCAGAGCACAGGTACCTTGGGAGTTTCCTTATTGGTTCAAAAGGTTTACTGAGACCAAGTTATGAGTTGTTCTTTGAGTCCCATCATAGGTTATTGTTTTTTCTTAGAACACCAAAATTGTGTAATGTAATGAAGTTTTTGAAATAATCTCTGCTTCCACCTAGGAAGGAACTGCTGTTCTCATAGTAACTGAAGAAAAGCCTGAAGAAATAAGCTGGCAATTACATCAATCCTCAGACATATATAAAAGGAATATCAAATTTATCTGTTCTAGAAACTTCCTGCAGTAGGGGCCAAGCTTTGTGCTGGTAATACCTTCAGAAAGTGCTTATCTTTCTAAACGTTCCCCAGATATTCTTTTAAAATGTTTTTCAATAGATAGGATCCATAACAACAATTTCTGAAGGTTTGGATGGAGTGTGGAGGCAAATAAGAGAACAACCAAATCCCTGCTGTGATTCAGAAGCTTTGACTTTGTTAAAATGCCCCTGTACAATTCGTAGAGGACCAAGGTAAATGCACTTTACAGGAATTTACTGTGAGATGTTATCACCTATTTAACTTAATGCACTAAAACTAATCTGGTTCATGAATTTAATCTTCAGAGACAGTGAGTTTTCCTTCTGAAAATCCTGCTTTTCCATAAAATAAAGAGTAATCTTAAAGAATATCAATTCCCTGTTAAGGTTTGAAGCTTGTTTTTTGTTTTTTTTTTGATTGGTTGGTTGCGTTTTTTGTTTGGTTGGTTGGTTTTTTGTTTGTTTTGTTTTGTTATTGTTGTTGTTGTTGTTGGGGTTTTTAATATTTATTTTCTCATGAGGAGAAATAGCCACCAAACCTCCTTTAAGATCCTCACTGAAATGTACCATATTTTGAAACTGGTTACCATAGTTGAAATCAGCAGTTCAATACAATCTTGAAATACAAAAGGAGCTGTTTAACTCACCTGAAATGCTTTATTCTTCTGAGGAATTATATTTTACTTCAGAGGCTTCTTTTTTGTTTTTTCTTGAGAAACAGCCAGATAGTACACACAAAACTCAAGCAATGTTGTTTTTTTTTCCCAACAGAAATTCTCATTAGAAAAATTGGTTTAGACCAGTTCTACAAAACATTCTCCTAAGAATGAACGTTTGAACATGTTTCTTGATGTGGATTTGGGTTCTTATTTAAGAGTACAAACTTAAATTGGTTCCAAAAAAAAGAGCCCTTCAACACATCAGAATTTCCAACCATTTTGTGAGAGTTCTGGGTGGACACTGTCAGGCACTTTGCTGGTTGCATTTTGTCAGAGCAGAGGGAAGAGTTTTAACATGGTGTCGACAACACTGGCTTAAGCCTGTTTGCTTTTGTTCTAAATACTACTGGGCTTTTTTGCCCTAAACCATTGCAAAGTCAAAGTAATGAATGGGCAGACAGGAGCATTTTATGGCCTTTTGTTTTTGCAGAGAGAGAGAAAAAAATTATCTGTCTGTATTGTGTTTAATAGTTGCTGTGCACCCAAGCAATAATTATTTAAAGATGCAGCCAAATATCAATATGGCCTGAAATGCCTCAGTGCATCCTGCTGCAGCTCGTGCTCTATAAACCACATTCATGAAGACTGAAGAATGCAAGTGGTGCTTGTGTGAGTGTTCCCCAGGGAAAGTTCACTCCTGGCTGGAAGTGATGCCAGCACTGGGGATCACACCCAACCGGGGTGAAACTCCTCACCATGGAGGTGTTTGACACCTCACAATTATCCTGTGGAGGCAGAGAGAAGAATGGGACATAGAACAGGGAACTAAAACATCTTCACAGCCCCAAAATGACTGCACAGCCCTCCACTAGCTCATGGTTAAGCAGTGGGATGTGCAAACAGCAATTTGAGCTGTGACAAAGTTAATGCCTGACACAGGAATGAACAATTTTCATTCTTTACCTCATTGGTAGACAACTAAACATCCCCCAGGTGTAGTTGTGGATCCTGTAAAGTTAATGCACATCTCTTGACTCCGTCCTGGCCAAGAGGTCTCTGGAAGCTCCCTGAGGACGACCCAGTGCCTGTAGATCATGGGCTGAACATCACAGGCAGTTACCCAAACCTGAGAAAACCCAGGATGGAAATTAAAATGAAGTTTCCAAATTCAAGAAGTCCACGGCTGTGTGTCAGAGCCTTCCAAGAGGAAAAATGGCCCAGATCCTACTTGGCTTCCAAGCTTCACTCATTTATGAATGAGATGGTAAAAGCCCTAAGAATTTAATTTTAGGATTACTTTATATTTTTTGGTATGTGTCCTTGAATTCTTACTAGGAAAAAAAAATTGGTCAGCATAGGAAGCCTCTTAAAATTTAGCTGGCTTTTTTTAACATTTAACAGTCCTAGAAATTATTTTTCAAGCTGCTGAGCATTTCTGTGGGGAAAATATTAGATAAAACTAGAGACTTTGTGCATGGTACCACATTTGCAACTGCTTCATAGTTAAGGTTGGTAGATATATGACAGCAAATTGGAGCTCCTGTATTTCCATACTGAGCATATGGGCACATGCAACAATTCTGATGATTTTGGAAAGTATTGGTCACTGCACTGATTCTGTTCATGAGTTTCCCAATTTTTTCCATAGAGGTCTTCAGTATATCCAATGCCACAATTGTCATTTCTAGGGTGTATTTACCAGTTTTATACCCTGAGATATTTGAATACAATCCACAATAGGTCTGGTTTAAATTACAAACTACTGACTTGAGCAAAATCAAGATTTGTTGGAAGATTATGTGAAATATTGAAAGCAACAGACCTAATGTTGATTGAAAAATCCCTACCTATTCTCTGAGACAGGGTGGCTGAACATGGTTTGATCTTAGTGTGACTTACATTTTTAGGTAAAACCAGGTTATCTGAAATAATTCTGAGTGAGGCTTACCTAACCCATTCAATTGCACATGTGAAGTGACTTGAGAATGACATGGCCAGGGTCACACTCCCTGTAAAGGTCTAAGTTCCTTTAGATCCATTAAGAAAATATATAAATTTGTCCATAAAATCATAGGACGAAGGAATTATAGAATATCCTGAGTTGGAAGGGACCCACAAGGACCATTGAGTCCAACTCCTGTAGCTTTGCGATTTCTTTTCAACATATTAATTGTTGAAACAATTGTTGAAAGTCAATTTAGTTAAGCAAGCCCATTTTTAACATATGTAATTCATTATTTTCAGGCCATCCTTCTGCTGGCTTGAGCCCTGCTGCAGTTTTAAATTCAAACAGCCTGGAGGGAGGTTTTTTGCCTGAATCCTTTTTCTGTTGAAGGCAATGGCAGAAGTCCACTCACTTCAAGGGGAATAAGATCTGGCACTAGTGAAGATGTTTGGCTAAAGTGCCATTGCCAGAAAATCATTTTCTTGGGATGTGATCCCTTTTTTCCAGACAGTTTGGAGCTCTTCTCAAGGATATGTCCCTTTTTAGGTACAATGTGCAAACTTTATGCTTCTATTACGTGCCTAAATTGTTGATGATGACAGCTAAGCCCAGCTCCTGCTTCACAGAACTAACTTACCTTACTTTTTTACTGACTAAACTGGAGTTGAAGGACACAGAGGTGCCACATAAGGTCTGAGCTCCTGGAAAACCTTTTATCTTTAAGGCTGATGGGTGCAATGCAGTGCAGTTTTAATTTTAATTTTGAGCCAGAAAGGGCAATCCCTGTTTTCTTTAAATATCATATATTCCTGTTTAGCCTCTAGGGCTTACTTCTACTTCTCCAGAGGAAGGTAATTCACACAAGTTTTTTTCCTTCCCTTCTTCCACCTGTGATAAGCAGCAGGGAAAAAAAAAAAAGCCTTTCTTCAAAGGTTCTCCCTTTATCTTCTTGGCAGGAACACAAGCAGGAAGCAGGAAATTGCTTCCTCGCAAAATATCTGATAAACTGGCTCTTAGAGCCTGACAGTGGAAAGACACAGCTTTTTATTTCCTTGGACTGAGGTGGAAATTAAAGTTATGTTAGCTGTCTCCTGGGGTATTGATCACAAGCCTGCTGCCTTTGGAAGGCTGCTGATGTGCACTTTCTGCACAGGTGACCTCAGTGAGAAGTGTCCTCAGGCAGATCCCCCGTGCAGCCAGCAAGGATTGCTGGATTCCCCTGGAAGGAGCTGTGGCTTGTAGCCTGCTGGCTGGAATGTTTAGAGAAGGGTAAGGAAGGCAGGTTGATTTTCCTTCTGCTTTTCCTCTCTGTTTCTTTATCCTAAAAATTATCTTAGTCAAAATTTCTGGAGAAAATTATGAATTAAGTGACTGAAATGGTTTGCTGCTCTTTAAGTCTACAGTAATGCACAGCTCTGTAGCTGCAGCCTATGGATGTTTGTCCTCAGCAAGAGACAGTTTGAAGTGCAGACAAAATGCTTACCTGACTATAGGATGCCACAGGAATACATGAAAAGAGTGGGACTGATGGAAGGGGTCTCCACAGGAGGGCTTGTCCCTCTTTCCCCAGACTAGGACAATTATTTCTGTACCATTTCAGACAGATTTGATCTCCTTCATTCTACACAAGTATCCTGCAGTGGTGTTTTCACTCTATCCCTCATTGCTGGTGTTCTACAGACACTCTTGGTGTCAGCCTCCACTTTCTTCAGCTTCACAGCTCACTCAACAACTGATCACTCTCACTCCTCCTTTCTGGATTCCCTCCAACTGGACCATATTCTCTTTCAGCTGAGGTGTCCATAACTGGACACAGTGTTCAGTGGAGCTGCAAGTCCAGTTTATGCCTCCCTGAGGGTTTATGTCTCTGCAAGAGCCCTTCTCATCTCTAAGTCCTTCACTAATCCTGGGTTCCAGCCTAGAGGGAAAGTGCTTAGAGAACAGCAGGATACAAAGGTTTAGCAAAGCCGTGCTCTGCATGAAGGGAAATTTGTTTATTATATTTTTTTAAGTTTTGGGTCACTAGGGCAACTGAATGTAAGCTGTCACTTAAGCTGGCATCAATCAGATCAGAGGCCCCCATCCTCTCAGGTGCAGCAAAGCAAACCTGGCTCCATCTCTGCCCACTGCTGGGAGGCACAGAGATCAATTCCCTGCCTTGGTGTAGGAGCTGCAGCGTGCTGAGCTGTGAAACGAGGGGCTGCACTCAGAGATGGGCTCACCATGTTGGTTATCATTATGTTAAATGTGTGCTGGACGCTTCAGGAGCTGTGGGAGGATTTGGTTTGCAACAGTTCCTTGCAGCTGGTCAACAGGTAGAGGTTTATTAATGCTTCCCTATCCACCTTCAGCTTTTTTTTTTTTTTTTTTTTTTTTTTTTTTTTTTTTTTTTTNNCTCCCCCTTTAGTTTTTTTTTTTTTTTTTTTTTTAGTGTATTTCTCATTCAAAGCAGTGAAGTTTTGTTGAAATTATAAGCACTGACCAGATTTCAGTCTTACTTGCTAAAAGCTTTACTATATCTAGTCATAATATTAAAGGCTAATGTGAAAATAGAAAAAAACAAATAGATTGAAAAGGGGGAAAAAAAAACAAACCAAGGAGAGTTTAGAGAGGAAATAAACAGAACTTTTTGTGATTTTCCTTGCATTTTGCTGCAGTATTTGAACTGTCTCCCTGTGACTGACACTTACCTTGCATCTCCAGTGTGAATGGCAGGCTGTAGGCTCTAAGCTGAATCCTGTCTAATAGTTCCAATTTCTTTATAGGATCTGTGTGCTCAGGACTGATGGCATCAAAGACCTCGTAGGAGGCAAATGCTTGTTCACAGATAAAGCTTCCCAACTTTCCATGACTGAGATTTCCTAATCTGAGCATTTCAATTTAGGTGATTATGTACAAATATTCAAGGAGATGATTTCAAGAGCAATGGCTCCATGGGGGTTGTTTTCCTAAAAATGCCCTACAAACCCCTCACTCACAAGCTGCTGATTCGTGGGCAGTTCATATCAGATGTACAAATATTAATAAATTCTCTGCAATTCTATTCCTTGTTTGAAAACCAGGGCTGGTTTTACGCACACCTTGAATTTAAACCTGTGTTTGACAATAATAATATTCATATCAGATATACACATGTCCAGATCAGCTGCCCATGCCATGAAAAGGACAATGTCTTGTCAAGGGAAGAATTTAAAGGCTCTAGATCAGCTTATGAATTTGTATAACACTTTGGGAAGCATGCCAAAGCTGTAATGCAAGCCTGGCCTTTTTAAAGCCCACTGAATTGTATTATTAACCTTGGACTAAAAGAAGAGAGGACCATTTTCAAATTTTATTTTGATAATTATCATGCACAAGCGATAGAGAGCAAACAGCAACCTTCCCCTGGACACCTAGTCCTCATTTGCACATTCTAATTACTTATATTTGCATACACATATGAAAACACGGTGCTTTCCCCATTAGTGCTGATCACATTCCTCATTAAGTTAAATAAATACCCCCAAAATACCAACACAGTTGTAGTTGAATTTTACATTATTTTACACAGACTAACAGCCAATTCATTCTTCTGGTTTTCGGTTGTCTTGGAGAGTAATTTTAAAGAAAAAAACAACAACTACATGGCTTGATACTGGAAAAAAATGAACCCGTGGCTGGGTCACCTCCTGGCTCTGTTCTGGTTTTGCTCATCTGCACACAGCTAAAGCAGCATTTCCTCCCTGTGAGTCCTGAATTCAGCTGTGGGCAGCCCTTGAATCACTGCTGCATCACCTCTGCTCTAAACACAGAGAGAGTTTGGAGAGGAGGGTGGGAATAAACACATTACATTCCTGCCTGGAAGTTAGGATGGGTGCTGCATAATTGTAGGTGTTATTTTGTGGGTGGGATTTTGGTGGAGCTGGTTGGGGAACATGGAGATTGGTTTTTAAAAAGTGCTGTGAAGTCGTTCAGGCCACCACTGGAGCCTCTTGCTGGCATAAAAATTCAGCTCAGAATATTAGGGATGAATTGGTCATGACACCAGGATGAATATTTAGCTTAAACTCAGAGTTTACATTACAAGAGTAATACCTAAATCACAGAACTGTAATTTAGCTTGTGTTGGAAGGTATCTTAAAGACCACTTACTTCCTACCCCCAAACGTGCTGCATGCTCTGAAATAGCTCAGTGCTGGGTTGTTTTGGATTCTCAAAGACATGAGCTCTACAGCAATCCCAGTATTCTCCTGCCCTGCCTTGAGCTGAGCTGAGCTTACATCTGCTCTGCATCAGCAGAGCAAAGCAAAGCAGGCACAGAATACTGATTCCTGCTCTGGGAACACATTCCTGCTCCCAGGTGTGCTGCTGCAAGCACAGGAGTGCTGGCATAAAGATGTCAATTTGCTGAAACCTTTCAGTATTTCATTGAAGGGTAGGGACAAGCTCATTTTTCCTCAAGGAAAATCTATCAGTGGGGAAGCTGAGAGGTGCCCTCCAAACACGGTGGTGTTTCAAGGATGCTTTAATAATCTACAAGAGACAGTGAGCAGGGAAAAAAGGGTAATTTGCAGGTAACTATTGTGGTTTCCAAGGCAGGAGAAATCCTGATGAAAGGAGCCTTCCAAGCTGTATAAAGAGCGGAGGAAATTCAATGTAAGATACAAAAATAATGCAGAGTATCTTGAAATACTCAAACGTTTGTTTTATACAGCTGGCTACAGAAATTCTACATTGTTTCAGCTCTAGCAGATCTGTGAGTCATTATAAATAACTTAATGAAAGTGTTTACTGTGGAGGCAAGGTCAGTGGAACAGAATTGTTAGTGTGCAATGAAAGCCACAGTTGAGAATAATAAAGAAAATGATACAAACCTGTGTAAATCAAAATGCCTTTTCACCTTGAATGCCATGTGCAATTCCAGGCACCTAAACTCAAAAGTCAACACAGGAGAAATGGAATTGATTCTGTGATTTGTAGCAACAACTATTCAAAAATGAGATCATTCATCTTAGAGAGGAAAAAATGATCTACACCATTATAAATATGTATAAACAAATAAGCTATAGAGATGATGTAGCTGCAGAGGTCTGTTTAGTACTTTCTTCATTTATTAGAACAAATAATATTTCCTGAAATAGAAAGGCAACTTTTAAGAGAAAAGAGGAGTAATTTTTGCAGTAAAATCATAATTAGCCTTTGGACTGCGTTACTACATTATATTGTGGTGATCATAAGAGCTTAAAGATGCTGCTTAATAGCAGGTAAAAACCTGGAATTCCTGAGGTTTGTATCCTAAATCATTCCTCTTTCGTGGCCTCACTGCCACCTCTCCCACCTGCTGGATTAAGGAGGTGGTCTGTGTCCTAAGCAGGACACACACACTGATGAGTTAATAGGTATTTCTCTGAGAGATGAGATTAACATGGCAAAACCTTCCCTCTTTCTTCTTTCTTCCTAAAGGCTGGTGGAGCTTGACAGCTCAGAGACTTCTTTGGTTGAAACTGAGAAAGATGTTCAAAAGAGAAAGAGATAGAAAGGTTATCAGATCAAAAGAAATGAGGATAAAAGAGTCCTGCTTGTCCCTAGAGAAATATAATTTACTCCAGGCTGCAGTTCAATTTTCATCCTGGAGCAGCTTCTAAGGAGACTGATCCCAGAATGCCACCAGGTCTGGGGAATTGCAGAAGATTCTGGGAGTGTTCCCAGGGTTGGCTGAGCACTGAAGCTGGGCAATGCCAGGAATGTGCCAGTGGTGAGGGTGGCTCTTCTCTTCCTGCCCAGCTCCACTGGCAGCTGGAGGGGCAGGATGGAGCTGGGGAGAGCCAGGGCTGGGTGCAGAGGCAGAGGAGCAGGAGGTTTGCTGGGGCAGAGCCAGGGCCGGAGCCCAAATTTGACACAGCAGAGCTTGAAAAAGTTGCAGAGCAGCTTGATCAGGAAACTTTGCCAATCTATTTCTGTTTGCTGGAAAGATCGTGCGTCAAGCAAAGATTTTACTTCTTCCCTAGCTGCAAGAGATACATTCTCTAGTAATTGTGGATATTTACTTTACACTCAGATAAGCCTTTTATTTTCTCTGACATTTTCCCTGAGAAATAAGGATGTCTTGCTTCTGATACTCCGTTTTCAGCTTGCAGCACTAAAAGAGCAGATGCTGTTTCAAGAGAGTGAAGAGTGAGTACTTCCAACCCAACAACACCTACCTGGGATCAAACAAAACTGTGTGCAGGAATAAAATGTCTCCAAGACACATTTTGTTGTCCCTACACCTCTCTTCTGTAAAAACAGAGTTTGGAAAATAAAATACCTTCTGCCAGCGTATGCAGCTAGAGATTCTTCAAAGTCAGGAAGTGCAATAAAAAGCAAAGTTTTCTGAGCTGTGCAGCATTCTGTGCCAATAGCCCAGATTTTATCTGTAACCTGCTGTTGCTGCCAGAGAGCAGTGGTGGAAGATTCAGTGGTACATTTTGATCTCTGCATTTTGATCCTCTGGTTTGCCTTGTAAACTTTTCCATTAGTGCTCCTGAAGCCTACAGTGAAACAAACTCAGGAGCTGAGTCTGCAAGGCCAGGTTGTAACTTCTTGATCTGCCTTCACTGTTGGGAGTCAGCAAAAGATCAGGTGCTCAAATAAGTTTTGAGGAGATATTGTGGGGCTCCAGTGAGAACAGATGCCATGAAAAATCCCACTTGTTACCACTGGGATATGTTTAAAGGTGTCTCTCCTCTTCCTGAGTATTTGAACAATATCTGTAAACTCACTGAGACAGTCTTTTTGTGGGATGTACATGGAAAAACCCATAGAGATGAATGAGTTTTATTTAGAGGTCAGGCCAACTTGCAACTTATTCAAGGGAGACCAAGCAGCAAAACTTTGAAGTGAGAGGTAGAAATGCATCCTTGAAATTCTAATTTTTTTTTTTTTGTCATTTTAGGAAATGTATTTGTGTGCTGAAGTATCTGGTTGTTCTTCTGATGTTTTTATCAGATCCATGCAGAATGCAGTTGGTTCCAGCCTTGAAATGCAAATTTGTCTTACACTGCTCTTGCTGCCAGTAGGAAGGCTAAAAATACATATGTAATGATGTTCCTGGAACGTTTTCAAATGCCTTTAGATGATTATTCCAGGTTTTTTTTTTCTCCTGCTATCCAAAATAGTGTTAATTTTGCAGGCTCATTTTGGCCAAAATGTATGGACTTGTATTTAAATTCAAAATTCCTCTGAGGATAAAATAACTCAGCTATTAGAAGAACTTTGCCAAGTAGGTAGGTCACCAAAATGAAGCCTGAAACAAAAAAAAAATAAAATTAGGTTTTTCCAATTTATTATGCATACATCTGGTTTCGTGATTTTCTTGTTACTTTCAACATTCTTTGCAGTATTAGAATCCCAAAACAGCCCACAAGCCTGGTAATTCAGGAAGGCTTATAATTGAGGCAGGTCTATTTAATTTCGTTAACGGAGAAAATGAGAGAAGTAACAAAAAAGAAGCATAATCATCATAACCAAAGGCAGGTGTTACAAAGGCTTCTGACTGATGCCAACAGTGATTTTTGAAAGTGGGGACGTTTTAAGGCTGATGCCTAAAAATATGGGTTTGGGAAAGCATACATAAGTGACTATTTAAAGTGTCAGAGTCATTTTCCTGCTAAAAACCATATTTTAAAACTGTTCTGAGTGGAGGAAGAATTAGATTGATATCAAGAACCAACATAAAATTCTTTAAAGAGACTCCATGCTCCTGTGTTTTTGAATGGGAACCAGGAGCACTCAGACCTCCTGAAAAACAGGCATTTTAGAGATTTTGGTCACGTAAGCATAGAAGGACAAGATGGGACATTTTGAGCTGGCTTCAATGTCAGATCTTTAAATACAGATGTACTTGTGGGATTCATCTTGTTAAACACAGATATACTTGTGGGATCCATCTTGTTGAACTCCAAGCATCCAGTGTGGATATTTCTGTTGGATTTGGTTGTCCACTTTGCCTCCAGGCAACGGAGGGAAGAGAGGATCATCTCAAGAGAGGATCATCTCATCCTGGAGCAGTTTTCTAAACCTGGTCACATGGATCTTCCCCTCCAAGGGCACATTCCTCTCCCAGGAGCGTGGGATGGGTGTTGACACCACAGATGTCTGAAATTTGAAGTTACATCTTGTCCTGGATACTAAAATCCAGGCACCATCCTGTGAACATTTTGCTTCAGTCTTTCTCCTTCCTTTCACCACTTTTAATGTGTGATACAGCAATGTCCCTTTAATGATTTCTTTTCCACGGGGCTCAGAGGTGGAAGAGATTTATGCTACTTGGTAAATTTAACTTCATACTTGCTGCAATAAAGAAAGTGAAGGTGCACTTAAGAGTTATAAAAAACCCTTGGCTCTCAAACCACAAAATTACCACAGTGTGGGTATTTCAGGTATCTTATTGCTGAATGTGCTCAAAGTAGCCCAAATAGGCATTGATGATAGGAAATCAGTATCAGGAACGTGGTAAATCCATGTGTCTGGATAGCAGGGTGAGGTTAAATATCACAAGCAATGATATCAGAAAGTGTTTTGAGAGATAAGCACGTACAAAATTCTGGAGAAAGAGGCTTTGAGGTAAAGCTAATCAAAGATAATGTGGCTAAGCTGGAGTGATTCAAGGTGAAATTCAATTCCCAGAAATTTCTTGGTGCTTTGACCAGAGCTCATGTTGCTATCGTATCTACAGCTCCTAAAGAGGCATGGCAGTATCAATCAGACTTAGAATGAAATATAGTTTGATAATTAGCTGCAGAAAAGGATTTGAAATGATACAGAGCATCAACAAAGAAAATAAATAACTGAAATGCTTGGCAAAAATACGTGTGTTTAATGAGAATCAACTTAGCTTCATTTAAAATTGTTGTAGAGACTTAAGGTCATTTCAGTCATTGGACAGCAATGATTTATCCCCTAGAAACTAATAGGCACACTCCAAACCTAAATAGAAATGAAGGATTTGCAGCATATTACAATATTCTACATTGGCACTGAGCGAGAAGCCTTCCTGAATGAAAGCAAATGACTTTTTGTAGCTGTCGCATGGTAATTGCTTGAAGAACAACAACAAAAATCCCAACAAAAAAAACCCAGTGAGCTATTTCTGAAATACAATGCACCAACAAAATAAGAAATGGAATTGAATGAGAAAAATATATCTGCTAAGGACAAAATCAGACAGCAGGGAGAATTTATAGCCCTGTGCTAATTTCCTACTATCAGACACTGAGCTGGATGGAAAAATGACAGAAAAGGACCTTATCTAATAGATGTGGCAGAAGTGATGGGTTTGAAAGATGACAATCTTCAGCTGAGCTGATAACAAAAATTCATATTCATAGAGCTAAATGTTAAACTTTCTCATAAAAGTGAAGTGTTTGCACCTAATATATTTAGGAATTAGAATCAGGAAGAGCTTCTCCTCCCAACTTATCCTCCATAGCTTTTTGGAATACACTAAATGGCTTTACTGTGCTCAGGAAATCAGGTAAGTGCCTGCTGAGCCTGTTTGCTCATTTACTCCCATCACCAAGCTAAAAGACTTGTAAATGTGTTTGTAAACTGTGAGTTATGGGGTTCTGAGTTTGCTGTGCTGCAGGATTATGCAAGTCACGTAGTCCTGTACATTTATTCCTGCAGGTTTTCAAACCAAACAGGGGCAGGCAGGGTTTGTGAGGGGAAGGGGAGACCCACGTGCTGCACAGAGACAGGGTCAGTGTTCCCCTGGCTGACAGTCTGCCCTTTAAAATACAGAGTAGTAGGGAATGAATCAGCTTTACCAGGATTTAAACCTCAGCTTTTCACTTAACTGCATAAATCTAATTGGGTCTCTTTTCCTTAAGCTTCTGAAAAGCTCAGGAATGCTGATGGGATGCCTGAGCTGCAGCTTTGGGGTCTCTTGGACCCTCTCTTGCATTAGGATCAGCCTAAGAAGCATCTTCAATATTTCCTACCTTAATCTGTGGTAGTATCCACCTGAAAGTTCCTAGCAGACCTAAAATCAGTGTAGTCAAGACTGAATTTTTATTCCTTTGCCTACCAAACATCCACTCACTCAAGTTCTTCAGACATAGGTAACTTGTGTGCTCTTCTCTGTCTCTCTGCTGGGTGGGTTTGACTTGACTCTGACTCATCTCTGAGCACTCCTGGCATAGCCACATCTAAGCTCTGTATAATTTTGGGTGATGCAACGACTTCAGGATTGAGGAAATCTCTTGTTCAGGTAATTCTCATCTCACACCCTCATTTACTCTTTCCCCTGACAGCCTCTTCTTCATCCATGTAAATCCTTTTCAAATAAAGGTGAAATGACTGTTCTTGTACTTCATCATTCTTCATCATTTAAGGGAATAACACANTTTTTGGGGGGTTTTGGTTTTTTTATTTTGTGTTTTGAGCCTTTTTTTGTTTGCTTTCTTTTTATTTTTAATTCTTTCATTGGAAATCTGCACAGGATTCAGCAGAAAACACTTGTGCACTTTCATAGACTCCCACAGCCTTTATCAACCCTTCTGATGGACTCCTGGTTTCCTTATGCTTCCCAATCAAAGAATCTTTGTGTATTGCATAAATGTCATGGTTTAATCATCAAATATTGATGGCAAAAACTTCAGGAGAAACATATCCACTGCTTGCCTTAGGGATGGATGTGTGAAGTGTTTGGTAAGACCATTTAACACTGAAATATTTACTGTGTAAAAGGAAAGCCCTGCTAGCAATGTTGTGATGGGAGAATTGGATGCTAACACATTACTTTATATAGTAAAGAATTATAGATGCAGCCACAAAAAGCAAAATCAGACACTGGCCTGGAGTCTGGGCCTGATGCAGCTCTAGTTGGGTTATTATTAAATCCCATCACCGTGTCTATTAGGGCACAAAGAACTTCAGCTCAGGACTGAGCATGAGAGTGGGAGCAGAAATCACCTGCCTGCTGTCTTTCACATAAATATAGATGATGAGATCAATTATGCAAGAGCCAGACTTCTTGCTGGCTCATTTCTCTCCTAGCAAGAAATCACAGAAGTTTCCAGAAGTTCAGTTCTTCCTAAACTCCTCAGAAGCCAGGACAACACATTATCTAATGGAGATTGCAGACCTCCAGCATGTCTGAAACCATGAATAAAATAAATTCACTCACCCGAGATGTGTGATTACTGCTGCACTGAAATATTGCTTGAAGCATCCTGCTGCCTTAATTGCAGACCAATCCTCATAAGGGTATCACACATTTATTTTGCAATGTGAATATCACTATATTTCTTTTTCCCCCTGATTCGGGAGGAAAAAGTTCCAAAGAAGTATTGCTTGCTTCAGGTTAGGTGGTATCATAATGGTGAGACAAGGTACGAAAGGGAGGAAAAAAAGCTGTTGGCTTCAGGTAAGATGAAGGCTGAGATTGGTGTGATCTGTTTGGCCATGAACTGGTTAAAAGTCAGGCATGCAGATACTCCTGGCAAGGCAGTGAAACAGATTGACAACTTTACCCAAACTAGAAATCCTCTCAAAGAGGGAAGTGCTGGAGAATCTGTGATGAAAGAGATATAAATGAATATTCCAGGAAACCAGTAGATTTGGGCTGTATCTTTAACTGGTGCAAACTGGAGTTTGTGGAGCACTGAACTGGGGGTTGGACCTGTTGCACTTTTCTTATCTCTCCACTCAATGAAGTGGTGGAGAAAAAAACGGTGTTGCTCCTACCCAGGTTTGTGGACAGCAAAGTATCTGCAGAGATGAGAAGATATTCCATGATATGTGGAGGATATGCAGCAAGACAAACCAGGACACTACAGAATACTTTGCAAATGTATTCCTAGCCTTAAATAAAACATTTTCTGCTAAAAGAAACATTTTGAGAAGATAACCCAAAGCCAGACTGGCTGCAAATCAGTGAGGTAACCACAAGGCAGCCCATTAGAAATGTTGGGGCCATGTTCACCCCTCCTTAGGCAAGCTAAGGAAGCTTTTTTTCACCCCTAGACTGGATGTGCAGCTGGCAGGTAGTTTTTGTGCTCCCACTGCATTCAGGGCATGCAGAAACATTCCCTCCCATGCCATACAGTCTTTTATTGCTCCTGGGCTGCTAAAGGATTATCCGTAATTCAGGTGATTTGCAGAGAATTCCAGTAACAGTCTCTCACTGAGCCCTCTGCAAGAGATAACGATGAAAATGTATTTCAAACTGGAAAAATGCTGCCTATCTCTTATCCAGTCAAAAGTAGTTCCACAGCAGCAAGGTACTGTACTCTGAGATGGATTTTAATCTGCCTCACACCAGTTGAAATTAGAGAAACTTCGGGTGGAATCAGTAGAGTTGCAGTAACATAAATCAAATCCTTTTTCAGCTCTGCATGTAGGGAGAGATTTTTTTTTTCCAAATAAAGGAGGATTGAAAGGCAGAGTTCTCTTTCCCTGCATATCTCTTCCTTGAATATACTGATGAATTTCAGGTAGAATGGGTTAAGACAGGGCTATGCACAAAGGGGATCAAGTAATGTTGACAAGAAGTAGCTGGTGACAACAGCAGTTAATACCAAGAGGCTGAGAGAGGATTTAGTGGTTATGGCACTATTACACAGACTGCTGGAGATAAGGCAGAGTCAGCCAGCACGCAGGCAGGAAGAACAGTCAGCAAAAGACAAAAGGTGTGAAAGGAGCAGCTTAGTCATTAGGAGAGCCAAACCACTTGGAGGTGTTTGTGCCCTTCACCCGTGAGCTTGTTTGTCGTGGCAGCACACGAGGCTGTGTCAGGTGTCAGGACAGGAGAATGGAGCCCTGCAGGTGGGAAGGGCATTTATTTACCACGTTTTATACAGCCAGGCAGTTACATGGCCCCATCACCAGCACTTTGCCCACTTTGCTTGGCACTCTCATCACACCACTGGATCAGCTGGTGAAGGGTTTGTCTCCTGACCCCGTGGTGGTGCCTGCAGGGACCAGCCCTGTGACTCTGCCACTCACTTTCTACTCCTAATATCACACAGAAAATTTGTGCTGTAATTTACTGCTCCAGCCTGTGTCAGGAGATTGCTTTTCATAAGGTCAGTGGCATTTTCAAAGAGCAAAGCAACAGTTTTTTGCAGGATGTTGCTGCCACGTCCTGAGCACGCACCCAGATGCCAACGCAGGGCAGGCAACAAGGTGTTAAGAGCATTGATGTACTGACATGGAGCAGGAAAAAAAGAATTTCTATGAGCTTTTGAACTGCTTGGAGCGCTCCTTCAGCCAAAAGACTCAAAGAATTGGAGACAACATGCACAGAACTGTGCTGAATAAGGATAAAAGAAGCAGGGATTCAGTGCTTTCACCCAGTCGAGTGCATCAAGCTGCAGATTTCTGACAACACCCCAGTCCTGTCACTCAGGCACCACAGACAAAAGGTCTCTGAAGCCCTGGCCCTGCTGACCATCACACAGTCGCAGAGGGGACAGTCTGCCAGCCCCAAGCATGTGTTCTGCCCAGAGGACTGATAATTATCATCTCTCTTTTCAACCACCCAGAGGCCAAGACCCCCCTGCAGTTCGGTATTGATCCACACTAAAGAGTAAAATTTTACTTTTTAATAAGGAAAAGCAGGTGGAGGCTGCAAAGCCGTGGCTTTTATCAACAGAATATCTTTTTTCTTATTTACTTATTTGCTTAAATGTGAGCATTTAGGGAGTATCACAAAAGAGGTGCTCATCCATGTGTTCCCAGCTGTCTTTTGGCAAGGAAAAGTTTGGAAGATTTTACCTTGCAAGAACAAATACTCACGTCTTTTAAAGTATTCTTTACCTTCATTACAAATAACTGTTTTTCAGCATGGAGATTTCAAATGTACAACACCAAGAGTAACACTGAAAGAGGTTTAAAAGGGGGGACAATACCCCAGTTTAGCAGAGAGAGAAAAAAAAACCTTCACCTTTTTGTCTGCCTGTTTTTAACATGTGCCAACTGCCCCAAAATCTGTTCTGGCAGCTGAGGACCAGCAAGCCAAATCTGGGCACGTGGATTTCCACCAATAACCTTTGATCCTCAGCCACATCCCTTGTCCTGGTCAGGGTGCAGCCATCACTGTGGACATGTAGATTTTTAGGATTGTGGCCACAGTGGCCACAGTGACTCTGAGGCTACAAGCAACTGGCAGCAAGCTGCAGAACAACCCCAGCAGAGCTGAGGATGAGGCTCCTGATGTGGTCAGTGTAGTGGTTTATTTTTGGCACGAGCACCCCTCAGCTCTGAGCAAAGCTGTGCCAGAAGAGTGGTGGGAGCTGCACTGCATTTAAATGAGAGCCTGAAAAGCACTCTGAGCTGCTCAGATGGCAAAGACATCTGCATCAACATCCCCAACCCAAGGCTATAAAAGGCACACATCTCCAAGTGCCAGAGCACAGTGTTAAGTTCACCAATGGCATGAAAAATCAAGACAATACAGTCTTGGCTACTGATCTGTTGAATCTGCTACCAAAAGGAGCCAAAAAAATAAAAAAACACCACCACAAGAAACCATTCAGCACAGATGACTTCAATGAGACTCGTCCCATCTCCTCCAGCAAGTTCATTTCCCACAGAAAATAATTGACAGAGAATGACAGTTGCAACCTCTTTTGTGTGTGTGAGAGACTGTCTCTGTATCTCAAAGCAAATTTTTATGAGATTCTGGAAAGAAGCTGGTCTGGGATAATTGTTGCTGGAGACACTGAGAGGCACTGAAAGCACCAGCAGGCATTTTTGACTAAACCCAAGAAATTCTTGAAATGTAAAACGCAGTGTGAAAGGGGGAAAAAAAAAAAAAAAAAAGAGAAGAAAAGAAAAAAGAAACCCCACTAACCTCCCCTAAACCTAAACTCTACAGTTGTGAAGCCAAAGGAACCCTCTGAAGACAGACAGCAAAGTCGACTCCCTGCAACGGAGAGTTCTTGCAATCAGAGAAAACACAAGTGAGAATTTTTTTCTTTCCTCATGACCTGGAAAAAAAGTCTTTGATATTCTGGAGGGAATTAGGAAAAAAAAAATTTTTGAAAGTGAGCGAACTTCACTAACAGCCTTCTCCCCTTCCCTGCCCCTTGGCAAAAGTATATGCTCTGACAGAATGCTCTCCTGTTTGAAAATGCTTTTTGCCTGCTATTCACTATTTTTCTGGAAGTTTCCTATCTCCTTTCTGAAGGCTTATCTGTCTGATTTATTAATATTTCTTAATGTCCAGAGTTTTACCTTATAGACAACAACAAAATTAGCTGTGTGCCTGGGAAAGGGGCCTGGAAATGTGTGATGCTTGGGAGGGCCAACGCATGCAGAAGATGTGTAGTAATATTTTAAATGTAACAAATCAGTAACGCATTTTGCTCAATTGCTACTGGTAGGTTTTTACTTCACTGGAAAATTTAGGAGTCAGTAACTAAGTTCTCTTGCCCAGGACCCACCTCAGCCCTCAGATATTTTCCTCTGCCTCCAGAATGTACCAAAAAGGATATAGATCCATATCAACAAAATCCTTTGCCTTATCTTATGAAATACAGGTAGATTTAAAGCCTTTCCTCTGTAGCACTTAGCCTTATATGCAATGTGGGGAGCAGAGCAGCCCCTTTCCTATATGGATTAGCACACAGGAAATTTTCTTCTCTTTTTAATTATTCTTCCCATATAGTTATGTTTGAGATCCCCTTTCATCCTCTGAGAGGGTAGAAGACACCCTGAGAGTGGGAATGCCTCATTCCACAACATGTGAGTGGCTCCTCAGCAGTGCCCTCCTCACGGCAGATTTTTGGAAAACACACAGAAACAATTCAAACTGGCATCAGCTGCAAAAGTGGCTACAGCTCCCCATTAAAAACTAATTGTTTTCATTGCCATTAAAAAAAAAAAAGGATTTTAATTTGATTTTTCCTCTTTGCTCTACAGTTGAGACTCTTTTATGCACCTGTAAGTATCACAATGTTTCCTCAAGAATGAAATTTCCTCCAAGCATCTGTTTCAGCTGATTGAATATTCTCCTACTGTATGAGTCCATTGTCTGATGAATGCATGTGATTTAATTTTTGAACAACATGTCAGGGATGCCTACAGCTTGTGTATGCAAATTTTTTTACCTCTATGAAAGAGCCATCATCTTTGCATTTTGATGGATCACTTTCAAGGGATAAGGCAGATAATTAATTTATTATATATATATACATTTGGTTGAAAATATAAAAGGGTGATTTAACAGAGAGAACAATTAGGAAGATGTGAAAAGTTTGCAGAATTAGGAGCGCTGGCAATGCAGATTGGGTTTCCTCACAAAGAGCCTTTGTCAGGGACACATTGATATTCTAGGTAAGTCCAGACACTTCTTGGTTCTTTTTGTTGTGGCTTTTTATTCATGGTTTACTTTAGGTTCTCTTTTTTTCTTTTTTTTTTTTTTTTCGGTTGTCTGAGGTTTTACAGTAGCTGCTCTGAGATGCACAAATTACAGACCTAAAGACAAAATGAAGTGGAAATGGGAAATTAGTTTACTGTTCAGTACAGGCTGATGGATGGCTGCAGTTCACTTTCAAATGCTTTGAAAATAATGCTGCTTTAAAAGTAATCTTTGTGAGCTGACTTTCCTTTTCACTTTTCCAGAAAAGAAAGAAAAAACCAAACCATTAAAAGGCTTGTTCTTAACTTGAATTGACTTGACATCATTACTTTGAGATAAGACTCGGGCTAAGACAAGGCAGTTTGGCACTTTAGCCCAGGTTGCCACTGTAAATTAGAGCCTTCCTGAGGAGACAGCCCCAGGCTGGTGTAAATCAGGAGCAGCCAGCCCAGGGGCTGGGACAGCACCTCTGATCCAGACAAACTCACCAGCTCAGTGACCAGCAGAGCACAGGAGGTTGCTGTGACTACAGAGGGGAAAAAAAACCAAACATCACAACTTTTCCAGGACTTTTCCCACAAATCAACAATGTCCAGCAAAGGTGGATTTAGCAAACCTGCTTCAAGCTGGCATTAAAATGTGAATGACTGGGTAGCAGGCATGACATCAAATAGCCCCACCAGGCTCAGATTAATTTGGTTGCAGCCTGTTTGCCTGCCCACCCAGTCCTCTAATGTCAGAATCTTTGGGTAATACAGTTCCAAAATGGCCAGAGCCAAAGCAGCTCCGTGCTGGCTGAGCAATCCAAGGACCAATGCACTGCCTAGTGCTATAGAAAATGTTCTGTATTAATGCAAACCTGCTGCCTGCCCTGCCCTCAGTGAGCCCCTTCACAACTGGATAAGCAATTCTGTCTCTCAAGGCTGTGTGATAAAGCTTTAGACCCATCCTGCACGTCCATGAGGTGACACAGTTTCAGAGATATTAAAGAAATATTCTGGCTGCAATAAAAGCAGCTAATAACAGTTCCTTGGAGCTCTCCAAAACTGGATTTATTTTATTTTTTTTAAACCTCCACAAGTATAAGCATTCCAACATCAACCTTGTGCATTGTGGAATAATGCAAATATTTCCTTTTGAAATTTAAGTACTGTGGGCAGGTTATGGATCTGTGTTTTATTAAAACAATAGGGCTTTTTCTTAATATGCTGATTCAATCAGTTTTCTTTCTGGTTTTCTAGAAGAGAAAGTGCCAGAAACAATTACAGACCAGTTGCTTGGAGGACTCAAGGGAGGTTGTGGTTGTTGTGGAGAGTGCAAAGGGCTCTTCAGCCACATGGTGAATAATCCATAATCTGTATGCAATTGGAGTAGTAGAAACAGACTGCTTTGGGTGGAAAGGGCCTTACAGAACATCTCATTCCAAACCCCTGACGTGGGCAGGGATACCTCCCCCTAGACCAGCTTATTTGCTGAATGTCTATTTCCTCTATTTGATGCTTAAACCAACATTTTTCGGGTGATTGCTTGACGAGCTTACCACTGATAACAACTGTGACAAACAGCACAAACTACACCAAAAACTTCACACCTGGTCACAGATGTTTGCCCAAATCCATTTCCTTAACCACATGATCCAACCTTCACCTCAAACCCCCACTGAGCAGGGCTGAAAAGGATGCTCATGTCCTGGCTGCCTAATTATTTCTTCTAGAAATACGTGCTGCCTCTCCCTAGTGCTGCTCTGGGAGGTTACAATCAAGCTCCTGGTAAATGTAACTGGGAAAATCAGGGAATGGCAGCAGATTGCTCCCACCAGGGGTAGTTTATCACTGGATTTGGCAGGGAGTGTGTACCCACAGGGGAGGTGAGGTAATGCAGGCAGAAGCATTAAGTTTCCATGGGGTCACGTTTTCATAGCTGATGGCACAAAATACAATTAGGGAGGGAGAAAAATTAGATTTAGTGACTTCCCATCTATAAACACAGGCGCTCAAGCTGCATTTTAAAGCAGTGCACAGCCAGATGCAGAGGACTGAGTGGCTGCTTAATTTGAGAGACCAGATCCTCAAGTCTTAGGCCAAGATAAGGAATCAAGGGCAGTTATCTCAGTGTGGAGGGGGTTGAAGATTAGAGATCTCTTTTAAAATATTCATAGAACATTTGGATATCAATGGATATCAGCAGTCCTTAGATAAGATTTCATTCTGAGCTACAGACTCCAAAGATTTTATATTCTTATTGAGGACCAGGAAGGGAGGATGGTTCTTCCTTTGTAGGTGAGCCAATTTCTGTCTGAAATGGATGTTTTTCCTGCAAAGTTATTACATCATCCACTTCATTAAACACACGATGACCCATCCAACCTTTTTAATGTCCAGCAACTATGAGGCAACTGACTTTACTCTTCAGTTTTAAAAGGAAATAAATTGTTTAGATTTTATCTTGCTCTATGATTTTGCGGAGTTGGGGTTTCCAAGATGGTAATTTGCAAAACTCTGCTCTAACTTCTGTTTGAATTTCTAGGAGCTACAGCAATGATTCTTTCTGACAATGATGAGAAAAAGGTTCATTTTTGTCTAAAATCATGTCCAAGTAAAGAATAATTTGGTTATAATGATGCGATACCTATTTTTAGATGGCTCTATTTTCAAAAAGTTGCCCTTACCATGTTTAAATAAACACAAACATTCAAACATGTACAACCCCATTAATGTTTCTTTGTTCTTTAATGGAACAGAGGAAGAATCTGCCAATCCTTTGTCAATCCTCTCGCTGGCTTCCACTGAGAAATGAGATGATATAAGGAATTTCTAACAGGGTTTAATTTATGTCTCAAACAATTGTTGTGAGGTTGTGTTATCTGAAAGGGGAGGAAAAATAATTGCTTTAACCTCGAGTAGGAACCATTACATTAGGGATTTCTAATGGAACTGTAACCACACAAGTGTTAAATGTTTGATTCCAGTGCACTGTCTGTAGGAAGAGTGAATTGAAGAACAGTTTTACAAGGCTATTCATCTTACCTCAAGATAGATAAAACCAGGATAGATACAAACCAGGAGCCTGGATCCTACCTGTTTCCAGTGAAAGAGTTACTTAATGAAGTATGACCTAATTAGTTGGTATTTGACGTCTGGCTGCGGGATAAATCCTACCAAAGTGAACATTTTGAAAAGCCACATCACAAAGAATATTCACAGAGACAGGAAGACATGTATAAATCAGACCACTTTTCCTCCTTCGCAGACATCATCACTCACAAATCATTTTTAATGTGTGTTATAAAAATAATTAATGGACCAATTATAACTTATTTTTTCCCACAGTACTTCAGACACCTAATGTGTGTAGGCATGCTCAGAAGATCCCAGAAAGTGCCTGTTTGCATCTGGAGGAGCCTGGAGATATTTGAAAATCTGCTTCTGAAGGGATTTGGAAATGCTGCCCTGTTTTTAGCCTTTTTTTGTGTGAACTTTCCTGCTGTTATGTTCATTCCTTACAATAATGAAATGCAGCGTGGTAGAACAAGGGAGAGATTCTCTCCAAATACATTTGGAAGCTGCACAGCAGCACTTACAAAATTGCTTTTTGACTGGCATGATTCAACAACAGAGACTTGTTAACTCCATAGATGTACATATCTGGTTTGTTAAAGACTGGCTTTGCCAAACAAATAACATCTTGTAGTGTTGCAAGGAAGCTGAAGCTTGGACTTCTTATGCAACAAGAAGAGGCTGCTGGTAAACCCCATAGCATTGCTTTTGTCTTTAAATAAACTATGGTGAGAATTCAACATGAAAGCAGACATTGAGCATGTTGTCTGATAATTTGGCTTGGGTTCTAATCAACAGTGTTTACTCAAGTGAAACGTGGTGATAAATACTCTGAATCAGAAGCATGTTGTGATGCACTGCAAAATCCTCAGTGTTAAATTGGCTTTTTCCCCTCCTGACTGAAACTCTTTCATTGTTTGAACAGACACGACAGAAAACAATTTCTTCAAGGAACCTTGTAAATCAAACTCTGGATGTATCAAAGCCTATTCAATGAGCCTGAAGCTTCTATAACATGACTTGTAGAAAGAATTACTTAAAGAAGATTCAAACTGAAAGCCCTGGGTTTGATTTGGCTCTTTTTTTTTTTTACTTATGTCTCCAATAAACTCACATCCTTACAATTTTCTTCATAATTTTCCTAATTTCATTTATGCAAGTGAGAATTGGGAATGCCAGCATGAAGTCACAGAGAAGTGTGCAGGAAAGAAGCCTTTTCTTAAGACTTGTTTAGATTTTATTTTTTTTTATAATTGCTGTGAATATTTAGAAGACTCACTTCACCAGTGCTGCATTTTGTTGTTTGGGCCTCTGGGCAAACCAACCTTCCCTTCTTTCCTTCCTTCCCACTTCCTTCCTTTCCTCCTGCTTTCCTTCCTCCCCCCTCAGTCCCTTTAAATGCTGTAAATGCATAGGAAACAAACACTTCTCGCAGCAGAAACACAAATCCTGCAGGACACACTTCCCCAGGCAGGCACAGCCTCCCCAGTCAACCAACGATCCCAAGGAATGATGAGCTCCTGGTGAAAGCATCCAGGGAGGTGCTGGGGCCACTGCTCTGCTCTGTGACACAAGTTCTGTTAACAGAACAAATTCAGAAGTTCTCTGTTCTTCCTGTGACATTTACCACCAGATTCCCCAGCTTAGTTCACTGCCTCATGCCTAATGTCCCGAGGAAAATCCAAGCCTTTGAAGTCATTTTCCTCGATGATTTTCACTCCAGTCCATATGTTAGAGATCCCTGGAGGCCCTGAGCCTGCCCAAAGGATGCATCAGGATGAAGACAAAACCTTGACAAGGGGAATTTGGGCTTGTTTCCTAAGTGGTTGTCAAGGTATTTGGAAAACCTTGTCTTGAATCTCAATTCTCCATCATACAGATGGAGAATTATATTTTGCTCTACTTTTTGTCCACCCTGTTTGCTTAAACGCCTTGAGGATGGTCTTTGGTGAAGCACAATGGGACCTTGATCCTGGCAAAGTTTGTGGATTCTTCAATAATTCAGATAGTGCAGAATCACCTCAGCTCCCACAAATGAGTATCGTGCATATAATGTATTGATTTTTTTCCCACTTAGTGAGTTTCCCCTTTCTTTTCTCCTTTTTCCTCTGATCTTTTTGTTAGATAAAGGAGATACAGATTTATGAGGTCAGAGGCCTAACAGAGAAAGAGCAATTTAACTGTGCAACAGTAAAAAAAGAAATCTGAGCAAAAAAATACCAATCTGCAAAGGAAGAAAATTCAAAAGATAAATAAGCTGAAGAAAGACCATATTTGAAAGAAAATTTTCCTTTAAAAGAGATGAAAGATGAAAGGCAAATGATCTTTAACATCAAAAAGCACTACCCAAACAGAAGTCCAACATGATTTTGTCCTAAAGTAGTAAAGAGAGAAACAATTAGACTTAATATGAAAGATGGCGAGAGGGCTGGAGGGAATTCTAACTCAGCAGAAAACAGTGCTAGGAAACAGAAACGCAAAGCAAGTGGGAACTAACAGGAAAGGAAGAGCATTTGTAGGCTCAGAAGGCCACACAGCAGAATATTATTTTCAAGAGACACATCTCCAGTTCCTTGAAGCTTGATGGGAATACCTGGTATGGAAGTTTCAGCTGTTTTTTGGCATACCTGCTCTGTGATTTTAACTGGCAGCTGTCTTTCCCATCAATGCTTTGTCCTCACTTTCCTCCCCCATTCATTTCCAAAATGTTGAAACCTCACGGTCCATTCCTGACCAAGGAAATCCAGACAGCAACACCTGTGCAGGAAATGCATTTTCAGAGCAGAACTCATTTTGGTGGTGACCCCACAGGAGCAGCTGCTCTGAAATAGACTAAAATCCATTTAAAAATGCCAGCTTGAAAGAGCAGCTGAAGGAAAGCTGGGCACACTGTCCTGAAATATAGACCAGAGGTAGCTGGGTACATTTTCTTTGAATTTGAAATGAGGAATCTACTCAGTGGCCTTCCCAGCTAAACCTGTGTATGGCAGAATGCATAGAAACTTAGATTTAAAATAAAAGCATAGCAGTTACAAAAAAAAAAAAAATTAAAAAAATAAGCACATAGAAAATTGCATTGAAAATTGCTTTGAATTATATGTACACCAAAGTCTTATATTTTTCTATCTCTGCTATCATTCACAGTAGGAGTAAATGTCCCAGCAGTGGGTAAATCATAATCCTTACCTTTCTGCGGTTAAAAAAAACCCAAAAAAACCACAAAAAAACCCCCTCCAATTTTCTTTTGTAAAATGTTTGCTAAAGACCTTGATTTATTATCATGTAGGAATGGAAAGTGAAGACCTGTCTGTAACCTGCTAAGTGCAAGAAATGAATGTTCAAGAATGCAGGATAGGTCCCAGTTAGGATAAAATATTAATATTGTGAGTAGGGCTGTGTGGATATTGCAAGCCTGCTGCCATCTAATTAGAGCACATTGTCTCCTAGCAGAGTTATAATACAAATATTTCTCCTGCATATTCCCAAACTCTCTGCTTCCCACCCCCAAAGTGCCTGAGAAAATTCAGCATATATTGTTGTTTCGACTTTAAATAAAAAGTTTGTTTATTTATTTATTTATTTGGTTCCATGGTGGAGGTGAGCCCTCATGGGAATTCAAAACACAACTCTTAGAGTTCCTTTTTTTTTCCCTCTGCTGCACAAGGTGATGGAAAAATAAGTGATGAAAATGGGGGGGGTGTTTGGAATTTTTTAGAATTGGTGTCTTTTTAAGCATCCTATTTGTTGAGAGCAGAACTTCTGGACACGTTAGACATAGGTTTCTAGCAAATGTGTCCCAGGGCCTGGGTCTTTCAGGATGCTCTAAATGTTTGGAATTTGGGCAGATGTCTTGTCAAGCTCAAAACCATCTCAAGTTTCATTTGACTCACACAAGCACTCCTCTCATTGTTATTTATTAGCATATCACAACAATTTTAGATCTTTTGGGGAGAAATCCTTCCCTGTGACAGAGGTGAGGCCCCGGCACAATAATCTCTCAAAACTGGACATTTACTTTCTTGCCCTGCAGTTGCATTTGGGTTACATTTGCAACTTCTCCGTCTCATCAAGATTTTTCTCATTTCCTCAATGCCGCATCTACCATGCCTTGGTTTCACTGGCTGGTACAAAGTGTCAGCACCTCAGCAGTGTGACCCTACACATGTGGGAGCCAGGATGAGACATGCTTTATCACTGGAAAATCATAATTACTGCAATCAAAGGTTCATGCACATCTGTCAGTGCAGGCCTTGCATCAGAATTTTTTTCAGAAGGTCATTTTCATGTCATCACCTCGCCTGAGCACTTCACACAGGATTGCCTTGTCCTTCACAGGGTATGGCAGAGAATGTTTCAGACCTTGCCAGATGGCCACCGCTTCAGGATCAGGAATACTTAGGTGATAGTTTCTCATTTAATTCCATCTTTCTGTTGGGTGTTTCCAACTACCCTGTCAGAGAATCACTTTCTCACTCTTTGATAGGAGTATTCAATTAATTTAAAACAAGGAACTAGACTGCAGTTTCACTACAAAGTCTGAGTGCACGTAATAATAAATCACAAGCATGTTTTGGTTGGCATCTTCCATCTAAGGATGCAAAGAATTTCACAAGAAATCTTGTGTTTGAAGCGACACTCATGAAAGCGTTAACTTGAAAAAGGCAGCTTTAAAAAAGAAACTGCTGGGGATTTGCCTATGATGAATGTAGGGCAAGATCAGCCATTGAGATTTCACAGTATTTCTCCCGTGATCTATTAAATGTGGTTGTCATGTCCCATCTGACGTGATCTCGTTTCTGACTGACTTTGTTGGTAATAGTCAGGGCTTCTCACGTAATTGAAAACGGACTCAGCCCCTGGCACTGACTGTACCTTCCAGGAAAGCACCAGGCTTTGATTGAAGAGCCAACATGAATCACAGTCTACTCTCACCAGTGCAGAATTGTGTCAGATGAATGAGCAAGAATTTCCTGTTAACAAATGCAGATTGTTAGGCTAAAATTTTCCTGGAAAGAAATAAAACAAAAGACTCACAAATGATCAGCTGAGGTGTGTGGCACAAAGCACTCCAAACGTAGACTTGCCCTAAGTGTCCCAAAACTTTCTGCACTTACAGGAAAACACCCAAATATCTGGAGTTCAGGTTTGTTTTCTCATGGTCAGGGACTCTCTGATGCCTATGGTGACAGGTAACAGCCCAGCTCACTTGCTATCCTTGCTATCCATGGGAACACTTTATAGCAAAAAGTGTGGCTTTGCTCATTAGCATCCCAGTCATAAGAGTCATCCTGCTCATTATCATCTTAACAAGGGCATTTGAACAGCTGTCTTCTCCAGAGGGACATGACAAATCTACATCCCTTATAGATACAAAATTCATTAGACATTTCTTTTTCTTTCAGTATTCCATTTACCTTTTGTCATGGACCAGCAGTTTTTAATTCTTGGTTTCCTACAGCTCTTTATCTTCTCACAGACTGGAGTGGAGTACATGCCTGTCTGATCCAGCAGAAGCTGCTCTCTCTAGTGAACTGGAAGAAATATGGCTAAATCAGAATTCAGTTGAAAAATAGGACTTGCTATAGCTACTGCAACACTGAACTGATTTTTTATATAGTTGGGAAGACCTCAGATGCTGTTTTGTTATGGTGCTGCATTGTTTTGGATAAGATGAACCAGACAACTGGTTTTTTGCTACCTCTGCTCAGACCTGCCTTACATCTTCCTGCAAGGTGCCAAATTAACTGTATGTATTCTACTAGGATTTTGAATTTTCAAAGATATGAGCTGCTTCAGGTGATAACTAATTTTTGGCAGAAATACTTTTTTCTTGACTCTAGGTGATGAAGTTCCTAATATTGGCACTTTAGCAAATGCCCACAGTCAAATAGTCTGAGCAGGGGTTGTTGGGGAACCCTTTCTGTCTACTTTGGGCTATTTTACCCATTTATCTGAAGTGTGGTCCAGAAGACCAAAAATCAGAACCCAAATTCCCATATGTACAGTCTATGGTAGGGATTGGGCAATCATTCAATCTGTAGGACTGAGTTGCTGATGGTGAACAGTTTGAAGGACACAGCAGTGGGTGCAGTCCCTGATCTCACTGCCCAGCCCTGCTTCCTTCCAGGACACTGTTCCTCCCCAAAAAGCAGATTTCTAACAGAATTTGGGAGTGAAGTTGAGTGGGGAAGAAGGGAGGGTTGGAGGAAAGGTGTTTTAAGATTTGGCTTTCCATCTCATTACCTCCACTCTGATTTCATTGGCAACAGATCAAACCACTTTCCCCAGCCAGATTTTCTCCCCCCTGTCCAGCTGAGGAGTGGAGTGACACAGAGGCTTTGGTGAGCCTGACTTCCAACCAGCATCAACCTCTCACAGACAAACAAAATACTGGAAAAAGAAATCTCAGGCTACAGAATTACTCATGAGTCTTTTCCCTTCCCCAGTGTCTCAGAAGAGTCTCCTTGACTCTTGTCTTGTGAGTGCTCATCCACTTAACCCCAGGATTTTGTTTTTTAATTTCCTTTTTCAAAATTTGTGATTTTACTTACAAACCACTGCCCCCAAAGTGGAATTAGCCTCTTTCCAGTGTTACCAAGATGGAAGAAGTTACAGCTCAAGCACATCGTTTATGATGGGAAAAAATAAAAAAGCTGGACTTGCTAAGCCACGTGGGAGCAGTGGGCTTTAATAAGGGCATAGACCCAAGTCTGCCAATTCCCTGCTTGAATTTCTCTCAATGTCAGCAAAGCACATTTGTGTTGAATTTTTTCAATTGCCTCAAGTTCAGCCCAGGATTAACTTTGCACTAATCTTCAAAATTGGAAGGACCTTAACATTTCCTGCAAGGTGAGCTCAGACACAAATACGGGAATCATTTGAATGTCATAAATTACCTCCACTCTCCTCTGTGTGTGCATGCATATATAATAAATAAACAAGTCCTTGTGTTTTGTCCTTCTAAAGAGCCTGTGGAAACTTTTTTCAGTGCTAGGCTGACAAATTGAGTGTTTAATTTCCTAGAGAGGCAATCAAATTTTGCCTGCTTCTAAAGCCCCCTCCTCCTTTCCAGCTTCCTCCCCCTCACTTCACATTGTCTCCAAGTGAGCAACACATTTCTGTCCTCTGCAATCAATTATGTGTATGGTGAATTTTGAAGCAGGAGAATATAAAATATATGAACATTGAACAAAGAATTCAGTAAGGTTTTCCATGGCCTAAAGTAAACCAATCAGTTTGTTACTGCATATCACATCCAAGCTTTGACCTTGCATGAGCAAACAAACTGCTTCCCAAAAGTGGGAATCTATTAATGTACAAAAACCTCAATAAAAAGTTATGACCCTTATCCTGATCCTTTCAGATCTAGTGTTACCAGGCCTTCTGTGCCAGGGCTCTGCAAAAATTTTATTATTAAATTATAACCCAAACACATTCCTTTGCTAGCCATTCCTAGTTCTAGAGCAGTTCCCAAAGTGGAAGGAATATATCTGATAAGGCAAATAACCTGACAATCAGTCTCAAATTCCTCTGTGCATATAAAAATATGCTTGATTTCTACTTCTGCCAAAAAGCATTTAATGATATGCTTAACTCTGAGCCCCATCAAAGGCAATTACTGTGAGGAGGAGACCATTTGGTATTTCTGTATGAAGCCCATCTACAGACTCAATATTGAGGTAAGTGCTTGCTTAACATTTTCAGGAGCACTCAAATATCAATAAATTCTGGATACAAAAATATTTGATGGACACAGATTTGATTTTCTCAGTTACAAGCTGGTTAGACAAAACACTCTGTGTGAACTTGTATTAAAATGTATTCAATATATTTGAAGGTCTTCAGAGATAACTGCAATAATTTATAAAATGTCAACTTAGTCAAAGCAACCACTAAGTCAGCTGTGGGCAGCAACCTATAAGGACTATGATGGAACAAGGGACTTTGAAGCTAAGTCTATCTACATTCAATTAAATAGTGTTGTTTTTAAACTGCTATAGCAAAATAACCTGTTCATCTCAACTTTAATTACGAAGAAAATATTGCAACTGTTGTTTCTTACAGCAAAAAAAATTACAAACCACTGATAGTCTGAAGAGAACTACAAGCAAATTAGGAGTGAACCATGAGCTGGATTCCCCTGTCCTGCATGTTGAGGTCAGTGTTGAGGTCAATGTTGAGGTCTTACATGGAATTGCATATGCTGGATGCTGCTGCCACACCCACCACATTTACATTTATGTGTTCAGAGATGGGCTGGGGAAGGGTCTGGAGTACAAGTCTGGTGAGGAGCAGCTGAGGGAGCTCTGGGGAGGCTCAACCTGGAGGAAAAGTGGTTGAAGGGAGATATTATCAATTTCTACAGCTCCCTGACAGGAGGGTGGAGCCAAGTAGGGATTGGGCTCTGCTCCCAGGGAACAAGGGACAGGACAAGGGGAAATGGCCTCAAGTTGTGCCAGGAAAGGTTTAGACTGGATATTGGGGAAAATTCCTTCACCCAAAGGGTTGTTCAGGGCTGTCCCCATCCCTGAAGGAATTTAAAAGCCATGTGGATGTGGCACTTCGGGGGACACAGGCTAGTGGTGGCCTTGGCAGTGCTGGGAGAATGGCTGGGCTTGATCATAAAGGTGTTTTTCAATATAAATGATTCTATCATTCTAATTCTTTACTCTTTGTCTTAGCACTATGAAGCTGCAGTGCCAGAAGAAGATTATCCTGTGTTGGGTACTGTAGAAACACATCCTGTAAGGGAAAAATTTCCCTGAAGAATTTAAATGTAAAAAGAGATAAAAAACAAATGAATACAATTACCCTGGGAAACAGAGGAAAAGAAATGGATAGAACTGTTCAGTATCACAGGACACAGCCTCAAGAGGACTTTTGAATTTTCAGAGAACAGAAACACGTCTGGGAACACATGTACCTGTCACAGATACATTTGCCCTGACAGCATCCTGCTTTCCTGTCTGTCTAAAGGGTAGGAAAACATAACCTGTGGAGCATCCCTATACCTCTTTTCCAGCTGCTCATGGAGCTTAGCTTTTTAGCTTAAGCCAGATGCTGAGCATGCCTAAACACACCTAAGACAGCTAAAGCTAGGAAAGATGAATCCCAAGTGATGGGAATTTGAATGAGAGTTCTGCCTCAAAGTCAAATAGAAAAGGTTGGTATTTTGCTTGTTTTTATTTTAAGGTATGCTAAGAAAACTTTTCCCTGCCCTCAACCACGATCCCTTGCCTGAAGGGCAACACAAGCTATCTGAATTCGTGGATGAGCACAAGAATGGCTAAAGAGAATGAAGATAGCCCAGAGGGATCACAGGGAAGGATTATAAACTTGGTTCTGACCTTGCTGAGCTTGAATTGGTACATAATCACACAGAAGATGATGTGAGCTTGCCTGGAGGGAGACTGGAGTAGAGAGATCAATCTCTGAGCTTCCTGCTTAGAAAGGATGAACATTTTTCCTGAAATTTACCTACAGGTGATTGACAGATCAAGATCAAGAAGGACCAAGGAAATTGGCCTTAAAAAACACAAGAAATATTTACCAGATGGCAGCAGGAGGAGGCAGGGTGGAAACAAGAGTCTGAACTCATTTTCTCATTCTGGGCTTGTTTGATGATAGCATGGCTACAGCTAAACTGACTCTGGTGTAATCTCTTTTTGTCATTGCACAGGGGTTCAGAGGTGCTCTAATGCAGCTTCCAGCAGGCAGATATTGGGAAGTCTTCCTGGAAATCCAGGTGGTCTCCAAATGTCATTATTCTTGCTCTTTGAAAGCAGAAGATATTCAGACTAAGAACACATTCTTCTGTTTAGTAAAGTGCTTGATTTCATTCTTGGAGGCTGCCTCTCTCCTGCTAAATTAAAAGGGGAGAAAAAAAAATCTGCAGACCTGAACTGCCTTTTTGAGGTTTGATATGAGGTCATCTAAGTGTATTTTGGAACACAAAGCCTGCTGAGGCAGCTTTGGAGAACTGTACAAGGTGGAAGGAAAGTTCACACGTTTGCCACACGATGTCCCAAGAGCAGCCCCATCCCCAGACTGCTCCTAGGCAGCCAGTAGATGATAAAAGAGCACCATGGAATATGCTAGTGATTAACAGCTTGGGCAGCCATTCCCAAATTAACTGCTGCATTTGACATCGTACAATTCAAGAACCTGGAGGAGCAGTCCCTGGTCTGCAATTATCATTTATTCCCTGAGGAGCAAGAAGAGCAAAATCATCTCTCATAGAAAACTTAGAAGAAAAAAATCAACAACTCAGAACCTGTGTAAATCAAATTCTTCAGTGACAGTCACATCTTTCTTCTGATCCATCCCACCCACTTAAAGGCATTTAATTGAGAGGACTATACTAAGACTTAAGTGATCTTAGGTTTTCTCCATAGTCAAAAGAAGAAAACAAAATAAATTAATTATTTAGAAAGCTTAAATTCACCCTTCAAGAACTACTTTTTCTATCCAATATTTGCATACTTGTTCAGTATTTAGTCAAACTGTAGTACAATATACCATTTCAAAATAATGACATTTTTGCCTATTGACCAGTGATTACTGTTCAGTTATTAATCAACACCAGTTATAGAACATTGATTGCTAAATAACTCCAAAGTTGGGATAAAAGTCTACCAACCCATGAGGCAAAACTTCCTGTCTGTCAGAAGTAGGGAATAGAAGCTGGTTTTCACATTCACAATCACTGCTACCCTAAAAACAAGTAAAGGAAGGAGCATTGCTGCATAGGAGATGTTGGATAAATACTAGAAAAGGGAATAAACATCCTGTGCAGAGAGAAAGAAAAAAACTGTTCATTTAGCTCTAGATCATGGGACAGGAGTGAAAACATAAGTAAAGGCAATAAATAATAGCATAACTAATGCATTTGTAATAAAGGATGAAACAATATTAGGAGAGGTTGTTTGCAGAGGAGTTAGATTTTACTGTTGTAGAAAACATTAGAAAGGGGAAAATGAAATCACAACAAATACAGAGAACACAGGGGAATGCAAATGAATGAGGAAAAAGTTCTGCCTGGTAAGGTGCTCACACTGCTGCTTTCCCCAGGAGGGAACCACGGGCACTGTAGGTAGGAGGAGAGGGTTTGTATTCCACTGTGCAGACGTGAAGGCACCTTCTCCACATGGCAGCAAGAGCAGCGTCTCTCCTACTTCACAAAAGGTTGGATCCACCCAGGATTAAAACAACAGCATCCCAGTTTCCATGGGGCCAGCTTTAAGACCTTGTGGTTTTACAGGTTACAACCACATAACCCAGCCCTGAGCTGCCACCATCCCTTTATGTACCTGCCCCAGACCTTGCCCTTACAGCTCATGGGGAGACAGAGGTGCTGGCCCCACTCGTGTGCATCCCAGGGATAATGGAAGGAGCTGGGAATCTGTGCCAAGTCAGCTCCTTGCTCCTGATGAGCTGGGCAGTGTTAATCACTGACTGATTAATTAATGCCTGGAGCTGTTTACCCAACACCACCTCCAGGGAGGTCAGGGTTAGTGACAGATCTGCCACCTTGCAGCTCCTCTAAAAGCCTCTCAATGGCATCCTTCAAGGGTTTGGTTTTGGTTTTGTTCCTTTTTTTTTTTTTTTTTAATATCCCCAGTCTTATGGATTTTTATTTGTGTGTACTTCAAAATAAACATCCACAAACACAAGCATGCAGCCAGGTATGCAGATGAGAGGCATTGGGCACTTTAAATCACTAGAAATTTGGTTTGCTGCCATCAATCCCATTCTTTTCCATATGGTCTCATTTCCTGGGTTGCTTTATCAACACAGAACAATCACAGGGTCATAGAATAGAATATCCTGGGTTGGAAGGGACCCACAAGGACCAGCAATCCAGCTCCTGGCCCTGCACAGGACACCCCAACAATCCCACCCTGTGCCTGGGGGCATTGTCCAAGCATTTCTTGAGCTCTGTCTCTCTGCCGAGCCTGTTCAGTGCTCAACCACCCTCTGGGGCAAGAATCTTTTCCTAATATCCATCTTAAACCTCCTTTTCATGCCATTTCCCTGAGTCCTGCCACTGTTCACAGAGAGCAGAGATTGGTGCTGCCCCTCACGAGGATGTTGAAAACCACAATGAGCCTCCCCTCAGTTTCCTCTTCTCCAGGTTGAACAAACCCTCAACCACTCCTCCTATGGCTTCTCCTCTAGACCCTTCACCAATTTTGTGGCCTTCCTTTGGGTGTTATAGGTTTATATCCTTAATCCTGATATACCCTTATGACATGGCTCAGGAAAATAAACTGGCCAAAATCCAGATAATGATCAAAATCTGACTGGTTTCTAACTGCATCAGCATCCTGAGTTACCTCCCTACATGATGCTGCATGAAATATCAATGTTTCTAACAAATTTGGAGGTGCCAGTGTGAAGATGAAGGCAGGAACATGAAGCTGGGGGTGAAGAAGAGTGACTGCAGTAGCTCTGGTTTGGCTGAGCTGGAGAATTGTGGGACTGCACCTTGGAGTGCAGGTAGGGTTGTACAGTGATTTACAGGCATCCTCACACACACACACGGCCAAGAGAGTGTGTGCAAATAATGTGGCAGAAAACCTTGCACAGACAGAAAAAGTACTGTTAATAAAAGCTTCAGGGAACAATGGTACCTTGTCTGTCTGTCAAGTTTCTAGCACACAATGGTAGGAAAAAAAAAAAAGAAAAAAAATTTATTAGCAGGCCTCTGGGACAGAGGAGGTTGGCAAGGGAAAGTTTCCCAATCTGAAAAAGCTCATGTGTGGAAATGAGGTGTGAGCCCTGCCATCAGTTTGAGCTGTGGCTGATGGAACACAGCAAACCTGCTCCTGTGAAGGCAGCAGAGACAGCAGCAGGTGATTCACAGCCTCGTGGTTCTCATCCTATTAAATGGAAATGAAGTATCCACAGCCAGCCTGCAGCTCAGGGGAGGATTGTGGCTGTGGCCATGAAATGGCAACGGGTGAGGGATTTTCCAATTATGCAAACAACAGTGAGTGAGAAGGGCTGCCCTCCAGCTTAGAGATGCCGCGAGTGCTGTGGCCATAGTCACACTTCCAGAGGAGATATTTACAAAGCTTTATAAATTCAGTGCACATTTAACCCAGAACTTTAGGGCTATGGAATATAGGGACTCATCTAGATCCACGAAAACCTCTCCCCTCCTCAGGAAAAAAGTTGTATCATACTGGAAATTCACACTGGGGGTCTTCTGATTGAGGTCCAGTCTTCCAGAACCAGTGAGAAGTTCATCAAAATTAAGGGAAGTCCATCTAGTCTTCCATCATCTTTGGATCAGGCTCTTAATGAAACCATCTGTTCCAATGCATCTCCACAATGGGAAAAACAGCTCCAGAGGAAGTTTGAGACCATTTCTCTTCTTTGCCTTTTGTTTTTCATCTTTCACCATCTGCCCTCCCTTCTTCAAGTGAGCAATAAGAAGTTTTTAGGTGCCACAGAAAGAGATGACAGGTGAGGTGCAGCCCAGAAGGTGTGGAAAGTGTGGGCATGGATCACTCACCATTCCTACCAGGATGAGAAAACCTGTGATGGCATTGGAGCAATGAGTGTGTCCTAAAGGTATTCCTGAGCTGATAATTTCTTAGCAGGAGCATGGGTACAAACACACGAAGGTAAATGCAGGTATTGCAAACCCACTTTTAGTTTTCCTCATCCTGCCAGGTACTGAGCAGTGCTGAGTCAGTTTTCTGTGAATTTTGTTCTTTCTTCCTTAGGAAGTTGCTGCCAAAGCACAAGTACCTTCAATCAACAAAACCAAGCATCTTGTACAGAAATAGGAGAGCTACACACAATCAAACCAAATGGGATTTAAAGAACATATGCAAAGAAAACACCTCCCACAAAGCTTGACCATCCTCAGCTCAAAATTCATATAATCAGAGAAATACTGAGATTCCCTTTTCACAGCTGGTTCTACTCATCTGTCTTAGGTGTGGCAAAAGGAATTGCTGAGGATTTGTTGCTGCTCTTTCCCTCTATGTCTCTTCTGCCACCTTTACTGATTGGATGATGCATTAGATTTTTTTTCCAAAAGAAAACAGTTCTATTTAAGCTCAAGGCTTGACTTGAAGCCAGCAGAAGTCATTCAATGGGTGAAAAGATTTTCAGCCTTTTAATCCACCTTCACAGAACATGTAGGACTGTCCTGCCAGGCCATCAGACAGCATGTAATCTACACAGGGGTGCACAGATACGGAAATACAGGCACTGTAATAACATTTCTGTAGCTTTTTGTATAACCCATACCTGCAGTCAGTCAGAAAACATCCCACCTATTTGAAATCAATACCTCAGGATGGGATCAATGGTACTTCCACAGGTGCCAAAATCCTTTTCCATTGACTCCTGAGAACCCAGACAATGACCTTAGGTCAGGCACTGAGCTTTTAGATGCATCTGCATAAATGAGTAGCCTTTGCTGTAAGTTCTCAAGGCTTTCTGCTGCTTTCAGTAGTCAAAGGAGAGCTTTCCCTTCCTCTGATACTCTCAGCAGGACAGCCTGTGAATCAATCCACTTACTGCTTCACAGACAAAAATGATAATTTTTGTATGCATTCCTGGAGCAGGAGGGGCTGTAAATATTGTCCTCTTTGCTTTTTTCCCCCTGAAGCTGCAATAGGTAAGGCAGTGAGATCTTAGCAGAGAGGAAATGAAGTTGAAGAACACTCTGTAGAATGTCCTGTCATGTCATGTGGGAGTGATGCAAAGTTAAACTCTCCCCTGCGGTGGAGATAAAAATTTGTCAGGTTCTGGTATGGATGAACATCCCTGTTACCAGGGACATCATTTTCAAATATTGTGGTGCTCCAGGTCATTCTTAAATCACACTGGCTGTTGGAATGATTAAGGTGCATAATGTGAACTCAGAGACTTATGGTTATTCTTTCAGACAGCAAAAATATTACCTTATTTTTTTCTGCATTACTGGTCAAAAAATAAGTTAGGATTGTGATAAGAAAATGTGATTTGTGGGTTGGATTTCACTTCTGGCTCTTATACACTTATCTGGAGTAGTGCCTAGAGTGTCAGTGGAGCTGTAGGATTTCCACAGTTCCCCTTAATGTGGCTAAAACTCAGACAAAGCATTGCAAGCACATCACAGGAAAAAAATCTGATTCGGGTCCCACTGCTGTGGAGAACAGGAGTCTTATCCAGTGCCTCAGATGAGTGTGAGAAAGCCCTTGAGCACCTAATTTCAGAAGCAATCAGATCCTTTCCAGGCTGCTGAGTGAAAAAGAAAATATTCTTGCAGTCTGGTTGGCTGGAAAAGTGGATGAAAGATTTTTAAGGTGCTTTTAGTGCTCAAACCTGGCTGAGATCTGCACAAGTCACCTCTGAGCCCCTCTGTCCCATCAGTACATTTGTTTTCTGTTTACTGTGATCTTCTCTTAGGGCTGCCAACCTGCTCTCCACTGCTGTGCATTGAAATTACCCTTCTTTAAGGTTGATAATAAAATAAATGTGAGCGTAACAATGTAAAGAACAATGTATTAACCCTCCCCAAATTCTCCTTGTCGACTTTCTGCAGTTAACTTGAAAAGCATAACAAAGTTAATATGCTGTCAACACTCAGCTCTGAAAATCCAGCTGGGATCTAAAGGTAACAGATCAAAACCTGTCACTGGAATGGGGCCACAGTGCTGCTGGTGAACAAGCTGTCCTAATATTTACAGGTTGTTTTAAACAATAATAATGTTCTGATTCCCCTGCTGATACAATCCCTCCTCACCAAGGGTGCATTGCAAATATCCTGGATATTGGCCCAGTGTCTCCATCTGATATAAAGCTTCTTCTGGTGGCTGGCTGGAATATTGGATGATGTATGGCCTTCAACTGCTGGATGTGGCAGGAAGATGCATGAAGCCAGGTGAGATAAGAAGGTCACAGGCAGAGCTCACTGGATAAATGCTTCCTTGAGGATCTTTGCTGGCTGATCTAAGTCAGTTGTCCCAAGGGAAAAAGAACATTTATGAAAGTCACAGACACAAGTGCCTTCAAAACAAAGCATCACACAGAAAGGCTTTGATATAAAAGTGTTTATGTTCCATGATTGGGGTTTGGGATTTTAATTTACTGCTCTGGTCAGGCTAAAAATGAGCTGCTGGAGGTTTAAATGCTTGCAAAGTGTTCCTTTACCTTCCCTTAAATAAAATATCTCAACATATTTATTGTGGCTTTTATCTACTCATTTGAGCTCAGCCAGTGATATTTTAACTACAGCCAATAACAAATATACAGGTGCTGGGTTGGGCAAGTCCCTAAGTGCATTGGAACCTTGGAAAAGTAGAAGTGCCTTTAATCTGTTTGTAATTCATGGCTAAGATTAAACCCAAAAGGCACAATTGGTAATTTTTTTCTGTGTGTTGAAGCAAAAAATGCCACAGCAGGACAAGAGGCTGGACGTGCCCCAGCCAAGTGAACTCACAGCCCAGACCCCTCCATGCCCTGGGCTGATCCCAGTGTGGGCAGCAGGGGAGGGGGATTCTGTCCCTGTGCCCTGCTCAGGTGAGACCTCACCTGCAGAGCTGCCTCCAGCCCTGGGACCCAGCACAGAAAGGACCTGGAGCTGCTGGAGAGAGTCCAGAGGAGGCACCAGGATGATCAGAGGGATGGAGCAGCTCTGCTGTGTGGAAAGGCTGGGAGAGTTGGGATTGCTCAGACTGGAGAAGAGAAAGCTCTGGGGTGACCTCAGTGCAGCCTTCCAGTGCCTGAAAGGAAGAACTTGCAGGAAATCTGGAGAGACACTATTGGCAAGGGCCTGGAGTGACAGAACATTGGGGAATGGCCTCACACTGACAGAGAGTGTGTTTAGATGAGATATTAAAAAATAATTATTTACTTGTGAGGGTGGGCAGGCCCTGGCACAAGTGCCCAGAGAAGCTGTGGCTGCCCCTGGATCCCTGGAAGTGTCCAAGGCCAGGCTGGATGGGGCTTGGAGCAACCTGGGATAGTGGAAGGTGTCCCTGCCCGTGGCAGGGACTCAGAAGTGGATGGGCTTTAAGACCTCTTCCACCTCAAACCATTCCACAATTCCAAATGTGCTGCATTGTAAATATCTTGAAAGTCATGGCAGTAGAGAGGGCTTTTGGACTGATTATTCTTTATAAGTAAGTGTCTCAGAAGTGCACTCTTTGCAAGAAGGACTGTACTCAAGAGCCTTAACAAGGCCTAAGCAGTCATGAATGTCCCTGTAATTTCCTTTTTCTGGGGTTCAGTATAGTCCAGATGTTGACAGCTGATGAAATGGATGACCCAAAAGCTCAAAAGTGTTAAGAAATCAAGACATCTTGACAAATAGATACCTGCTTGTCCAATATAACCATGACTCAGTGAAAAAATTTAATTCATTGCTTAAGTAAGATTGAACATCCTTAGAGAACATTTCGGGAATGCACTTCAACAATCCATGAAATACGTTCAGGAGCACAGCTGCAGGGAAGGAATAAAGTGTAGGCAATTATACAGAGGCTTGAAAAAGATACAAACTGGGCAAATTGTGTGAATGTAATTGAATAAAAGCCTCAATTTTCATCAAATTATTCACTATGCACTAGCAAGGTACTTAAAAAATAAAAAGGGATTTTTTTTAAATGAATGTTTGAGTTTGCATTAGGCAACAGAAATGAGGTACCTTAGTCTGTCTATCTAAACACTGCATGAATTTTCATTGTAATTAGCATATGGAGATCCCAGAAACAGCACTAGAATTTAAGGGTCTTCAACAACATAGAAGAAAGGGATCATTTTATCTGTGTGCTAAATACAGGAGTGGTGCCAAGCTTGGTGCATCTCTGTTGTAAAGTTTAGCCTCAGGTCATAATTGCTAATGCAAAATGCAATCCAAGATTAAAAACACTCTAAACAGGGCTTTAATGACAAAGATAAGTAACTACTTGATCTAAACTCTCAGATGTTCATCATTCTGAAAATGCACTGGCTTGGACACTTAACTATAAAAGAAGGTGCAATTAGGTCTGCCTGTTTTAAAATCCTTATCTTAATGAATGTAGGAGTTAATATATGACTACAAATGAGGAGAAAAGAGGGCAACAGTTCTCAAGAGTTAAGCAACAGTTTTGTCTCTACTTTTTTGAGTCTAAAAGATGGTGATAGAGTGGGGGCTGGAGTGAAATGAAAAGAGAAAGTCACAAGGGTTTATTAAATAGAAACTCTGAAAGCACAGATAGATGTAGTTGGTTACCATATGAAACACAGGCTGAAGTGTAGGGCAAAACTTGCTTTGAAAGACAAAACCCATGTTAAAATGATGTCAGACTTTACCCTTAGTGAGTGTTATCTGACATCCAGGATCTGTGCTGCCCCACTCTGCCCTTCCCAGAGCTGCCCTTAGTGTCAGATCTCTGTGACTGTGTCAGCATAAGGATTTTCCCCGACTGCAGCCAACAGAGCAGCTGAGTCTTGCAGCAGAAATGGAATAAAAAGAAATACAGATAAAAAGACAGGTAAGAACAGATAAAACAAAAAAAGCAGAGAAGGACTGAGGTGAGGGGTGACCTTTTCCACATTCCCAGGACTGCAACACTGCAGGGTAGCAGCCGGATCCTCAGCTGCTGTTGAGTTCACAGAGAGACCCAGATTCAGCCTCCCAGACTTCACAAGGATTCCCAAATGTAGGATCCTTCTATAATCCCACAATGACAGGAGATACTTGTAAAAGAAGAGGCACTTCTCCTCCTTTGCTGGTTTTCAGAGCAGAAGTTTGTCCATGTTTGCAGAGTTCAGTGTTGATTTTTGAGGCAAGGATCTTGGATTTCTGAATATGGGTCATTTTCAATCCTGAGATAACCTGAAAGGGGCTCAAAAGGAGTATGTATTAAAAATGTCAGATATATTGTGTTGCACTGCATTATTTGATGATTGAGTGGTTACTACTATGAGAGAAATAAAATGCTGATGCCAACATGTGAATTATATGGATCTAGCCTGCTGGAACAGATCACAGATGTGTGAGAGAGATTTTTTGACTGTAAAATAAATGGTTTAAAGGGAAAGGGACACACACTCATCTCCTTTCAAGGGATCAGAGTGACATTTCAGCTTTCATTTTAACCAAAATGTTCTATATTCGCATGTTGTAAATATTACTGTTCAGTAGAATAAATGCTTAAAACAACACATATAATGCAGTCTTTTATGAATGACATTTCAGTCCTGATTCCCACAAAAGCCCAACCCAAACAACAGCAGTCCAGGAAATAAATAAAACCCAAACCACTGACAAAATAAATCCATCCACGGGAATTTAAAATTCTCTTCTCATCAGAGAGAGCAAGGAAAGCCAAGGTTTTTGAAAGCCACTAATTATATTCAGAGCATAGCATGTCCTGAAATTCAGCCTTCTCAAGGTGTCTCTAGCTGAGCACCTGAAGCACCTGCAAGAATTAATTGCTCTTCCAAAACTTGGACCCAGATTCCAGGAATTGCTCTGGGTCAGGAGAGCAATATTTGGTCCATTGATGAGATTTCTTTCTCATGCCACGTTCTTCTGAGGTGCATGAAAAAGAGGAAATGCACAATTTTCAGACTGACAGTGAAACTTGTGCTGAGCTTGGAAAGCTTCCAGCAGTATTTTAGATGCTACTGCAGTACAGACAAACCCAGCAGTAACAAACCTTGTTTGCCATTAGATATATTTTCTAAAATAAATGTGGAGGTAAAATTGCCAGCAAATAGGACCATCTGAGGCTTTTTACTTTCCTCCTGATTTATAGCTATAACACCCCTGCAAATTTTAAGCTAGTATCAAATCCCTGCAGAATCTTTATCCTTCTTAAACCAAATAATTGTCTTCTGCAGGAATACCAATTTTCCTGTGCCTCTAGGCTTGCAGTCTTTGATAGAAATTTCTTTTGGATGCTAATTTATTTGGTTATGTTACAGAGAGAAAAATCTGTTTGCAGCCAGTTTCTGGTAGGAGGAAGTAACATAAAACTGCACCATCAGTGTGTATTCCAGAAACATGATGAAAACTAGGAATAGGAGAAGGAAATTATGGATAAATGGTCCTCCTGAATATATGGGATTCCCCCAAGTATTAGGATTATTCACTCTAAGTGGCCATGCAAAGGGGCTACAGAGGACAATGAAGATTAAAGGATTGGCACGGGTCACTCAAGGGATCAGATTTATTCTTGAGCTGTTGCAGCTTTCCAAAAATTTGGCAGCTTTCAAAGTGGTTATTTGGACTCTCAATGGCTCTTGTGAGGGAAGGAACACCTCTGGAGGATTTGCTTCTCTTCCTAAGCCAGGGGTCTGTGATAGGTAGATAATTTTACTTCAGAAAAATAGATCCAGCTCATACAGCTCTCATTTTCAGCCAGTTTTTCCTTCAGCTTTAGTAAGTTAAATATTCCTTTCCATGAAGAAGCTACTGGTGGGCCCAAAGCTCAGCTGACGTGACATCTGACAGGAATCAGAAGGACTCCAGCCTCCAGGTGTTTCCAGACTTTTCCCTCTGGATTGTCAGGTACCTCTGCAGTTTTCAAGGCTGATAAAGCAGCATCCTCCTCTTTCTTCTACAAACTCTTGGAGAAATAACTTTACTGGTAGAGGAATGAGTTTTACAGCTTTGGTTGGCTTCTTTATTTTTCTGTGTATGGAGGTAAATTTATTTGCTCATTGCATTATAAAGAAGATCAGTGGAAATCTGGGGTGCTAATTGGCACATCTCTAATTACCTTCTTCTATCTTGGACTGATCCCCCAGCATGGGCAGCAGGGGAGGGGGATTCTGTCCCTGTGCCCTGCTCAGGTGAGACCTCACCTGCAGAGCTGCTCCCAGCCCTGGGACCAACAGCAGGAGGATGTGGAGCTGCTGGAGAGAGTCCAGAGGAGGCCAGGAGATGCTCCAAGGGCTGGAGCCAGCCTGGGAGAGCTGGGGGTGCTCACCTGGAGAAGAGAAGGCTCCAGGGAGAGCTCAGAGCCCCTTCCAGAGCCTAAAGGAGCTCCAGGAGAGCTGGAGAGGGACTGGGGACAAGGGATGGAGGGACAGGACACAGGGAATGGCTTCCCACTGCCAGAGGACAGGGAAGGATGGGATATTGGGAAGGAATTGTTCCCTGTGAGGGTGCTGAGGCCCTGGCACAGGGTGCCCAGAGAAGCTGTGGCTGCCCCTGGATCTCTGGAAGTGTCCAAGGCCAGGTTGGTGGCTTGGAGCCACCTGGGATGGTGGAAGATGTCCCTGCCCATGGCAGGGAGTAGAACAGGATGTACTTTAAGATCCCTTCCACCTCAAAGCATTCTGTGATTCTGTGATCCAGACACTTTTCTACGACACTTTTGCATGACTGACAGATTTGCAGATGTATGGAACCATCCTTACATTGATTAGTTAACATGATTTTTAAGCTCAGGTGATTTCTCACAGATGTAATCAGATCTGTCTTCAAGCAACCTAGATCCCAATGACACAGGGGCCAGAACTCTAAATTCCCAAGGACTTTCTGACAAAGGGTAAATTAAACCCTTTAAGTTCCCTCTGTGAATCCACACCAAGACAGTGACACTGACATCCTTGCTCCTGCAAGTTCCTTTCCTGAGTGGGAAAGGAATTTGTCTAATTTCCTGAAAAAAAAGTACTTAAAAAACCGCAAAAATCAAAACCACCAATCAAACAAAAACCCCTACCAAACTAAAACCAAGGCAAAAACCCCCAAACCCTTCTTTTATTGACACTGCTAAACTACTATAAGCAGTAAAATATCTGTATCAGCAAGAACCAAATCCTTAAAACTAACTAGATGTCTGACTCATAACGCTCCATTTAGGGATTGTCTCTTTGATCTCTTTGGAAAATAAGCTTATATTTGGAAACATGTGATTTCCTCTTTTTAAAAAAAAAACAAAAACAAAAACAAAAACAGACTCATAAACAAACAAAAAAAACCAAAACCAAACCTCATCTGGTGTTTATGTGCCTTGTTCTGAGTAGAAAAAGGAGATACATAACTTTTGTGTTGCTTTTTTTGTTGCTTTTACCCACCTTTGGACTTAATTGCCAAGATTCATTGTTCATCTGCAGAAGTTCTGGAAACAAGTCATTGTTCCTGCAGCTCTGCAGGTTGTGGGAAATCATATTTCTGAAGCTGCGTGGGTCTCAGCAAAGCAGGATTTCAAAATCTTTATTAACCATAGGTAGCTGCTGCTCCAGTAATCCTGTTGAGTTCTCCTCTCTTGCTAAGCAACAAGATAATTAATTTGACCAATGTCCCTGTAAATTTAAGTCAAATTTTCAGCAGTTAATTACAGAAAAATGATAACAACATTACACTTAAGGCTGTGCAGTTTTCCTTTCAGGAGAAGTGATGTTTTCTGCAAACATGTGTCCTCTGAATTACAGCCTTAATTTGAAATGGTTATTGTAATCCTGGCAATGATTAAAGTTTCTAGGGCAATTTGAAGGTAAAAGAGAAACCTCAGCACTGTTAAGGTGGAAAAAATTATTAAATGAATAGTTGAGGTGACAGTCAGAGACTTAAGGCAGACAGATTGTGCACCTTATTCTGTGCTGATTCCATTCCCTAGCAGTCAGGGGAAATTTTCCCACAGTGCTTTCATTTATAGCAACACATTTTCAGATGCATTATAATCTAACACTTATTGTTCAAATTCTCCAGCACTTTAAAATTAAAAATCATGTGATTCCACAGTTTCTCCCTTCCATGCATAAGTCACAAAGCAGGGTTTTATCTCTGGGATTTTCCTGTCGATGCACACCACACAATGGGGCATTTGCTGCTATTCTGATTTGGCAGCAAGTCTGATTGAAAAATCCTGCTTCATTTCTGAACTGAAAGCAGGAATTAAGGTTGTATCTATCTTTTTTTTTTCCTGTAAACCAGGTCTCAGCTGAGAATTCAGGTATGTTTTCTCACACCTTTAAAAATGAAACCGATAATTTGGACAGGTGGCATATTATATAAATCACTTATTGCATAGTTGGCTTGCTTTAAATATTAACAAAAATTAAACAAGCTTGTTTAAATATTAATCAAAAATATTTCTTCTTGGTAAGCATCTGTGAATCGATCTATGCAGCGATGTGCTGCTGTGCTTACAGACCATCATATCCTGAAAGAATTTCCTGCCTTTTTATTGAAATAATCTTGGAGTTGTAACTGCTTGGATTGCTACAGCTGCAGTTCATCTTTTAATGCTTGAGTTGGAGTTGCCTTTGGTCCTTCAGAGATCAAAATTGCTGGTCACCGAAAATTTGGCTTTTCAAGGAAAATGCAGCTACTCCTGTGTGGCTGTTGCAGAAGCCTCATTTCCTGGGGGTATCAAGACACTGGAATGGAAACCACTTTCTCCCTGCTTCAGCACAACTCTGTAATGTGGGTTTATGCTTTATGCAGCACAGATGCAGGGAACAGAGTTACATCAGTGCAGCAGCCTAATGCAGAGGAAAAGCTCTTTACCTCTGCAAGTCATTGTTCCTCAGAGAAAGGGATGCTGTAAAACACGTGTCCTCTGCTAGAGTCAGGGCTGAGAGTTTGACTCTTCTTGAAGCTTTCTAAAAAAGAGCTACCACAAACACAGCTGATAAAATGTCTGTTTCCTTTCTCCCACACCAACAAGCTTCTCTCTGGTGGCCAGTGAGAGGAGCCCAGGGGACAGCTGGAGCTGGGTCAGGGGGTATTTTGGATATCAGGGAGAAGTTCTTGCAGAAGAGGGTGCTGGGCACTGCCCAGGCTCCCCAGGGAATGGGCACAACCCTGAGGCTGCCAGAGCTCCAGGAGAGTTTGTACAACACTCCCAGGGATGCACAGGATGGGATTGTTGGGATTATCCTGTGTAGGGCCAGGAGATGGATCAATGATCCTGGTGGTTCCCTTCCAATTCTGGAGTTTCTGATTTTCTGTGACCTTAATGGTGCTGTCCTATGGAATGTATTGGATGACAGAGCAGCTCCTGACAATCCCAAATCCAGTGCCTCTATTTCAGATGAGAGACTCCAATTCATGCCCCATTTCCCATGTAGGCATTGGGCAATACAACACCAAAATGCCCCTTTCTAGAAAGAACACTTTATAGAGATTTTGGAGCTGGATTTCTACCCTTGCATAAGGACTCACTTCTGTCTCCTTCCAACTTCCTCCCTACCTGTTCTGGAAGGCTTGCTATGATTTTGACTTTGGTCTGCCAGTAAAATGGCTTTGTTGCTATCTGATTACTTTCTGTAAAGTATTTGATAGTCACAGTTCTTTCCTCCATCTCGGGGAAGTGCAAGTGCTTCTGACAATGCTACTGCAGGGCTTGTGAAAACAGAATGCGGGAAGAAAAGCTGGTGTTTCACAGGGGAAGGCAAAGCAGGAACGAATTCACAGCAAATATTGAACTCTTAAAGGAGGGTTTGTAGGAAGCACTGGAACTGTAGGGTGACTGGCACTACTGTAGAGCTCTCAAAAACACAGAAAACTATATCCGTAAGGCTTAAAACTAGGACAATCAGAATTCCCAAATACTTACCTAGAAAGAAATAAAAAAGATTGTAAATATCTACCTGTGGTCTTTTTGATCTGTAGTTCAGCAAGGATTCTGTCTTCATTTATTGTATTGAGATGTAAATATAAATCTAATACAGGTAGTGCCAGGTACTGACCCTGGCTGGGGATCAGCCCCAAAGCCCTATTGCTTTAGAAAACAAATTAATATAATAGAGATGGGCTTTATCTCTTTGTGTGATTTTTTTTCCCCCTAGAGCTTAATGAATAAAGATAAACATCCTCCCAATAACTGGACTCACTCCTTCAGTCATGTTAGCATTCATTATTAGCTCCCTAAGAAGACACAGCTATGTGATCTTATGTCTACAAACCCAGCTCTGCTCCTGCTCCTCCCTCCATCCTCTCCTGACATTTGCAACTCAGTCAATCCCAAAAGAGATTTGAAGGAGAGGAAGTAGGCGATTCAGAGAGAATTCAATATCCACAGGGTGGTGAAGGGAATTAGCACTCCCTGAATTGAATAGACAGGAAGAACTGACATTAGACAATTTATCTGGTGGCAGCTGGCCAGCGTCACAGACTGGCCCAGTGGCTGGCAGGCATCTCTCTGAAACAGGGATAGCACACCTTGTTTCTCCCCCAGCAAGAGGGTCAAGTGAAGTGTCAGAGGGAGAGCTGGAATTGATGCTGTGAAGGCACAAACCTGGAACAAATCTGAGTTTTTACCTCCTCTGCTCACAGAACAACTTCCTTCATCCTCACTTCATTACACTCCCAGGAGCCACATCCATTTCATTCAACAGAAGTTACTGAATTTACTCAGGAGAAACCAGGTGAAATTTGGAAAACTTAAATTAGATGACTCCAGAAAACCCTCTGGCTTTAAATTCTGTGAAGCTGTGAAAAATGCACAGATCACAAAGGATGAATAAAGTGAACTTCTAAGTGACCTGTGGCAGTGTATGGTAGAACTGGACTCTTTGGCTGGCCATGGTCATCCAGATGTGAATCAAGGCCACACAGCTTTTAGAGCCATTGATAAATGCACTGCTGAGATTACATTTTAATATTCCTAATCAGTGTAGGACACCTGACACTGTCCAGAGAAGCTGTGGCAAAGTTGGGCTGGATGGGGCTGAGAGCAACCTCGTCTAGTGGAAAGTGTTCCTGCTGGAAATAAATCAGGTTTAAGGTCTCTCCCAACCCTAATAACTTTATGATTCTATCATCAAATTTCAGAAAAGGTGGCTGTGAAGTACAGTGAATTCACTGGATAATGTCAGTCACCCTGAAATTATTTGCTCAACTCTAATATTTCCTTTGCCTTTATGAGTGGGATTAACAATAAGATTTCAAATTGAATAAATGAAACTGTTACAAGAGGGAGCACCTGGGAGAAGAAAATAAGACAAGCTGGGCAACACACTCTTGTGCTTTAGATTTTCACCTCTGGAGACTTGAATTCCAATGTCTTTTAGAGCCCAGTGGGGAAGAGGAAACAGAAAAAAAAAGATAAAATTAGAGGTTGCTGGTCAAGTTTTTGTATAATATCCCTTGAGTAGTCCCTTGAGTAGTATTTGCTCCTAAAGAACAATCCCATCAGGGATCTCTGAGCCTGATTCCAATGTGTCTTCCCAATTGCATTCCCCATTAATGTGTCTGATGGTCACTGATGGGGGAGAGAGGAGGATCAGGCTCTCTGTGCACAGTCCCTTGTGAGATGCCAAGGCAGGACAGAGCGTATCAAAGAGGATTGTGTCTGACACAGCTCTTTTTTAAAGGGATGCTTAGTTTCCCAGAGAAGTGGGAATCTTGCCTAACCAATAATGACCCAAATCATTTTGCAATTCGTCCTTCTAAGCGAGTTTGGCCATGTAGTTTCTCACTGACAAAATCCCTTGATTTTCTAGGGGTGTAGAAAAAGATTAGTGCATAAAAGACCATCTGTCTCCATGCTGCTGACAGGCTAAAAGATGGTCTTTTTCCTCTCTGTGGAGCAGGTTGTAACCCTCCCAGTCTGGAGGCAGTGAGCATTCCTTATCTCTGTGAAACACCAGCCTGCAACAAGCATTTCCTGCCCCTCCATTTTCTGTCCTGGGATAATCCCCTGGCTGCTCCATGGGCTGACCTGTGTGTGAGCTCCTGGAGCTCCCCACTCCCCAGGGACACAGGCTCATCCATCAGGTATTGATGGTTTGGCTCCAGGATTGGATATAATCCTGTCTTTCTGCCAGACAGACAAGCCTTCCATCAGGAAAGCTTTCCATCCTGATTACTGATAAAGTCTTTTGGGAAAGAAGGGAGAGTTTTCCACCTGTCAGAGGTAGCAGACAGACATTATTTCCTGTGTTGTGGCCAGTGCTGTGCAGTGAGAAGCAAAGAACTGTCTGAGTCTCATTATTGCTCACACCAGTGTAGCATTTGGGGCCTGGGGCTTTTCCATACTTTGTGCTTTGCAAACTCAGAATAATAACCACTTCCCTTCCTGGGGGATTTTAGCATGAATAGGTAAGAGAGGCAAAGAAAATAAAGACCTTTATTCCTGTTTCAGGGATGGAAAATAGGCATGGAGAGATTGAGCAATCTGCCCAGAATACCATGGAGTGTAAGGTCAGAGGTGGGAGACATTAAAATCTTTTCCCAGTTTTTTCACTATTTCTCCACAACTTTCCACTTGGGTTTGTTCACATTCTGTCACCCCAGGTATGTGCTGACACACAGAATATAACCACATTTTATAGTTTCTAGCATTTACAGTAGATATGTACAGGAAGCATAATCCACTGTCATGGATCACTCTGTCCTTGCTTTGAGATGTCTCATAAAAAATATAGTTATTTCCCCCTTACACATCACACATGCAGTGGGCTAGTTTAATATCAAGTTAATATTTAATAGTTTTCAAAATGTTATGCTATCCTCAGGGAAAGATGCTTCCTGAATGTAAAATGTAATCTCATATTTGGTGGATTTGAGTTTTGCACATGTCATTGGATCAGCTGCTGCTATTAACAGATAGGCTTATCTAGATCCTGACAGAGCTAAAAAATTGCATGTATCTTTTGGGTTGTGGTCTGTGTATCCTACCAGCCACATTCAGTTTCTTCATTCTGGGGATCTTTTATTTTTCTCAGAAAGGAGGCTCAATTTCTTGCCTTCTCCCCTCCCTGCATGGTTTTTGGTTATCAGAATTCTCATTTCCCCATCCATAAAGCATGGATAATAAAATAGGGCTGTCTGTAGTGTGAAATTGAAACTCCTGGCACCAAAACACAAGCCACTGTAGCACTGACATTCCTGGTGGGCCATTGAAGGCAAGAGGGGGCTTACAATACCTTATTATTGGTCTGTGTGTTTTAAGGAAGAGGAAAGCTTCAGTCATAAATTGTTTAATATAATTTTTTTTTAACTAGCAAAAGGAAGGCAAGACCAGGAGAGAAGTGAAAAGCCAGGAGAAATGTTCATGTCCCTTCTAAGTGGAAAAAGGACAGAGACTCCAGTGCTGGGTTTGGGATTGTTTGTTTGTTTGTTTATCTTGGGGTTTCCAGAGTTGACAAAGCTTGTAAGAAAATCTACCTTAAACTCTCTTTCCTGAGAGAAGGTAGTTTTAGCTCTCACCAGAGAATTTCCAGGCTCTCCAAGAGAGGGGTTTAATAATGTTTTCTGTTTCCACCATGCATGTAACACACAGTCACAGAATGGTTTGGGTTGAAAGGGACCTTACACATCATTTAATTCCAACCTTCCAACACAACACCAGGTGAGAGCTCCCTTCACACCAGCTGCCCCAGCTCAGGGCTATGCCATGTCTGTGATGTGCTGGCAAAGCTGCAGTCACAAGGTTGTAGTCTTGGTGCTTTTTCCTACAACTGCTCAAATTTGCCATCGAGGTTTTCCAGCTCTTTGGCTACTTCTGCACACTTTGCCAGTAACAGGAGACTGTGAGAATGACTGTGCTGTGTCAGATGAAAAGTCCTCCCTGCCCAGCACCCTTTTTCAGACAGCAATCAACTCTGGATGCCTGGGAAGAGCCTGGGAGCAGGTGTGCATGTCATCTGCTTCCTCAGAGCAGTTCACTCTGAGAGCTTGTGGCTTAGAGCTGTGCTAAATGAGAGGTGGTGTTTTCACATTTAGCTGTGCTCAAGGTAGGACACTTTCTCCTATGAATCTCTCAAGAATCACCACCTTTGGAAAGGACCTCCATGATCATTGAGTCCAACTTTTGAGAGAACACCACCCAGCCCAGAGCACTGAGTGCCATGTCCAGCCATTCCTTGAGCACCTCCAGGGATGGGGACTCCAGCACCTCCCTGATCAGCACATTCCAGTGCCTGACCATCCTTTCAGTGAAAAAATTCTGTTGTTCAACCTGAACCTCTCCTGGTACAGACTGAGGCTTTTTCCTCTTGTCCTCTCACTGGCCCTCTGGAGAAGAGGCTGATCCTACAGCCTACAGCTTTATTTTGGGGAGTTGCAGAGAGTGGTAAAGTCTCCTCAGAGCTTCCTTTTCCTCAGGCTAAACAAACTCAGCTCCCTCAGCTGCTCCTGGTGCTCCAGACCCCTCTCCTTCTCTGTTCCTTTCTTTAGACGTGCTCCAGTCCCTCCATTTCTTTCTTGTCCTGAGGGCCCAGAACTTGGGGACAAAGCACCCCAAGTGTGACCTCAGCAGTGCCCAGCACAGGGGATGGGCACTGCCCTGGTCCTGGGGCTACACCACTGCTGACACAGGCCAGGTGCCATTGGCCACCTGGGCACAGCTGGCACATGTTGAGCCACTGTCAACCAGCACTCCCAAGTCTTTTTCTTCCTGGCCACTTTCCAGCCACTCTGCCCCAAGGGTTTAGTTTATCTCTGCACTGATGTAAATTAGGGTTGCCCCATTACATCCTGTGCTCACTCAGGCTGGGTACTTCACAACTACTTTTTAAATGCTTATTTAGACATACGGGAGAGGCTTTCTGCTGTGCAGAGGATATGGATTTTTAAAAAAGGCTTTGCTTCATCCTGAGAAAGCCATGCTGCTTTACAGAGCAGCTAATCCAGACTCCTGCAGCCAGGAAGCTGAGATGGTGAGTTTTAAATGCCAGCTGAAAGGAGTGTGAAATGAGTACATTTAATTTGCCATACTTGGACTGTTTGCCTGCTTCATAACCTCTTTGCTAGGAAGGGTTCAAACACACTCCAGACACTTTTGCTGCCCACTGTATATCTGCAAGTTTTTTGCACTGCCGTATTCTCCAAGGGTTGTGCTTCCGCCACTCTTATTTCAAATGGTAAATTTTGTGATTGTTGTGGAGCTGGCAGAAGCAGAGTAAGGTGTGTCCAGACTTGTGTCTCTGCATCCATCCAGGATGGGCAGCTGGAGCTCTAACACAGTCCTGCCTTCCTTGCCAGCAGATTAGGAAAGGATTAGGAAAGAGAAGGATACCAAGGGGAAGCATCATTTCATGTCTGTCCTGCAGCAATCCTCCAGCTGGCATCAGCCTCCATTTGCTCTGTGCTTTATATGTGGGATCAACAAGGGAGATGCACAGAGAGAAACCAGGAAAGCCTGGAAGTAGAAGGCAAAATTTCTGGCACTTTTAATTCTTTTATATTCAGCGTAGCGCAAGTCTGCGAGACAATTGCAGTACACATGGGAAGGTTGGATTAAGAATTTGGGCACTGCCCAGCATTTGTGTTTCTGCTCCACCACAGACTCCCCATGGCCTTGGGCAAGGCATTAATGGCCAGGGCTGGAGCAGTAAGGTGTGAACACACCCAGCACAGAAATTCTGTGAGAGGGACCATCAGGTGAGTTTTGGTGTCTCCACAGACACTACAAACCAATATAGAGACACAACTTGTGACTGGGCAGGGTGAAAGCTGGTGTGGACTTCTCAAAGTTGGCCATTTTAAGCTAAAATGGCATAAATATGGATATTTCCACATGAGACTCCATTTCGAGGCACAAGACAGATCAGAGGATGGAAAACAGGTTCCTAGATCATAATTATGATCATGGATGTTTGTTCTACAGCCCAGCCATGTCCTGAATGGAGCACTCACACATTCCCTATCCCATGGCCCAGATGTGATGCCACCCAGTCTCCAGTGCCCCAGCATCCACTGTCCTCACCACTAAGATGTTCCAGCACACCTTTGGAAACTGTGTCAGCATCCAGGCACAAATTAAATAGGGATAGAGGGAAAGTATTTGTGACTAAACATGCTGCAAAATATAAAATCATTGGAATTGTGGGGTTGTGGGCTTGAAGGTTAACACAGATATGAGAAAATTCCCACTAATGTCCCTGAATTCTCTTTTTCTTTGCTGAAGTCCCTTTCCAAAGAACTCAGGTCTTTGTGGAAGTAAAGCTGTTGTGTCAGGTAACAGCAAGTAGCATATTTTAAACCCACTACACTGAACATGTTAAAGTCATGGAATTTGTCTGAGGGTTAGAGTGAAAAGGTAGTTTCCCTGGATATGTGCTTCCTGGGAAAGATCTTCAGGATGTAAGACAGTGAATCATCTCCTAGAGCAGAGGAGAAATGCAAAGCATGCAACTCTTAAAGCTTGTCATAGAGCAGGGCACCTGCACCAGGCAAGGCATTATACAAATGGACATGAGGTGAGCTAAAAGGTCATTTTTTCCCTCCATTTTAAATATGGATCCAGAAGGAAACATGCAAACAACAAGGCCACCTCCTGCTACCAATTATTCTGAAAGGTAAGAGTCCAGACTGTGCCACAGAGAACCACTCAGACTTTCTCATCAAAATGTGACTCCGGCAAAGTGAACACTCTGGGAGGTCAAACGCATTTCCACTCAGGGCAGTATCACTTCCAAGAGCCTGGATGAAGGATTAACAAAGATGACTTGACATTTACCTGGATTCATGTGCAGCTAATAGGGCTGATAAAAGTGCTCCATGAATAATTCATATTGGGTAATTCACAGATGGAAAGATTCATCTTCTTCCATAAGCAGAAGGGATGGGGGAGGGTGGAACATCAGACAGAAAAGACTGGTCTTTAGATCCATAATATCCTTATCAGTGGAAAGGGAGGTCAAGGTTTCCTGGTTTAGTATCCTATCATAAGTGCTTCCATTAAGGAAGTAATTTTAATTACATAGAAGGTCACAGCCCCCTGTCTTTGTTTTGAGGGTTTTTTTGGAGGGGAGGGGGAAGGTGGGATTTAGAGTAATTAGCAAAATGCATTCATTGCAGATGATTTCTCTGGGGGTGGTACATGAAGGAGCTGAGCACAGTGTCACAGAGGCACAGAATAGCTGAGCTCAGAGGGGACATCTGGAGATTGTCTGCTCCAAAACCCATGACCACAGAAACACCAGCTACAGCCAGGTCTCCAGGCAAGTGTCCAGGAAAGTTTGGTTTGAAAATCTCTAAGGGTGAAAACTCCACAGTTGAATCACCCTGACAGGAAAAACGCTCTTTTACCTTGTATTTAAATGGTTTCTTGTATTTCCATTTACGACCATCGTCTTTTGTCCTGTTACTGGACACCAGCTGGTCCATCTCCTTTACTCAGTCATCAAGTATTTATACACCTTGAAAAGATCCCTCACAAAGATAAATCAAATAAAATAAAATAAAATAAAAATCAAATCAAATCAAATCAAATCAGTCTCAACTCTCAGCCTTTCTTCACTGAGAGATACTCCAATCCTTATTCGCCTTTGAGGCCCCTGAGCCAATGTTACTGTGATCCATTGTGGAAGTATTTTCACCATGGATGCAATGATTCCTTGTGTTTCTGATGCCTTCAGTTTTAGCTTTTATATTTTTCTGGTTCTGTACTGCCTTAGTGTGTGACTCTGAACTTCATATAAAGTGTTGGCAAGTTCTCCTCACAGTTCAATCACACAAAACAATCCTTTTCCAGCCCAGAACCAAGGACACCACTGCAGCTTCAGCCCCAAAAAGTGCAAACAGCAGCAAATTGAGGAGAGAATCTGGGAGGATGGGACTGCAGAACCTGGAGCTGGAATTGGACAATGAACCCCAAGATGGAAATGGACCAAAACTTATAAAAGTGTGAAAACTCATGACCCAGGGTCCATCTTGGGTCGTGCCACAGCTGGGCTCTTGTGCTGCCCAAGGTGTCTCCTTTAAAGGCCTTTTAATAAATACCTACTTTATTTCTTTAACACTGTCTAGCCTCTGTTCTAGGTAGTCTCTGCAGGCATCATTCCCAGGGAAAGGTGAATGTGTGGGGGAACATTTTGGTGTCCCAGACTGCAGCTGACAGGAGCAACCATCCACTCTGTCCTGCAGCTCATGGCAGGGGTGACAGGGTGACCACCTGGCACTGTGCATCTGGTGCTCTTCAAAACCCAGCTTGGGAAATCTCTTGTAAGAGAGGCTTAGAGAAAAGATGTCTTGCCTGGAGCCAGGATTAATGAGGTTGAATCCTACTGGTGGCCACAGAACTGATTCAGTTTGGAAAGCGCTGCTGTGGGGTTTTGTTCATTACTGTGATGGGACCACAAATCAAGCACAGCTTTCCCAAGGATGTGCCTGGATAATTCAGTAATATCCCCTTGAAGACCACAGTGCCCTTTAAATTCAAAAATCTGGGTTTTACACTGAGTAGAACAATTACGTTTTTAATTAGGACAACTCAAAGCAATTTGGTAAAGCAGAGGAAGAGAAGACACTGTGTCTTTGCTTCTTTTGGTTTCAGTCAGCTCAGTGGTTTTCTGGGTTTCAGCAAATTCTAAGTGGCTGCTTTGCTCTCTCCAGCAGTCTCCCAGTCTTTATCTGTGGTATTCCAGGTCCTTGCTAAGCTCTCTGCCTGTGTCTTCCTGTACCTGCCCTATCCTTCAGTCTTGAAACCTCCTTGAGGAGACCAATTAAGCCTGGAACAGGCTTCCCAGGGCAATGTTTGCAGCATCAAGCCAGTCACAGTTCAAGAAGTGTTTGGACAATGCTTTCTGGCACAGGGTGGGATTCTTGGGGTGTCCTGTACAGGGCCAGGAGTTGGACTCAATGATCCTGCTGGGTCCTTTTCATCTCAGAATATTTCTATGTTTTTATGATTCTTAGTCCCAAAGGAACAACTCCCTGTCCCTCTGCAGGTTTCCATCTGTCCCAGTCATTTTCCAAAGGCATGTAGCATATGACACATCTTTAAAAAGCCAGATATCCTTTGCCATAATCGATCAGCTGAAAAGGCTCTTGCATCCTGTTGATGCAAGAGGGCAGAAGGAAGTTCCCCTGGCCATCAAAATTCTCCTTTCCCAACAGTTATGAGTTAACCTGTACTTCAATGCAGTGTCCTTGAACCAAGGACATCGACTTCCTCATTCCCCTCTAAATTAGAACTGGATTTTAGTCTGAAGTTGCATTTAAATGAAGGGCAAAATTCCTCCTGCTTTCAACAGAAGGAAAATTTCTTCGCTTGAGTTGAATTTTACCCAGTCAAGAGCTCACACTTGTCTTGGTAAATAGGAAAAGACATCCCCAAGCTGGTGAGAGGCATTCTGACCAAACTCCCTGAGGCTGCACAGAAGGGTGAAGTCTTCAGGGACACAAAGCCAGGAGACATCACCTCCAACTCTGGAGTCTGCAGGGCTTGGATTCAGGTGTGCCTTGACATCAGTGGCACAACGTGCACACAGCTCCCATCATCATGATAGTCTGTCATGGTGGTGGTGTTTTGCACCTTAATTAGTGGTTTGTCTGGAGTCTCTTCTGTCTTCACTCAGAGCCAGAATTAAAAAAATACACAAAGGAAAAGCATTTTCTCATGTTTGGACTTGGTTGTTTATTAAATCTTATCAAAAAGAACAGAGTGTTCAGCAGCACTCCTAGCCACCAGCTAGAAGTGAGCAAAACGGAGAGAGATCCAGCGAGCTACAAGGTCTCTTAAAGCTAAACAGTCCAATAGAGAATTAACACCTATATTATTTATACTTTTGACCCAATAACCAAACTCCTGTGACCCCCAGTGCAGCACTGACTGTCCAACCAGAAACTACAACCTGAAACCATGAAGAAGGAAGATGAACACCGAAAAAGACACCACCCAAAATCCTCCATCTTGCCCTATACCTATCACTATACTATAAAAACCTCAAATTTAAAACCCTTCACCATGTGAAATCACACACTTCTGTTTAACTACACACCCATGACTTTAACTCCATCACTCAAATTTGGAAGCCTTCTCCAAGGCCTCAGGTCAAAAGCAGTGCTCTCCAGGGGGCCAGTGCCAGAAAGCACAGAAAGCTCAAAAAACCCAGGTTTTCTGGGATCCAACAGTTGTATCTCTGCCACCACCCTGGGACCTCAAAGAGCACCGACACCACGGCCAAGAAGGGAGCTTTTAGAGCTCCCTGAAGGGGTTCAGCTCAGCCTGGGCTGTGCCCACAGACTGGTCACGAGCAGGTGACACCAGTGTCGCTAACAAAGGCAGAAAGCCCCATGGAACAGAAAACACTGATGATCCACGTTCTGCACTAAATCCTCTGGATTGTGTGGCTTCTAAAGCAGGATATTTAATGAGGGGCTGGGCTCCTTTACGTGCTGATTTGTAGCACTTCAGTCAGCTGAAGTTTGGGCTCTTTGTATATTCACAAACTGTGTGAGACTGTGTCTGTCTGCATGTGTGACAGGCACTGGCAGCCACATCTCCTCCGGGACATATTTGTGGAATATCAGCTATTTAGTGCCATCTTGTTCACTCAGTGGGCAAGCCAGAAATAACTGTGGAACAGACCCAAAACAAGCTTTTCCTCTCCTGGAGAATCTGATGCCAATGCAGCTCTTATCTTGCCAGACATGAGCCTGGTGAAATCACAACCTGAATGTCCTCTGGAGACTGATCCTTGCTCTCCAATGGATGTGTCATATCCCAGGTGAGGTTTCCATGCTGCTCTGATGATGCATCCAAGGCAAGGATTAGTTTTTTCTGTAAATTGTGGCTGAACTTTCACAAGAGGTAACTTGTAGTTTGAGACTGAATTGCTTCTGAGTACATTGAATGCAAAGGGACCTGAGATTCAGCTACCAGAGTGGCAAGAGGAATGGCAGTGATGTGGGAGAGAAAATAATCAATTTGGTGAAAACTGAAATAAATGAGACCACAGGAACCTGCTCACTTCATGCCAAGTGAAAAAAACAAACCTCTTAGTCAATAAAAAATTGAAATATTTCTAATGCAGAGCACCAGGAAGAAAAATAAATAAGAAATAAAGGATCATACTCCCTAACTGGAGAAAAGGAGATGTTTCCTTGCCCCAGCTGTTGAAACACTGACCCTGGGTAGAGGAGCCTCAGATTTCACCCCTGATTTTGCTTTGGTGTGTAGAAAAGCCACATCCTCAACATCCTTTAATCCTTTTGTTGTTGGCTACTAGGGGCATAATTGTTTCTGCTATTGCTTTTCCAGTTTGCTTGTCCTTTCTGGGTGTAGCTCTTTGGAGACAGGAGCCTCACCTCCTGTGTGTGAGTGCCCTGCCATGTTCTTGGGTTCAGGGAATATTGAACACAGAATGTGGCCCCTCTTCCAAGAGGATTTGAGGGAGAAAATACTACTACAGAACTCACCTGAGGCTGCAATCTCTGAAACAAGCAGCTCATCCATGTAAAGCAAAGACTCCGGGCTCCAGGGAATGCTGACATGGAGGTAGAGACAACTCTGAGCTGGGCTCACTAAATCTCCGCTTCATTTCACTAAGGCGGGGAAGAAGAATGAGTTTTAGCAACTAGGACAATTAATAATCAAGCCTCATGTCAGGTGAAAGTGTAATTAGCAATGCCAGATGGAAGTGCATCAACAGGAGGCATGGAATGCTCCCTCTCCCTTGGAATTTTCACATTGCAGCCACACAAGGTCCTCCTCCGGGAAAGCGGGGGCTGAAATCTCCTCAAGCAGAAGATGGAATTGGATTTAGGTTTATATTCACAGCACAAGCCCTGGGCAACTCGTTAACGTGACCTGCTGCGATTATTTTTTAATTCTTATGCTCCTCTCCCCTTTGTCTTCTATTCTTTCTGCAGCTACTTAGTGAGTTGTCTAAAATCCTGAGTAGTTTGGGGGAAAACCTATAGGATGCTTTCTGTTGGTAAATTAGCTTCTCAACCTTCCATTTCTTATCCAGTTATCAAGTTTCTTCCATGGAGGAAACATCCAAGTTATTGTAAAAGTAATTTTATTTTATTTTGAAGCAACCATTTAGTAAGCAGGCTGTCTCACTGCAGACTGCCCACTTCCATTCTGAGGAGGAGGAACTCATCTAATAATAATTATAGTACAATACTTCCCTTGAAGCACCCCCAGGAGGCTCTCTTTATCTGGGAAAGATATTGGAATATTCACACCTAATCACCACGACACAGAAATACAGTTCTTTAAAGGGAGAAATCAATTTTCCCTTAGCATTGAAAATACTAACTATGTACTTTGCTGGAGCTAAGTGGCTAGATAAGATCATACACCCACTGCTGATAATCAGTCTGAAAGGGAGGGGGCAAAAGGCGACAGTGGGGTTCAGTGATAACTGTAACTAAAGAGAAATGTATCAATAAAAAGGAAAAAAGAAAATTGTTAGATGGTTCTCTCTCCTCAGCTCAGGTCCACACCAGTACAAAACCCTAACAGTGCTGATCCCTCAGGTTAAAGGTCTGTTTGCCATCCTTTGTGACCTTGACAGGGCTTTTTGCTGTTAGCAATATCCTCTGGGATCTATGGCATAGACAATTCCTCAACACTCACCTGGAATTCTGGTCTCTTTTCCTTCTGCTGTATCCCACTTTCTTTTGTGAGTCACAGTGGTGGCAGCAGTTCTGTCCCCTGAGATCACATTAGGGACTTCCAGAGGAATTCATCTGACGGGAAACTGCGTTGTCAACCAAGTTTAATTTTTTTAATGAAAAGTATTTCCTTCCTCTAGGGAATTTATATCTGCTTAAAAGCTCCAAACAAACCGCCAAACTTAAATACATTCATCTTAAATCTTTCATTTTATGATACGAGAAAATCTATAGGGGTGGAGTTCTTTTGTTACCTTGTTTAAGAAAAAAAATCCACTCTCCTACTCAATGAGACTTTATGAAGGAAAATATATGTGGATTAGATATTGGGAAGAAATCCTTCCCTGTGAGGGTGGGGAGGCCCTGGCACAGGGTGTCCAGAGAAGCTGTGGCTGTCCCTGGATCTCTGGAAGTGTCCAAGGCCAGGTTGGACAGGGCTTGGAACAACCTTGGGCTAGTGGAAGGTGTCCCTGTGGTGGAATAATCTTTAAGGTCCCTTCCAACCCAAACCATTCTGTGATTCAAAATACAGAGGGTAGCTGAACAAATCTGACCTATTTCTTCTCTACAGCATCCTCATCTCCTGAGAATTCCAGTTAGGTCCCATTTGTTCTTGCAATCAACCCACAGTGCTTCTTTCTTTCCCTCTGTCTCTTCTTTATTTTTTTTTTTCCTTTATCCCATCTCTCCCCTCTTCCAAGGTCAGTGTAAAAAAATCCAGCTCTGGGAAAACATGGAGAAATCCGGCATTCACAGTTTTTGTAACCCCAAACAGAAATCATATTAAAACCCGAAGTTTAGTGAGTCTATGGATGTATGCATGGATAGATATGATTTATTGGATGTGTCAGGGGTTCATTTCATCTTTAAATAGGAAAACCATGAGGTGTGACTTGATGACTTATTAAAAAAATGTCACACTACCTAGGAAGAGTGACACAATAAAATACTTACGCATACAATTCCTGAGAGGGGCTTGTCAGAAGGATATCCCAGCATACCATTTAATGGGAAAAAATAATTATTCACGGATTGTTAGTCTGGCTTTTTACAAACAATGAGTCCAGTTAATTTTGTCATATCACTGGCTTGTGTTTGCAAGCTTCAATCACTCCTTTAAAAGAGTCTAGCCTTCCCAGGGCACATGGAGTGAAAAGGCATCATTTTAATGGGCTTGTAGCTAATTAAAATGTGTGACATTCAGAATGTGGCTGGAACGTGGCATAAAAAAGTAATTACAGGGCAATAGCTCATGTCATGGACAAGTGGCTAAATGTGAGCATGTGCTGGCAAACACCATGGAGGAAAATCCAGCTTGAACCAAGCACTGGGGACTCTGCAGGTTTCATCCAGAAGTGGTGGATGTGTTTCCACTATGGATAAGTTTCAAGACCTGTTTTGCAATTTTCCAAGGATCTGTCTTTGATGCCCTGGTGTAGATTGACCTCTGCCCTCACAGGGTGGCTGCTGTCAGGGACATTATGGCAAACAATGTTTGATTCCCAGGGGCATCGTTTTGTGTGGGGAACAACAAAGATTTGTGGTTTTTGCCTGATGTTGTGCATTCCAGGCTGCTTGGTCTCTTTCAGTGCACTTGCTAAGGAAATGAATATATTCCACTGGCCCAGGTTGCTCCAAGCCCCATCCAGCCTGGCCTTGGACACTTCCAGGGATCCAGGGGCAGCCACAGCTTCTCTGGGCACCCTGTGCCAGGGCTCAGCATCCTCACAGGGAAAAATTTCTTCCCAATATTCCATCCAAATCTCCCTCTTTCAGTTTGAAAGTGTTCCCCTTTGTTCTATAACTCCATACCCTTTCCAAATGTCCCTCTCCAGGTCGCCTTTACCCTTTAGGCACTGAAGGTGCTGGAAGCTCTCCCTTGAGTCTTCGTTTCTCCAGGTTGAACAATCCCAATTCTCACAGCCTTTCCTTGTAGGAGACATGCTCCATCCCTCTGATCATCTTCATGGTCCTTATAGAAGAGCATTTTCAAACAGCAGCCTGGGTTTCAGAAGGCAGCTCACCAAAAAAACCCAGCCTGAATCAGAAAGGCTCCAGAAAAACTTTTGGAAATGATGGTTGGATGGGCCAGTTTGGATTGTGTTTGCACAACCTGTACTAGTGGAAGATGTCCCTGTCCATGGCATGGGATTGGAACTAGAAGGTTTTTAAGGTCCTTCCAACTCAGACTATTCTGTGATTCTATAACTGAGGTCCCCAAATAGATGATGAAAGGAAATATTGCTCTATGGGGTGATAAAGTTAAATATTTTTGTGTTCTAGCCTTCTTCCTTTCTGCTTTTCAAGCTATTTCTATTTATTGCAGATAATTAATTCTTTTTCTTTCTTAGCTATGAGCGTTGGCTCACACTACTGTAAAGATTAAAGGCTTTTTTTTTCCATTTAAATTCTTGTTAGAATTAACCCCAGATTCTTAACTTAGCAGTCAAAGTGGACTCCATGCTGAACTCTACAGTTCTTTTGAAAAAGGGAATAAAGAATATCTATTTGTCTGCTTTCCAAGGAGACTAATGTTAGAAAAGGGAAGAAGGTTGATAAAGAAAGGAAACAAAATGTACCAGTACTGTTAGATTTATTGCTTTTATTATAATTTCTTCAGCTTATGTAAATTTAACTGAAAATTTTCAGACCATTAATCCATAATACCAACTATAGCCCTCTTTGTTCTTAATTTAAAATGGACGGATTGATAGAAGAGGGATGAGATTTTCACAAGCACTCAATGCTGGCCAAACTCTACTTTGATGAAGTGAGTGGTGAAAACTCCCCCAGAACCTATAAAGAACAGAGTAGAGCTGAGCATTTCTGAAACCCCTTCCAGAGTGAAGCATGTTGAGGGACCATTTCTGAGAGCATTGCTGGGGATTCAGCATTGTGGTTCCCATGAAGTTCAGTTTATTCTCTTTTTTGTCTTAAAACTGATTTGAGCTATTTAAAATCTACATCCCAAACAGGTTTTATGGACTCTAAAGGAGTCTCTTGAGCTGTTGTGGTTGGGTTCAGAAATTTGGAGTGGCTCGCAGAAAAGTGCATTAAAAGCACACATAAGGGATTTGGGAGACACCACAAGTAACAGTGTTTGAAAGCTGAAATAAGACAAATAAATGTGGCAGGAATGGATTTAGAAAGTCTCAATGTGTTTGTTACTTGCAACTGACACAAGTCCCTAAGGTCAGTAGTAGTTTTAACGCCTCTGTCCTCTGGAAATCCAAAGTGAAAAGCAGAAAGCACAGAAGAACCAAACACAGCAGATGAGCCCTGGTGCAGAGCTGGGAGAGAGCTACTACCCTGCAGCATCAGGAAAGAGAGTCCATGGAATTATAGAATGGTTTGAGTTGGAAGAGACTTTAAACCCCATCCCATTCCACCCCCTGCCATGGGAAGGGACATCTTCCACTGTCCCAGGTTGCTCCAAGCCCTGTCTAACCTGGCCTTGGACACTTCCAGGGATCCAGGGGCAGCGACAGCTTCTCTGGGTACCCTGTGCCAGGGCCTCCCCACCCCCACAGGGAAGAATTTCTTCGTAACACCTACAGACATTTCAACCAAAGTCTTAAAACCTCTTAGAATTCCCTGTGATTCAAAGCATCAGGGCTGGTGGGGCAAAATTTCAAGCCGAGCTGCGCTTCTTTTCTGCCGAAAAAAATGTTGTTTATCCTTGTCAGGGGGAAGGACACAATGTGCTACAGAGACTCATTTCCTAAGGGATCGGATGGAAAGCACAACATAAAGTGAAGAACTGAGCTGGTGGCTGTATCTCTAATTGGCCAAAGGCCTATGAAAACACACAGTCCCTTTCCCACCACGGACGCTGCAGGAGAGGCAGTTTAATGGGGCTCTGCACACAAGTTTTAGAGCCTTTCATAGCACGGATAGAAATGATACATTTCATCTTTATGCCACCCTTCTAAATCACTAAAAAGTAAATTCAGTTAATGCTGAAAGGCAGAAGCCCTGAGCTGCTGCTTTGCTTTGCTATTTATAGTGTCAGGACCAGCTCTGGCTTAATCTTCTGGGTGTCATTCAATATATTTCTGACCCAACCAGGTAGAACAGAAGACTTGGCTGTATTTCCAGGCTCTCAGAGGTTTTAAGACAATCCCATAGCTTTTTCTGCAAGTAGCTTTTGCAGTGTACTGATAAATAATCTCAGGGAGAGTGTAATTGTCCACAGGAAAACATCAGCTGCAGACCAGAAAAGAAAATCCCCCCCCAAAATTAAAAAAACCTCAAACAACAAAATGCACCCCCCAAAAAAAAAAATAGAAAAGGAACATACTGACTTAATTTTCCCAGCAGATGTCTTTGCTGAAGTCCCTCCCCTCCCTGGCTCCATTTCTGCCATGTTAATTGTCATAACTACGCCCTGTAGCTCCTTGGTAGGAGAATTGTCACAATTAGCCTGTGACTTCACACCAGCTGTCTTGGCGTTGACAAGACAACGTGCTTTGGACTCTGAACACCTGCAAACCCAGTCCATGGTGGATGTTTGGATGCTAAACCAAACAGCTGTTTGTATTTCAGGCTTGTTCTCTTGGGGAGGCTGGGGGGAGAGAGATAGAAAAAGGTCTATGTGCCCAAATGCCGTAATTTTCCCTTTCTGAGGTTTATTCTGTGCATTCTCTTCCAGTGTGCTGCCTGTCAGATGAGGGAGGGATGGCCCCAGCAGTTATCTGGAGATTTCACAATCTGTAGGGTTCCATATGTTGGTAGCTCTGAGTAGCTAAATAGAATGGTGGCAGGGGGTGAAAGAGAAAAAAAATCCCTCCACATCTATTTTGATTTATTTCTAATTACTCCCTTTCCAGGGCTCTGGAAAGACAGTTTGGTTTGGTTGGTGCACTTCTGGATGAGTGTGATCTGGGAGCTGGCAGGCAGCACTTTGGCAGTTTTACCCCAGTGAGTTTAATAACCCAACGAGAATTGCCCAGAACAGTGGGATCAGATTCATGGAATGAGCCATGAATGCATTTCTGTTCCCCAGTAACTGTTCAGTGGGATTATTCAAGAGATTTAAATGTGGGTGGCATCAATTTGAAATGCAGATGGTGTATCTTATTAAACACCATTTTAGCTATTTGTAGTGCTCAGAACAGTATTTGCCCTGAATTTAAATAACGATGTACAGTATTTGTTAAAAAACATGCTTGGGCATGTTTTGTTTAATTAGTGGCTTGAAATTTCCTAGCATATGGCTTGTCATTTGCTAAAAAGATACGCAATTATGAAGTTCCTTAAAGTTTTACTATTTAAATGCAAAATTAACTTAGTATGTTCAGCAGTTAATGGCAGGACATTAAACATAGTATTTACCAAACAAAAGACATATAGGAGCAGCTGAGTGTGCCTGTGCCATCTGTACCTTGAGCACTGTACATCTTTTGGTTCACACGAGGTGGACTGGACCCACTCTGCTCCCACAGTTCATTACCAGAGTTTTCTGCACTTTTGTGCAAATGACATCGTGTCTGGTTATTATCTTTAAAGGCCTGGATGCTGCTTTAGAAGCATCAATTTAATTTTTATACTTCAGGAAAGCAAGCAGACCATCTGCTTAGAAATCCCGGCACTTTCTGAAGAGATGCAGATTTTTTTTTTCCCCTGACAGGTTTTGAATGGCCTTTTAAAGTTTTTGAAACTTTTAGTTGCCTGTGTGTTCATTTTTCATTAGGAAATGGAAATGAGAGTCTGGAAGACTGCAGGATGATGCATGGGGGTTTTTTTCCCCCCCATAACTTACCTGCTCAGCTTCTACTCCTCATCACGACAGATGACTAATTCAGCTCCTGCCTCCCTTCCGCCAGCTCAGCTCGAGCCAGTTCCTCCATCCAACACCTCCATCATTCCCCAGTCCCAGCAGAGCTGATGGAAAGACTTGCCTCAGGCATCTCCACCACCCCTCATTGCAATATTATGCACTCAAATGAGTCACAGATTGGAGGATTCTCATTTTTACTCTTGAGAGTGACTTTATCTCGGGAAGTGGAGACGGAAGCAGTGAAGCCTGATGAAGAAGTGGGAAAGGAATGACCCCCAGCCTGACACATTCCTTTCCTTCACAAGTCTGATTTCATGGCTTCATCACACGCTGCACTTCTTCAGGCACAGACAGCAGGATTCATCTCAGTGCATTACAGACATCTACACAAGAGCCAGGCCCTCCCAGGCTGAGAATTTATGCAAGAAATAGGCTCTTTTAGGATTTTACCTCTTCTACACATTTCTCTCTCGAAGAGGTGCATGACAGCCCTGAAACTCCTGTTTCTGGTCATTCACGATGAAGGGAGTGTAGGTGTCTACACTGAGATACAGACTCCAAGTGAAGAGCTCACAAAACTCGTGGTTGAAATCTTCAGGTATCACTGAAAATTTCCTGTGGATTTCAGGAAAGTCAGGGTTTTGCTTTGTTTCCTTTCTTATCACCACTATATCTTTGTTCAGTAAGAACAGGATGCTCAGCTCATGAGAGGGACAACCAAAGCCATGATCCTTTCCAGGGTAAGCTGCCAAGCAGGTGAAAAGAAAAACAAAACAAACAAGACGGGAAAAGGTGGGAAATCCGNCCATGATCCTTTCCAGGGTAAGCTCCACAAAACAAACAAGAAGGGAAAAGGTGGGAAATCCAAAGCATTAATCCATATCTGTTTCTTTGCGGATAGTATTTATCTTCCCACTTTAGCCAATACCTTTGCTTAGATTTTACCCATCTTTCAGCCCACTAGCCTGACCACAGTATCCCACTGATGGGCTTCACTCCCTCTCACTGTAACTTTTTCAGGATTCTCCTTTTGATTTTGCAGGATTCTCCTGCCTTTACCACAGTGCTTCCTTCTGCTCCACTCCTCACTCTGCCTGCTCCACTCCTCTCCCTGATCACTGCTGATTTGCTACCCCAGCTCTGTTATGTTTTACATGACTGTCTGATCTCTCTGTCTAATGAACAACTCCCCTGACTCCCAGCTCCCTGCTAATGAAGATGGAGAGAGCTTTACCTCTTCAGTCATAGAACCCTGGGCAATATCATATAGCAAAAGGAATTATCATACAAAAATAGGTCCATAATGTGCTAACTTTTTCTTCTTGTGGGATTGAGAGTGACTTCCTCAAGGGGAATGTTTCTTTTGTTATCCACCATCAGCTCACATTTCCCTGCCCAGTGACCAATTGCTTTTTGTGGAGCAGGNGAAACAGTGAAAATAGGTGCTTAGGTCAGCTCTTTAAAATTCCACCAAGAATAATACACTGTCTGAGGACACAATAGTATATGCGCCTTAAGAGGAAAGGGAAAGGGAAAGGGAAAGGGAAAGGGAAAGGGAAAGGGAAAGGGAAGGAACACCTTCTGCTAGACCAGATTGTTCATCTAATGAATTGTCTTTGGATTTGTGCTTCTTTTTGACTAATTAAGACCTCCAAAGTGTTTCATTTTTGGTTCAGACATGATGAGTTGAAATATTGTTTGATTCCCTGAGTGGATGTTCCTGCCTGGACAAAGGGCCATATTTTTTCTGCAAAGAATTAAAAAGGAAGAAATTAAAAAATGCACCAGGTCATTCATCCTTTTTTGGCTTTAAATTGCCACTCCAGCAGCAAAATAAACCCGTGCACATCAGAAGAAATCAATGACATTTGATAGCAAAGCATTAGAGGAACAGTGGAGGGAGAGAATAATACAAACTTTTAGAAACACAAACACATTCTAAATAAATATGAAAATATGACTTTTCATCCCTGCCCTCACACATGCAAATGAGATTCATTGTCGTCCAATTTTGACCTTCTCAGGTGCCCCAAAGTCTAAACAGTGTTTATGACATCCAGTTAAGGGCAACTCCAAAAATACATTGAATGTTCAGAAGAAATTATAACAAGGATTCACCATGAGGAGCTCATTCCTCCAAGCAGTTGAGAACCAATGCTTGGGGTCGCTGTGTTTAGGGGTGTCATTTCCTAAGAAGAAGACATAAAAGACACCTTGACAAGTTGTCATTAAAGATTTCATGGCAATAGCTGTGAGTGCAGGAATTCCTGCTCTGTTGCCGTGGCAAAATTCACATTCAGATGATTACATTTTGCCTGCTTACACTCAGGCAGCATTTTCAATTCCATGTGTCATTCTCCTTGTCTTCTCATCTTAAATTATAGTATAGTGCTGCTGTGCATTATTAAACAGTTGCCACATTTCATCCCAGTGGATCTTGCATTTAAATGACGGATTTACAAAGGCTCTGTACAGCTGGTTGAGGGTTTACCTCAAGAAAAAAAGTTTTCCTTCAAAAGAAGACTTGAAAAATCACTGGGTTTCATTAAAAATTGTCAAATCTTTTCCTCCTTGCAATTTTCCCCTGAAGTTTTTTTGAATTGAAAATTAAATTAAATAGGTATATAAGAGAAATGGTATTACAAATCAATGTTATTATTATCTAAAAAGAAAAATTTTCCAATTAAATGCTGAAAATCATTCCAACAGTATTTTAGCCATCTGCTTTCTGGATATTACAGTGAAATAAAAAAAAAAAGGAAGAAAGGAGGAATTGATTTCAAACATCTGGGAATGGAAACAATGGCTGAAGCTGCAAATATCACAGCAGCAATCTTTCAGTTGTTTCCAGCAAGTTCTTTTTGTGCATCATCTTTTGAAACTTGAAGATTTCAGAAAGAAAAACTGCCTTTAATTCTGTTTCTTAGTACCTGTATCCATAAAATGAAACCCAAGTGCAATTTGCTTCTTAGATTAGAGGCTCAATGAGACAGGGATCACTGCTCCACGAAATTGAGCACGTTGTGTGTAGGCTGAGGGAAGATTCCTGAAAAGACAAAGTATTGGGATGTGTCCCAAGGAGGATGCAGGGACTGTCTAGGAGGTTCCAAGAAATGGAGAACTTAGTCACAGGCAATGATATAAAATATAAATGTTAGGGGGTGGTTCAAATGAGATGCTGATGAGAGGGGTCACCTGTTGATGTTCAAGACCAGATTGGATGGGCTTGGAGGAACCTGGGATAGTGGGAGGTGTCCCTGCCATGGCTGGAGGTGGAGCTCAAAGATCTTTTAAGTTCCCTTCCAATCCAAACTGTGCTAGAAATCTGTGACATGATTCCATGGCATCTGTTATGCTTCAGCTACTGTTCAGTGGCAAATGAAGAACTGAGATTGATGGGCACAGTCAGGGAAACCATCACAGTGCCTGTGTGTTGTGTTATACCGGGGATAAAACAATTCCCAAATGCAAAATTAGAGCAGTCAACACCCTTGGAAGAGAACTCAGGCTATTTTAAGACATGTGGAAAGATCTCTAAGGATGCAGATTCCCTAGAAAACTTTAAAAAGCTTTAAAGCATCTCCATTTATTTATAGACAGTTTCACAAAGTCAGCTGCTAAAAGACAGTGAAATCTGTGTTGTGGAGTCCTTTTAGAAAGAATTACTTTCTCAGGATCAGCGTTCTGACTGGGGCTGAACTCCACACTCAAATGTAAATATTTTCTAAGGCTTAAAGCACTGACTGCAGACACTAATGTGCAGATTGCGTAGGTAATTTTGGAAAGCAAGAGCAAGCCAAGATGTGCCACACTTTGGAAAGACATTGTTGGCTCCTACTCTTAGGAGAAATTTCCCCTTGTGTTTTTCAAGCCCACAGTCTCCTTGTCTGACCATAAATGATTTCCAGCTCTGAGAACAGATGGGATTCTGCCCCCTGGATTTCATGTAAGTTTGTTGTGACTATTAGGAAGATTTCAGGAGATGTGTATTACTGATATAATAAAAAGAGAGGCCTCCCATCTCCACATGTGTTGGATCCAACCTATGTTTTAAAGGAAAGCTGAAACTGCTATCAAATAATCTGGTTTAATGGGCTGGGCCTCCAAGGGAAACATGAACTCAATGAAGTTGGAAGAAAGCACCACTATTCTTTATAATTACCACTTTTTTTACATCCAACTGGATTAAGGGAAGTTGCCTCACAAATTAAAGGCACGTAGAAGTTTTCTGGATGACTTTGAAGGGAGTGATCCTTTTTTTCATCAAAGTTCAGTAAGCAAGGCAGCATCTACATGAGTGGAATCTTCAAGGATTTTAAAGAAGTGTGTAAGGTGAGGTTGAATGGGGCTTGGAGCAACTGGATGTAGTGGAAGTTGTTGGGTGATTTTCCAATCCCAACCATCCTGTGATTCTATGAATAGACAAGGATTTTGTGATAGCCCAGTTGAGAGGTCACTAATATGAGGCTAAATGAGACAAAATTCTTAATTCAGGAATTGCACGGGTGAATTCCAACTGTGCAGCTCATTTCATTTTCAGATAATTCCAGCAACATCAAGTAATTAATCCTCAAACAACCTTGAAGCAGGCAGCTGGAAAGGACAGTTAGGCAGGCATGCCAGTAAATATTTAAGTTCTTCCTTTTGTTTTTTGTAGGTGTTTTGTTTTGTTTTGTTTTGTTTTGTTTTGTTTTGTTTTCATTATCTCTTTTTATGGAGTAATTCCACAAGTGGACTCATTGGTATCAGCTCATTAGAAGAGGAAACAACTGTGACATGGTAGATAAGACACATTTTCAAAAAAATTATCCTGGAGGTGATGTAATACTGCAAAAAGAAATCACTTCTTTCAGTGGCACATTGCAGAGAATAAATGAAACAGCAAAATGTACAGTGACACAGATGCTCAGGGGACCTGCTTTGAGACTCCTGCTTTATCCCTAACTACAAAGGCAAGATTGTCCCTTGTGTGCAGCAAGGATGTGCCAGAGGAGGGGCTGCCATGGCAGAGAATAACCACATTAAAATCTCCCAGCCCCCAGCTTGTCTGCTCCTGTTTCCAGCCACTCAATCCCAGACCAGGCTGAGGTGCAAAACCTCCAGACCTGGCACTCAGACCCACCAGGGAATTCTTGTCTGGGCAGTATGAGGCTGGATTTTGGCATTCCACACCCCCACCTGTGTCGAGGGGCTCAGGCACACACCATGAGCCCAGCCTGATAGATTTTCTACCCTGAATTATGCCCTGGCCATCTTCCAGCCAGGCCATTTGGGACTAGGATGTTGTTAAATCCCACTCCCTTGCAGGGTCAGGATTGATCAACACAAGGCTTATTTTTGGCAGCACAAAGGAGAGTGTTTATTGGCCAAATCCTGCACCAGTAGGAGATGTGAGTAAATCTCCCTTTGCCTTCACAAAGGTCAGCTTTTCAAATTACCCTCATCCATGTACTGCACCAGGCCATGAGAAAAGGTGTTGAGCACCTGTGTCACACTGAAGAGAGGGAGGGCTATGGTTAACTCAGCACCTTTCAGGAGCAATTCTTCAGGGCCCTCTCATTCCTCCTGAGCCAGGATTCAATCCACACTCCAGCTTAAGAAGGAATCCTGCCTATTTCTGCTGGTTTCGCTTCAGCAGAAATGTGAAACCAATCTGCTGGCTGGATTTCAGCTTGGATAATTACATTTTGCTCACATAAATTACTTTATTAGTTTCAAAGAGGGGAAATTACTCTCTGCTAACTCTTCCAAAGCTATTTGGTGGTGTTAGTAGGAAAGATGAAATTGGCCAACCCACCAGAGAGGTGTCTGTGTTTTGATGGGGGATGAAATTCCCCTTGCAGAGAACGTGTTTTGTGCAGGGAACTTAGTCCATGTCCAGCCTACATGAAAGATGGAGAGCTATTAGCTCCTTTCTGAAGCCTCACAGCTCTCAGCCTGTGATGTATCTCCCTCAGCCTGACTCTCATGTATCAGACTGGCTCTCTGACAGCTCTTCTGGCATGGCTTAATAAAGCCCTATTAAATCCTCATTTTCCCATTGTAAGTTGGCTGGATTTTGCCTTTCTTTATCACCAGCCCCCTTCCTTCAGGATCCACTCTGTCAGCTGGGCATTGTTTCCTGTTATCACCCAGGTTAGCTGCAAGGCTGCTTGGCTCTGCATCCATCACATCTGCAGGAGCAGGATTTTCCAGACAGACAGGATAAAAATCTTGTTGGTGACCTAAACACCTAGTTCTGCACCCCAGTGTCACACCATCCATCCTTGCCCCTGCCTGGCACAAACTGCAGCTCCCAAATTATTCCCAGCTGCTCTGAATGATCCTTCTAGAGCCTGCTGTGGGAAATATGCTTTAACTTATCTTCACCCTTCTATCTTTCTGAGGCAAGCTGGTTTTTCTCCTCTGTACCACATCCAGTATTCTTATATCTTGGGCATTAAATCCATCACAAGTTTCATCTTTCTTATTCTTTCCCACCCTTCTTAAATTTCTCAGTGTTCTCATCTATCACATCACTCATTCCAGCCTTGATATTTCCATTGTCATCACTTTTGGTGTCACTCTCATGCCTGAAATGTCCTAATTTTTCTCATTTTTCTTTTAAGTATGTGACCCAAAATGACATCCTGCCTGAGTCAGGGAATCAGCAGCATTATCTTTATGATTATTCATTAAACAGAAGTTTTAGGACAGCTAATGCATATGCATAAACTTATTGTTCACAAAGCCTGATTGTTCAAACACTGCTCTGTGAATTGTGACTGCAGGAGGAAATTTCTCCAGTGTTTGAGGAGCACAGCAAAAGACACACAGGATGGGAAGGTTTTGAAATGCAATGGGCAAGATTTTCTTGCAAAACTCATGATACTGGGAGGTGTTGAGGTCATTCCTTTGGTCAGATCTGGTGTCTTGCAAAGGTTTATGCACATCTAATCTGAATATTGCCTGTGGTCCTACAGATTGTGATGTGCAGGAGGAAAGGATTGGCATAAAGTCCATGGGCTGGACTTACTTTGGGCAGGAGTTGTAGGTAATTCTGCCCATCAGCTGTGAACTTAGCTCATCTTGGCTGCTGAAAGGATCTTTTTTTTTTATTATTATTAAAAAAATGAAAAATCTTAGATTTTTCAATTTCTGGGGTTTGCAGCAGTTTTAATGGATTTGGGGTTTCTGACTTGCACTTATTCAAACAGAGATGAAGAGGCCAATGCTGCAAAAAAAGGGCACAAATACATTCTCTGAATATCCTTATAAAAGAAATGAGATAAAAGAAATATTGCATCAAAATTTTCCATTAAAAAAAAATGTTGTGTCATGAACTTCTTTTCAAAAGCTGTGGATGTTGAATGTTTCAGACAATGGAAGATCTTCCTCACCAGTCACTTTTTATCAGCTGCTAATGTACACAGCATTTGCCATTTTCTCCTTTTGAATATCCCTCTATGATTGCTATTTTCTCACTAAATACTTACATACCTTTTTTTCATCACTTTATGCATCTACTCTCCCTCAGTTCTCTCACAGGCAAAGTATATTTATGTAAAAATGTGATTTGAACAAACACCAGGATGTAAGAAGAAAACGAGGTGCTGGACATGAACATGAAGAGAAATTCCAAAATTTTGCCCTAAATCACAGCAAAGCTTTGGGCTCCTGTACTCCAATAGAGCTTTGTTAAGGTCATCTACTTGTTACAGCTTAGGGAAGAGCCACCTAGAAAGGAAAATTTGGCTTCCATAAATGATCCTGAAGCCATGAAAAAATTTAATCTTAAATCAGTGGCGAAGAGGACACATTGCTTTATTTTTCCTTACTGCATTTTTGTTCTGCAGGACTTAAATATTCCAACTTCTCATTCCAAATTCACTGATGTAGTCTGATCACACCAAGGCTACCTGTGTTTCTCCAAAATCAAAATGTGCTTCCCACTGGTCCTGCCTTTTTGCTGGGATGAGCAGGATGAAGGGAATCTGCACATTCTGCTCTGTGGAAAAGAGTTAGACAGACTGCCAGGAGCTGGGAACTTGGAACCTGGACAGCTGTGCTGTCTGATGCCTGGTGGGCTGGGAAATTTGGGTTTTAGTCAAAGGACTTGCAGTTCTCGTGTGCCTCTCCTATGGAAAGAGACCAGATGAGCTCTCCTGGTGCTGGGAAGCTTGGAAACACCTGATCCACACTGAGAGCTTCCTGAAAATCCACCCAGTAGTCAAGCCCAAGTTCATTGCTATTTGTAGGCACAGTTTCCTTGGTCTTCACTGAAAATAGATCCTCTAACTGAAGGTTCAGCTCTACAATTTCTAATGGAGAAGCATTTAGCTCTGAGAACTCCTAATTGTAGTTACAGAGTCCCTCCAGAGCTTCAGGGCTGCTTTCCAAGTCACAGCCTTTACATTGGCTTTACAGGGAAGCAAGGGACATGATGACTGCTTCTTTTTCACTGGGAAATTTCCTCCTTACACATCACTGAGATACACCCACAGAGCTGAAGAGAAATGTTTTCTTCGTCCAAAAATATTACATTAAAACAAGAAATCTTGTTTTGCCACCAGTTCCAACCTGAGGAAATGCTGAATAAGCTCAGGTGTGCTGGAAAGGAGGGGTGGGGTGTGACAGTAGTGGTGTGTGGAGTGTCAAGTCTGAGGAAATGCAGCCAGACAATGTGACAACAGGGATTAGATTCCATAAAAATTTCAGTGTTGTCCTTGAGAGACAAGTCCTGGAACAACTGCATTGCATAACAGCACCATCACTTATTAAGTGTGTCTTGTAATAGGATAGGAAGCCATTAATGACAACTTGCTTCAAACCCAAACAGCTGGCTCTGTGACCCTCTAGGTGACAACAAATGCAAGAACAAGAGGAACAAGAGGAATAATTCAATCCACAATATAGCCAGTTGCTGTTCTAAATCCTAAGGCATTAACTTTTTGTGTATATTTCATTGACAAACCAATCCTGACACTTTTTCTGTTCAAATATGTAACCACTGATTCTGGGGGGAAAAAAGTGGATTTAATTATTTGCTCATTTATTTTATCAGTGCAGCACTAGATAATTTTGGTGTAATCACTCTCATTCTTGTCTAAAAAAACCCCTCAAGAATGCATTGTGTTCTTCAGAGCATCCCTATTGTAAACCAGTGTAGCTGCATTGGCTTTAGAAATCCTGCCATGATTTATTTGATTTGTAGCAGCTGTGGATCCAACCCTCCATTCTTGGGTGCTTGGTACCAGCACAACCCATCATTGAACTTTACTAGAAAGTTTCTGATAAATACAAAAAAAAATTTGACTTTTTCTCTTTTTTTTTCTTTTTTTCCATGACAAGAATTTCTACTTCTCTTTTAAGATTCTAAACCTGCAAAGTACTCGAACCCAATTTTCCTCTATTTTCAAGGGCCTCTCATGGAGTTCCGTGGGAAACTGAGGCTCTTGACCCTCTCCAGGACAGGATCTTAGAGTTGCAAGGAAATTGCTTGGGTCTTGTACAACCTGCTAATGTGCTTGTGCATTCATGCACAGTAATTGATCTTACAAGCTTCTGAGTGTTCACTGGACTTGCCATTATACCATGAATATTTTATAGCTGCACCACTGTAATAACAGTAATTACATTTGCCCTTTTACAAAACCTTTTATATAAGGGTTTCAAGGTGGTTTATGGATGGTAATTAAGGCCCATGGTCTTCTTGTGGAGTAAGAATTATTATTACCCTTCTGCAAATGGGGAAGCTGAGGTACAGAAAATCTGAATTTGACCTTGCCCAAGGTCATATCTCAAATCACTGCCAGGATGAGGAGATGAATTCAAGGATTCCTCCTCCAGGGTCCCTGTAGTTATTTATTTGACTTGGATTATGCCTCTGACTGAAGAAAAAGGTTTAAAGTTGAAACTCTCAATATTTTCCTATTATTTGGAATATTTTTCCTGTTCTAAAGAGTTGCTGTGCCTCCCATCACATCCTCACAAAAAAACCCAGGTGTCAGAAGGTACTCCCTGACATGAATTGGAGCTGCTGCACCCAGAGGACCTCATCCTACACAGAGCTGGGGTGGGGACCTGCCCCGAGGATTAAACCAGGCTTGCAGGTACCAACACAAAACCAGTCATGACATCCTGAGCCGTCCACAGCTGTGAACAAAGCCCGTGCTTGAAAGGCACTTTTCTCTCAATTGCTTTGCTAATAGTGAAACAATGTCCCAAGGTAGATTGTAAAGTCACTGCCTGTCTGGATGGAAATGACTGGCTGTGGTTGCTGCTTCGATAAAATTATTTACTACCAGAGTGCCAGCCCTTGGCTGGGCTGTAAAAAGGGTGTAATTATTATACAATGATTATATAATGAAAACCACCTATTTATTGAGGGAAAATGAGCACATTTCCTGAGTGGTACCTTAGTGTACCTCAGTCTAAGTGAGGTGCAGGCTCAGAGTCTGAAAGCAGAGCAGGGCAGCATTTGGGAAGGTGAAATTCCAGCACGAAATTCCCCAGCAGCGAGCCCACATGCACAGCAGAGGGAAGCTGAGGTATTTTTATCCCAGTCGCAGCTCAGAGGGAACATGAAGTGTCTCCACTTTTCCAGCTTCAGATTTAATGTGACTGGAACCACGTGTGGGATTTCCCTGCAGCTGGGGAGCAGATGGTGCCAGGTTATGCAACGTGGGATGTGGGGACAGAGAGCCAAGGCTGCTCCCCATGGCACTGAGCTGGTCTGGGAGAGGAAAACCCTCAGATATAGATAAATAAATATAAAATATTCTCCAGAAATGCAGAATCCTGGCTTCACAGAAGCAACTGAGAAATTATCACTTAATTCTGCCTGTTCAGAATGTCCTTCAGGGAGTTCAGAGATACCTTCAGCACTTAGGAAGATGCTGTAATTACTGTAAATGATGTAAAATCCTTTAAACTATGAGAGATTCGACCAGTCTGATCAATACCTTGCAATAACAAGGTTTAGCTTGGTAAGAACTGTTGTGCAGTAATAACATTGTTTATGATTTATTCTGCTTAGCTTCCAAGTTTTCAGTCCAACAAACCTGTGTATTTGAACAAAACTGAGAACAGTGCTGGTGGGCTGAGTCTTTTGGATTTTGCCACAAGGAAACAGCATGCTCCTGGCCTGGCTGGAGGCTGGAAGGGAATGAGGAGGGTGCCAGCACATCCAAGATAAGCAGGGATAAAACAGGACCACCCCAACCACAGAGAAATGCCTGTTGCAGACAACATACCTTGAAAAAGGAATTATTCCCTTAGCACAAGCTTCCCATCCTTTTTTTATTTTTTCACTTTTCTTCCTTGTGGATCTATGTATGGATCCTGCCCCAAAAAACAGTGGGATTTTCTGTTTTAAGCAGGGCTGTATGAGCAGCTTTCCTTTTATTCTTTAAAAGAGGATCATTCATGGGAAAAACATCCAAGGGAAACTACCTGCTCTGTCTTAGGCTGTAACCGCTCATCTGAAATAAAACATTGGGCATGGCAACATCCACTGAGTAATGTCCCACAGATCGCAGACAGCAGCTCTCTGCACTGTATGTTCTGAGCAGAACTATATTTTAAGTTCAAGCTACGATTTACAAACACCTTGAAATGCCTGGAAATTTCACCACTGCCTTTTACTTTTTCATTTCAGCTCCTGTGCCTCAGCACCTCTCAGCTTTGATGCATTGAGAATCATTAGCAAGTAAAGCACTTTGAATCTATGCTTCTGAGTTTATGTTTCTGAACACAAGCAAAAACTCATGCCCATTAGTTATTACTGAGCTGGAGACTGCTAAAATATATCTCGAGGAAGTTCATGGATTTTTTCATTTCAGTTCATCTTATTGGGAGTTTTGTTAATGGAACTTTCAGTAGGTGAGGAGCTCTTTTATTTCTACATGCACTATATGCAGTTTAAATGCCATTTCATTAAAAGCTGTTTATGAACAAAACACTTGAAAGCAAATGTGAATTGCCCAAAGCAATTTTCCCCATTGTCTGTGCTTAGGTTGTTCCCTGAAATCAAAGATTTGATAGACTTCTGTTTTTCTTGCATTACAGGTTTTTATCCCATGCATGTAACAAATGAAAACTATGAATTGGAGTGGACGTGGCATTTTGAAAACCACAAAGCACTTGATTTATTCAAATTATGTTTACATAGGGATTATTTCACCCACCAGTGAAATGCAGCTGCCTCTGGCTTGGAAAACGACAGTCTTTAAAAAGAAACATTGCTAAGTGAAAAGAACTTTATCTCATATAAAACTTGAGGAGGAATGTAGGCTTGCAGAATGTAATTACTCATTTGGATCTCAGCCCAGACACCAAAGCTATCATTGCCTCTTTAGCAAGAGTAACTTGGAATCTTAAGTGGTTGCACATAATGAAAGCCTTGATTCTGCACCCTTTCTGGAAAATAAAATTAGTATTAGTAGTATAATGCTTCCCAAATATTTAGATGTAATTGCACTTATGATTTACACCACACTTTGAACAAGAGACCTCCAGACACTCTACAAAAGTAAAGGTGGGTTTGATTTTCAGAACAGCCCCACTCACTGCTTCTGGATCTCCACGTTTCAGAGCCTGAAAAATGTTGTCACAAAGGAAATAAGTGACTCTGCTCTGGCCCCTTCATCCATGCAGAACTTCTCAGTGTTCCAAAAGGGAATTTCGTGCACGGATCAGTGGCAGATGCAGCCACAGGGATGCAGTCACACAGTAAAGGACTGTGACAGCAGGAGCTGCTGTGAAGGAGTGGTTCACCTCTCAATCCTATTGATTGTGGGTTTGCAGCAGCATTTTGAGCACTGGTGTCAATATCATGGACGGGTTTGTGATAAAATTTCCGTGATTTTTAAAAGCAGTGAGATTCCAGAGTGGGCACATCCATTTTCTCTGTGATGTCCAACACCTATGCAATCATTTCTATCCACAGCAAAACTGGTGAGTGTGTTCCAGTAATGAAGATGTTATCTTTTTCCTTCTGTTTCCTTGGCATTTTGATCAGTTTCCCTAAAGGGTTCTGTGTCTTCCCTTCCCAGATTTTGAGCTATTACTAGACTGTCATCTGAAGATCTGTGTTATTTTAACATTGTCTTGGTAAAATATCTGTCCCAAAATTGGAGGAGAGGAAAAACGAAACATCGTCCAAATAGTACTAAAATCCATATTTTACATACTATGCTAGTTTCATAAAACCTATTGGAAAGATAGGAAGAGAGATTTATGGAGAAAAGAATGGAAGTTTGTAAGGATGACACATAAATGAAAAGAATAAGGGCGTGCAGGTTTTCATGTTTTTCTTAAACAAGGAGTTTTGGTGTGTCTTAATCTGACAAAATTTTTGCTTAGTGTTACCTTAGAAGATGTTATAGTCTGTTATATGAAATCTCCGTAACAATAATGAAAACAAAAATAGTTCCCAACAGTTTATGAACATAGAATAATAGAATTAAAGGATCATAGAACTGAAGAACCATAAAAGTAAAGAGTCATGGAATGGTTTGTGTTGGAAGGGACCATAAAGACCATCTCATTCCAACCCAGCCATGGACAACTGGCTCTAGGTGACCTTGCCTGAGCAGAGAAGTTGGACAACAGACCTCCAGAGGTCCCTTTCAAAGTCAGCCTTTCTCTGATTCTCTGATGCAGTAATTCTATGACTCTGAGTCTAAATAACTCTCAGCCTTATGAAACTGAAGATCTTCAAAATAAGATCAGAGATGTAAAAACATCTGGCTTTACAGATTCCTCCCATCTGTCAGAAGTACAAGTTCTTCTAAGTCTACCAGTTGGTCTGAAAATTCCCTTCTCAGTGTTTCAAGTGCTTTTTCACCTGATTTTAAATATCCTAAACCAAAAGGGTTCTAATTCTACATTGCCCCAGGGAAGGAAAATTGCAGGTTTCCTGCATCCTGCTGCTGGATTCCATGCTGCCCATCAGAGAAGGGGCAAGAGGAAGAAACAGGTCAGTGTGTGGTGGAGCAGAGAGCAGCTGGTGAGAAGGGATGATAGAGGAGTCAGAAATTGCTGGTAATTGTGGTCCAGCCCTCCAAAAATTCCTGTCAAGAGGCAGAACTAGACACATGCTATTTTTCAGTATTCTGTGAGCCTCTCATTGTAATTAGAGATACCTGGGGTTTTTTTTTCCCTCTGCTCTGTGTGTGTTTGTGGCCACATTGCAGAGGGAGGAAGGAGCTATTTTTTCCTTACAAATTGATATTTTAAATCTTCTCCACTTTTAACAAACTCATTCATCTTCACAGCACCTTTGCTACCAGGCAATTTCTACAAATCAAGCTGAACATTCGATCTGTGTTGTTTTTAATGATCTTTCTTGCCAATATTTATAATGTGCCTTGAAAGCTGAGGCAGACCATGGGCTAGATATTTAATATTAATTAATGTGTCACTCCCCAGAACACACACATGCTGAGAAAACGAGTAAACATGTTTAATTCTACCAGTGGGGTTGGAGGCTCTTGTAAATTGCTAATTAATTTTAAAGGTGTCCCTTCCTCCCTTTCCTTGGAGATTCATTTCTTCGTGCTCTCCTCTTCTTTTTAATTGCAGCAATCTCACTTCTGCAACCTGAATTTCACCTCCCTTTTGCCCACACTCCCATTGCCTTTGACTCTTTCAAGCAAAATAAATAAAACTTTTTATAATTGCTATCAGTGCCTATTCAGTAGCACCCAATGGGGCAGATAGTTTTGGAAAGGAAAGAGGGATTTGGAGGGATCTCAAAAAGCCAGAGGACACAGAGGTGGCTATAATTTTAAAAAATTCATGTTATTTCTACACTGTGCTAAATGTCATTCAAGAAAGGCCAAGAAATGTTCTGCCATTGATACATTGTGAGTCAAGGCTAAGATAACAGATAGAATATACAGATATTAACAACAGATAAAGCAAAAGAAACCCTATGAGACAGCTTTGGTCTGTGTGATAAGGAAACTGTAGAAGTATTATGGAGCCAAAGATGATCAGAAAATCAACGTTCCCTTCCCTTTTCTGAACAGAACTTAAACCTTGCCTCCAGGACTTCAGTAGTTTTGGGTCTGCTCTCTGTCCATGTGAGATTTACTTTGCCCTCAGAGCATGTAGGGTTGAGCTAAAGCATGGTGGCTTTTATGCAGAGATATCCCAGGTTATAAATTAAATGCCCAATGTAGTGGTGATTATGCACGGATTTTCCCTGCCTCCTGTGCTTGGTTTCTGTTTCCCTTTTCCAAAGCAAAATGTCACACTACTGGGGTTGTGTCTCAGGGGAAATAAAAAAATTCAAATAGAAGAAAGGTGAGGGACATTTTGTCCCCTCTCAGCAGCTTTTTGGAGGTGGTGTTGGTTGGATTTGCTGCACTCTTGAATTGTCTCAAACTCAGTTCTGGTGATTTTCCCATAAGAAAAAAATTGTATATTGGGACTGTTAGTTTTTCTGTCAAATGTCATGTAAAAGCCATTAGTCTGCAATTAAATTCCTAATTTAGATTGTTTTTTTTCTGCCTTTATCCTTTTCCAGTAGACCTCTATTCCCATGTAGTCTTAAGCATTTCCTAAAGCTCTTCCTTAGGCTAAAATATCCCTTCCTATATTTCTTCCTCTCTCCAGCTGCCTTATTCCTTATGTAGTTCCTTCCTTATCATCTCAAGAGAAGGTTAGTACATTTTTAATGTCTAGTTCCCCCTTTTTGGATTAATGTGGGATAAACCTAATCATAGCTGCTGTTGAGAATAGCACAATGCCACTGATGGAATTAATAAGGAAGGAATGAAAATACGTTTTCAAAGTCTGCCCAGCTCTGTCCTAGAAAGTCCTTCAGATGGGCGTGAACTGAATGCTCTGGGTTTAAGAGATATTAACAAATCCCAATAAACCCAAGCAGATTTCACTGAGCTCTGCATTTCCTGAGCTCCCTGTTACCCCACCTCCAGTGTATTGGTGACATGCCAGCAGATTGATTTGCAAAATTTCTGTCTTTATGACATTCTATAAACTGCTTTATGGGACAAAAGACAGATATATCCCTGTCTTACAGAGCTTCCAAATTGCAGCTTAATTAAAGCACGGTGAGACACAAAGGGAAGACAAGGGCACAAGATAAAAATCAGAGGGTGGTATTCTTGCACAATGGATTCCCATTAGCCTAAACAGAATCCTACCAGGGAATGGATGTCTCTCAGCAAGATATCTTTTATGACACTGTAAATACAGCAAGGAAATGCTGGAGTTTTCATTCTGTTGGACAGGGAGAAGGGAAGGTCAGTCAGGAAAGGAGAAGAGAGAGTCTTTAGGGAGTCTTGGGTCCTTGGCACGGGGTGACAAAGAGCCTCATGGGGAAGATTCCTGTCAAAAAGGCAGCAAAGCTGTGTGGCAGTGAAAGGGCAAGGGAAGAAATCCCCAGGTGTGCCAGCAGAAGGACCAAGTCACCTCCCCAGAGCTGCAGGTTCTGCATCCCCCTCGGAGCTCACTGTCACGGGGAGCTGCTCTTCGTGTTGGTTGAGTCCTGCTCTTTTTATCTTTCTTTACGTTTGGGAACTGGTGCAGAACCTATTACACAACAAGGACAGAGAGGAGAGAGAAGGGTAATAAGCCCTGTGGTAAAGGCATGTGTATGTCATTACATTTGGAATATGTGATGTAGTGACAGCCAAACTGAAGGCTCTTGAACTCAATAGCAAAGCACACATTTATTTCAGCCTGGCCTCAAACAGTTAAGAGAGACAAGAAACACATCTGGGGACATGGAAAAAGCAGTATTTGGCTGATTTTTATAGATGTGACTGTGTTTAGGCAAATTTGAACTGCCAATAGCTATTAAGGTTGTTAAGTTTGTTTATTCAGAATGACAATGAAGGAAGATAAATAGTCCTGTCTTAGGAGGAGGTAGAACAACTCACATCAGAAGCAAGCCTGAATAACGATTTTAATTATAGAACCACAGAATAATGAGTTGGAAGGATCTCCCAAAGATCATTGAGTCTGACTCCTGGTCCTGCAGCAATCCCATCCTGTGCCTGAGAGCATTATCCAGATGAACTCCTTGAACTCTTCAGGCTTGGTGCTGTGACCACTACCACGGAGAACCTGTTCAGTGCCCAACCACCCTCTGGGGGAAGGACCTGATTAAAGTGAAGGGACTGATTTAAAAAGAAGGAAAAGAGGAGCCTTGACTGATGCAAGGCAGGTACCATTAGAGCAATTAATTAATTAAATGCAGATAGCTCTTCCCTGTGAGGGTGGGGAGGCCCTGGCACAGGGTGCCCAGAGAAGCTGTGGCTGCCCCTGGATCCCTGGAAGTGTCCAAGGCCAGGTTGGACAGGGCTTGGAGCAACCTGGGATAGTGGAAATTGTAAACTGGAAATTTGGGTGGAAAGTTTGGGGCACTGACTGTTTGGATTCAACAGCAAGGATTTTATACCATGAAATATTAGAGAAATTAAGCATTCCAGTCCTTTCAGAGGGATGTGTACTACAAGGACAGCCTGAACAAGCATAACATGCTGGTTTAATTCCCAGCCTCTTACAAATAGCTGGAATATTCTTAGCCAAACTGAATAATGCAGCAAAGCCACCCCAAAAGCTGTTCAAACCAGTGTGTTTTATTGTGCCACTGAGATGGACTGAGAACCCAACTGGTGGCTGTCAGGGATTTGCCAGTGAGTGATAATTCAGTGCTTTTAGCCACATCCACATTCACATTACTTGGAAACTAACAGAGGGAAAAACAATACGAATAAAGCCAGAGGGGTTTTTGCTGAATTTTATTGAAGTAAAAATGGAACTATTAAATGAAGTTGGTCAGGCAATAAGATGTATGCACAGGACATTTTCAGCTTCAATATGAGGATAATTGAAAACTGCCAAAGTTTAACATTAACGTATTAGTGGTGGTGGAGCCTTAACATTAGAGCTCCAGATAGGGAAAAATTAAAGGCTTTCCTCCTCCTTGTGGTATGTGTTGCACTGCAAGGAAAGAGAGAAAGTACCTAGAGCAACACATAACTAGTTAATACCAGAAAATGGTTCTTGTTAAAATCAGCAGCTTGTGTTGAGATCCATAAGCAGCTGCCTCCTGGGCATTGTTCTTTAAGCACTATTAATTGCAGCTAATGGTGTTAATTGCCTTTTACATTTGTCTGTCAAATGTGGAAAGAACTATATATTGCACATGCAGCCTCTTCCTGATCTTTTTCAGAAATAAGGTTGGGGAAGACTGAGGAGAAGAGGCTCAGACACATCCCAGCCCTGTGTGAGGAAAAATCTCACAAATCTCCCCAAGGAGAGTTGTAGCATTTGTGCTCAAACTTTGTAATAATAATAGGGTTTGGTTTAATATTGTATGGAGGGGTTTTTTAAAATTGGATCAGAATTCTGCCTTAAGTCTTCATTAAAATGACATCTACCCCCCACCATGCCTAATTCTTCCCATGGAGCTGCAGACAATGCTGATTTTGTCTTAGGGATAAAAAAGCATCAGATCTGCTCATGGACAGCACTGATTTCACACAGGGGATCAAAACCCTGCCATGTGCTGCTGGGTGAGTGATGCTGAGCCTGTCCCACACAGCAGCTGGCAGGGGAGCACAGTTCAGCCCCAGATGTATCTGCCTGTGACCATCTACAGCCTCGTGCTGTGAGCCTTGCCCATAGAGAAAAGTCTGTCCCAGGACTGAGTCTCCAAAATATGTGTTATTATAGCTCAAGAGTCTATAAATGCCAAAGCCACAAATAATTTCCCATTATCTTTTTGCAACTGGGGCAAGAAAACCACCATGATTTATTTGGGATCTGTGAACACTGAGCCTGACAAAGATGTGCTGGAGAGGTTCTGCTTCCAGTTCCTCTGTCCTGGACTGCACAGGGGGAGCACTGTATGACCACATGAGCAAAATTCCACAGGTTATTACAGCTTGTGCTGTCATTTATAAAAAATAAGATTAATGGGTTTCATCTGGGACTGAATAGGATACCCTACAAAAACCTCAATGCTCTCAGGCACAGGGTGGGGTTGTTGGGGTGTCCTGTGCAGGGCCAGGAGCTGGACTTGATAAACCTAATGGATCCCTTCCAACTCCAGATATTCTGTGATTCCATGATGATAATCAAGCTGCACTGGACCCACAAGGGGGAGAGGCAGAGCCTGCTCTTCTAAATCATCTTTCACTCCCATTTGTCAATGTGGGAGTTTGTCCGTGCAGACAGACAGACACCAGGGAGCAGACAGCAAATCTTGGGTGTATCAAGATTATTGTCTCCCTTCACTTGTATTTGCACTAGATTTTAAAGTTAAAATTTCAAAATGTAGATGTTTTAAATTTTAAAGTGTTAAAATTTTACATATTTAACAAGTTTGGATCAAGCTGTAGATTTGCTTTAAGTCAGGGTATCAGGGTGTTTGATGCCAAATTTGGAGCAGCAATCAGTGATTTCCAAGACATAATTGGAACAGCTCAATTGGCAAAAATAGGGATTTGAGCAGATACCTTAAAAAATTGATGTCAGCTTAGAAATGAAGAATATAGAAATCCTTAGTGACTGCTGAAAACCAGAACTCTATAGTCAGGGGCTTTACTTTCTGAAAAATTTAGATCTTACTACAATGTAATGCAACATTTAAAAAGCCACTGTGTTCTCTTGAATTCATGTTTTCACTTGCTTTTAGGATTGTTGGTAATATCCCTGTGGGGCTCAAAACCCCCAGGGAGAAACTGGTTTCTGTGTGACCATTTCAGTGCAAGGTTTCGGCTGAACCTGCCACAATGGGAACACAGAAAGTCAGAGCAGTTTGTTCTCATGTCAGAGAGAAACAGAGATAGTGGAAACTCGAGCTGTAGTGACACAGATCTTTATCCAACAGGCAGCACAACCTGGAAATTAAAAACCTGCTCTCATTTGTAGCAGTACTGATCCAGTGAGTGTTTCCTGCAGAAGGCCTGACATGAAAAATAATTTTAATAAGTAGTAGAGATGTGTTTCAAGATTTTCTAAGGGAAACTCTAAGCCAGGATAAATCTGGTACAGAGAAAGGNGAAAGAAAGAAAGAAAGAAAGAAAGAAAGAAAGAAAGAAAGAAAGAAAGAAAGAAAGAAAGAAAGAAAGAAAGAAAGAAAGAAAGAAAGAAAGAAAGAAAGAAAGAAAGAAAGAAAGAAAGAAAGAAAGAAAGAAAGAAAGAAAGAAAGAAAGAAAGAAAGAAAGAAAGAAAGAAAGAAAGAAAGAAAGAAAGAAAGAAGAGCCAGCCTGAAGCAATGGGAGATAGGAAGATTAACTCAGAGGTAGATTGTTAAACTCATTTAGCAGCCAAGCAATCCTAAGATAGCAGCTCTCTGTTATCAATGCAAGATGTGCTCCAGGCAAAATTTCCTTGGCGTATTATTGACCTTTAAAATTACATCCTACTCCCAAGTATTGCTCCATGCTGCTATCTTTTATTATACTTGGCTTTCTTACAGCATTTGTTTATCAGTCTGCTCTTCTGTGTTTACCTGCAGCCTTTCAGAAGCAATTACAGAGGATGGACATAACTCAAAATAACAGGTATAGCACAGAGACAAGAAAGGCTAACAAAGCTCAGGATGAAGGAAAAAGGGGATGGGACTGGGGTTGGAAGAAGGAAACAGTAATAGAAATTATATAGAGGAATCCTGTCACTCCTCATTAGGATTTGACAGCACTGCAGCATAAAATATGCACAAACTGGCCACCCTTGATCAGACCAGATGTCAGGTGCACAATCTGTAAAATAACACTGAGAGATTCTGGTTCCACAAGGCCAGAAATGACCTTTGGATAGACTCAGACCTTAGAGTTAACCTAAACCCCACTTCTAGCAGGTGAGGCTGCTGAAAGGCTCTGTTTAAGGATGATCCTTAAGGGATCATCCTACTGCAGCCAAGCAGGGATTCCATGTGACTTCAGGTACCACTGATGGATTGGTAAATCAGTCTTCCATACCTTCTGAGTCTTGCCTTGAATAGTACAGTAAATATAAATAGAACATAATTTCCTCCTGATGTGACTTTCTTCAAAGGATTTTCTTTCTGGAAGGGTTCCCAGGACATGGCTATCTCAATAAAATCATCATTGTTCCTGCGCCTGTTAACATTAGACAACAGATTTCTCCTGATCTTCATTCAGAGAATGAAAAATAATTAATTTCTCCGTATGAATAGTTCAAGCAATAGATCCATACATAATAAGTGACAGAGAGCACTATGCTGCTTTCCAGGGACTTTTGCACTGGCTCATGAAGTAGAAAAATACTGTGAAAAATTAAATAAGATGAAGAAAAATGGAAACCTTGCAAAAAAATGTGGAATCTTAGAATGGTTCAGGTAGAAAAGGACCTCAAAGTTCATCTGGTTCCATCCCTCTGCCATGGGAGGTGACATATTCCACTAACCTGGACTCCCCCAAGCCTCATCCGGCCTGACCTTGAACATTCCAAGGTGGTAAACTTGTCCTTGAGTCTTCTTTGCCCTGATATGTCAACTTGCTGGTTTGTCAAGTGTGATCTTGCTGTCTCAGTGCACAGGGCTGACACAGACACACTGAATTTCTCCAGGCTCCTGTCAGGCACTGGAGTGATGCTGGGAACACGGCACAGGGATCTTCCCTTCTTCCTTTATTCATAATTAAAAATATGAGCAGCTTCAGATTGACAGCTGAGCAAGCACCGAGCAAGGTCACCTGGGCAAAAGGACGTGTGGTTGCCACAATGTCTTAAACTGGAAAATCAGCTTTGGTTCCAGGAAATTCCCTGGGAATTTCTTGGAAGCTGGATTATGTCCTTTGTGAGCACTGGTGAGCTCCATGTTGCTCAAATGAAGACAAAACCCAAGAGGAAAATTGCAATTGAACATAAGGGGCATGTGAACCCACAGATTTTCTGCTTTGTGTTGTCTGTGTCTCATGGTTCAGCCTGCTGGAGTTCCTCTGTCATGTACAGGAAAAAAGGTGGCACAAGTTATACAGGAATTAGATGCTGCTTGGTTGAATCCCAGAGCCTTTCCCAGAGCCATCCCTTGATTTGTGGAGACCTATTAGCATAAGCCATCCTCTCCACCTGTGAAGATGAATGAAATAGCCCCTCTCTGTCTCACAAAAGTATTATAAACCCATTATAAAGATTACAAGGTGCTTGGAGACTGGGAAGGTATAAGAATTATTAGCAGATTATGATGTAGGAGTTGCACTGAGACCCCTGAGCTCATTTTCATGTAGTCCTACAGTTATTTGTCAACAGCTAATGATTTTTTTACCTTCATCTGCACAAATTAAATCCAAAGTTGTGGTGTAGAGCACATTTCCCAACATATCTCTGATCCATTTAAGTCCTAGGTTATCCCAGCTCTGGAATTCTGTTTTCCAATGCACATGCTCTAACAGGGCAGATTCAGATGGAACAGGTTGCCCAGGGAGGTTGTGGAATCATTGTTGCTGGAAATGTGCAAAAGAAGTGTAAGTATGGCACCTGGGGACGTGGTTTGTGATGGCCTTGGCAGTGCTGAGGGAATGGCTGGACTCAATAACCTTTGAGGGCTTTTCCAGCATTAATTATTCTATGATTCTATGAATAAGCTACTTTCGGGAGAGGGAGTATTTATTTTTCGTGAACTTGTAATTAGATTTTCACGTGGATCAGCAGGGAGGCCACAGAGTATAATGGAAACATTTGCACAGACTTTAATAGGCTTTGTGTTGGATCCATAGCATTGTGGGATAACAGTGTATTATTACTTCTTCATCTAATAATCCCACACAGCAGTGGCCTTACACATATCCCATTGCTTACCAAGGATAAAAATACCTCCTTGATCAATTTTGCCTCCCTCTTAAATTATTCTGTCAATTATTCAGCAATTTTGTTTTTCTCGTGGCAACTGATATCACAAACACCACTTATATTTATTTTCAAATATCTGTGTAGAATTTCTGAAGAATTCAAATCCTCTTTATCACAAGAAACCACCATGAAAAATACATGTGTGTTGGTTTATGTCTTTGTGTGTCCTACCAGGAATTTGGCTCATTTCCCCCTGATACCATCAATATGTGTTTGTGTGGTTTAGGACTCTGAGAATTCCATTTTTCCATGGTTTCATTAACCATGTCAGACCTTCAGTTGAATGTAATTGCAAGTGCCAGTCTGAAGAAATTAATTTTGTGGCTATCATCATTAGGCAGAACTGCTGGGGGTTTAATTCTGCCCTGTGGAAGAAACCCACAGAGCAAAACACAAGAGTGGGAAGAGCTATTGCTTTCTCATTTTGTTGCAGGAATTACTCATCAGATCATATTTTTTTTTCTGCTTTAAGCACATTGGCACTTAGTTCTCCATGCAAGGGATAAAAAATTCAGGGAAAGAGTAGTCCTTCACCCTGCAAAAATTTAAGCCCAGCACTTTACTGTGGTGCAAGCAGTGAGGATAGCAGCACACTGGCAATTTACTTTAGACCTGTGGACAGTGTTTTGGCTCATCCCCTGGCCTAAATGGTTCTTGAACAGCCAGGTGCATGGCAGCTGCTTTGGTTGGGGTCCAGGACAGGAGGAGCCTCCCTGTCTTATGGATCTTCTCCAGAAAAACTCTGCTTTATTCCCACACGGCCCAACTCTCAAGCATGCTAAGCTCATATTTGCTGTTTTGGCTGTGAAAAGGGGTTTAAAGTTAATGTAGATAAATAAAATGCCCCTTAGGCCAGACACCAACCCCAAAATAATAAGAGCAGGGTATCCTCATCCAGCTGGCCTTGAACACTTCCTGGGATGGGGCAGCCACAGCTTCTCTGGGCAACCTGTACCAGGGCCTGCCCACCCTCCAGGGAGGAATTTCTTTCTATTAGTTAATTTAAATCTACCCTCTTTCAGATTAAAACCACGACATCTTGTCCTGCAAGTACCAGATCTGTGTGCTGGAGAGGGTCATTGAAGCTTTCACCAAATCCTTGGAATATCATCAAATTCTGGCATGTTTTCTCTTCTGGGAAATCCCAGAAGCAGCAGCCACTCATTCTTGAAGGGCAGGTTGGATGGGGCTTGGAGCAACCAGGGATGGTGGAAGGTGTCCCTGCCCATGGCAGGGGGATGGAATGAAATGATCTTGAAGGTCCCTTCCAACCCAAACCATTCTGATATTCTGATTCCTTCTGGCTCTTAGATTGTTTTGTGAAATTAGAATTCTCTTTGGATCACAGGGAAGTTCAGCACTAAAAAAAATATTTTAATCCCTCAGGAAAATACACCCTGATAATTTTGGGCTCTTTACTCAATGAAGACAAGGCTGAGTAAGAAGAATTAACATGTCCTTTCTTACTCTGCTGTGTTTCTCCACTTATGCCCTGGTGGTTTTAGAGTGTTCTCAGAGGAGATGAAAGTTTCAATGAAAGCAGAGAATGAAATTGAACCTGGAGAAGTGCTGTAACAATTCCATTTTGGGTTCAAGGGGGTTATTTGTAGGGTTCTTCTTTCTGCTCAAGTGCTTTGATCTCCTATTCACACTGCAAACCTGTGAGATTGCTCTTTGCTTTCCTGCTCCAGGAGAACAACTCCCAGACCTGGATTCAGCACACACTCCTGGGTGTTACATGTAAACGACTCAGGCCCTCAGGCACAGTCAGAAGAACAATGTTGACAAGTAATTTGGAGATTCAGATGAGAATTAAATGTGAAACAGGTACTGGCAACCATGCTCTTCACCTCCAGAGAAGTAATTTGCTCACAAACGTGAACAGAGAATTGGGATATTTAGAAAATTTTCAGTTAAAAAAAAAATCCAAGTGTCTGTGGGTTGGGGTTGTTTGTGACAGCTGAGGAATAGCACTTTTTTCTACCCCTCACAATCATCCAGCTTTCAATTTAATTTGTCTCCTTGTTTTGTCCTACACATGGCTGCGTTACAGACTCCAGAATTTTGTGAAAGTCCCAAAGATGCCCTGAAAGTGGTTCCTGAATCACAGAACTTGTTATTTCTCTATCTTTGCCTTAACAAAGAACCACTTTCCACCAGAAGGAATTTACAGGCCAACTTTCAAACTTTGACTGTGACCTTTAATACAAAAAAGGTGCAGACAGAGTTTGTCTTTGAAATGGGAACATAAAAAATGGAGCAAGGGGCAAAAGGGCCTCAGATATTACAAGTGAGCTGCAGCTGAGGATGGAAATGAAAGGGAATGTCTTACAGAAAGTATGAGATGTCTGAAGAGAGCAGAGTCCAATATAAACAGCTTTTCCAAGTGCACTCCATCCTCATTAACATGCTCGGGGGCTTTGTTCCTCCCCTGTGACGGGTTTGAAGAAGGATTTGAAAATTTGCTATTGCTTCTAGCAGGTAGGCTTAATTCCCCATCTAAAGCTCACTGAAGTCAAGGAAAAAAAAGATTCTCATTGGAGTTGGTGGACCTTGGCTCAGTCTCCCTGACATTTAGCTGAGGTAGCTGAAACTTGTTCCCCTCGAGCCATGCAGAGGTTCTGTGGAACTGAGCTTTCCCTCTCTGTGTGAGGTATAATAGGCCAGAGTTGAACACATTAATGAAAAGGGAGGTCAGAAATTTGGCTTCCTTGTTAGTTCTGTGTCCTGCTGCTCACACACTCCCTCCAGGCAGTGGGGTGGAGGAGAGAACTGGGAAGAAAAAGAAATTTGTGGGTTGAGATAAAGGCAGAATAACAGGACAGAAAAAGATGGGAAAATAATAATAATAATAATAATAAATAATCTAAATTAATGATGCACAATGCAGTTTCTCACCACCTACAGACTGATGCTCAGCCAGTTCCCAACCAGAGGTCCCAGGCCAGCTTTCCCCAGTTTATAAAAATACCTCGTGATGCCATATGGTCTGAAATATCCCTTTGGATCAGCCTGCCCTGGCTGTGTTCCTTCCCAGCTTTTGTGCCCACAGCCAGCTCTGGCAGGGCAGTGGGAGAAGCTGAAAGGTGCTTAACTCAGTGCAAACACTGCTCAGCAGCAGCTGAGAATCCATGTGTTATCAACATCATTCTCACACTGAACCAAAACACAGCACTGTGCCAGCTACTGCGAGGACAATTTACTCTATCCCAGCCAGGGCACGCTGCAAAGGCTCAAAATTTGTTAAACACTCTGGAAGACTTTGAGGCAAAATCACAAAATGTTGGGGAATATGTATATGTATATGTATATGTATATGTATATGTATATGTGAAAGCCAAACAATTGGAAACAATTTATGGTTTTTGTTTTGTGGTAAAAAAAACAAATAAACAAAAAACCCCACAAACAACAAACAAACAAAAAAACCCCAAAACAAAAACAAAAACACAAACAAAAAACAACAAAAAAACCACCCCAAAACAAAAACAAACAAACAAAAAAACCCAAACAAAACAAACAAAAAAAACCAACAACCAAAAAAACAAAAAGAGAAAGAAAAGGGAAAAGGCAAATATTTGCTTCTGTGTTGCCGTAAACATCTGTTGTAGCAAAATAAGATGGATGCAGAGCAAGATGCACTGCAGGAGAGCAGCACCTGGCCTGGCAGAGCAGCATCCAGGGCTCTGGAGCAGCTCCAAGGGCTGTGCTGTTTGTAATGCACATCAGAGCAAGGGATTTCAAAAATGGATTCTCAAAGAGCAGCATCCTGAGCTAAAATCCATCAGTTTCTGCATGGAGGAAAAGGCAGAAGGCAAGAGTTTACTTTAAGTTCCCCCCATTCCTCAGAGTATATTTTTTGTGGGGAAATCATTCCTATTTAGGACTGACAAATATTATCTGTTCTCTCAAAAGCAGGAACTTTCTTTGCAGAGCTTGGCAGAGAGTTATTCCAGTTTTCCACTGCACAGTAGGTTGTTTCCACTTTGTATTTACAAGCCAGCTCTGTTATCAGAGCACCTGCAGGAAACAGAACAAGTGCTTGTCTTTTCTCATCACCTGGATTCCAAACCATGTGCTCAAGGACAGAGTCGTACCCTGAAAGGTAAAGGAACAGCTCCTCATTCATTTTGCTGGAAGTTTTCACTCTTCAGACACAAACTGAGTGTAGATTACCCAGAAAAGGTGAAAAAGGATGATAATTGTGGTGTGAAGCCATCAGGACACTTTTCAAGAAGAGGGTTAAGGTTTGAATTCGGGCTGGGGACAAAGAGACTGACCTCCTCTTCAAGGACTAGATTATGAAATAAAAGAATGGATCAAGTTTTTTAGCAACCTTAAAGCTCATCCATGGGCAGGGACACCTTCCACTATCCCAGGTTGCTCCATTCCCTGTCCAGCCTGGCCTTGGACACTTCCAGGGATCCAGGGACAGCCACAGCTTCTCTGGGCACCCTGTGCCAGGGCCTCAGCACCCTCACAGTAGATGTATTGTGTAAATGCAAAGTGTATAAAGTAAATGTTAAATGTATAAATTAAATATAGATATTTTAAATAAACTTGCAATTGTAAAAACTGAAAAACAACTATCAGAGCAAGGTCACCCACTTTTCACATGATTACATGGACTGTGGCTTCAGGTGGTGTTGCCTTTTTCTGTCCCTCTGGTCTCCTCACATCTCTGAAGTCAAAAGCCAAAGTTCCCAATATCTCTTTTCTCCTTTTCACCCAGACTCTGTGGTTTGGGTTTGAGATCATGCAAGGTGGGACAGGACACTCAACCTCATTCTCCCAGGCTCTTGCTGAGACCTCCAGACAGGTAAAGGTAGGGAAGGGCTCACAGCATCCCCAGGCATGGCAGAAAGGAAAGTTTTTTCCATCCTTGTGAGCTGCAGGGGGCCCTTTCCAGCCAGCCATGCTCTATGTATCCCTCCCATTCCAATTCCCTGAGGCAGAACATGGGGAATCCACAGGGCTGGCAGGATTAGGGCTGGGTGAGGCTCCGGAGCTGAGCCATCCTGGGGCTGAAGGGTGGATCAAGGGCTCACCTGCCAGCCTGGAGAGCCTCTGAGTTTGCAGGCAGCATTTCCTCACTAATGCTGCAACAGCACTGCTCAGGAGCGCCTGAGTTTTCACAAGGCAGTGATTTAAAAACCCCAGAATAAACCAACAGCACTGATGCAGAGATAAACTCTGCCTTGCAATGGACCTGCAGTTTGACCTCTGCCTGCACCCCACCATACCTCACAATATTTGCTGTGCTCAAACCTCTGTTTCAGACATTTTCCACAAGGTTTCTGTAGGTTGTCTTTCCTAAGAGAGCTAAATATCCATATCCTCAATTGCTTCCAAGGAACTCTTTCCAGATCATTATGCTAAAGATTGTTTTCCTGTGTGGAGTTAAAAGAAGGCTGTTACTACTACCTACTGAGCTTGCTCTACCTTGACAGCAATTGTGCTGGTGATTTTTAACTCAAAGGATCCACCTTTTCAACTTTTTATTGTTTTTTTTAGTACTACTTCAGTGCAATCTTGAGGATAAAATTGGTTTTTATGAACACTGGAATAGAAGAAATGGTGCTAAGTTTGAAAGCCCAATTTTCATTCCATCACCTCAGTTTGAGCCATGGAGCATCACCTTCACTGATGTAAAATGCCAAGCTCCAAACACAGGAGCAGGAGGAACAGCAGAGCTGCTGAGATGTTTTACACAAACCTGGCCAACCCTCACTACCAGCTGAAAAACAGATGTTATTTTCCCACATCCAGACAACTTGAATTTCTCCCCTCTGCACAAGAAAAGCAAATACAAAGGTGTCTTTCCAAGAGCTGGACTAAGCCTTGTAAAGAAAATCCTCATCTCGACATTATGCCATAACCAATTGAGCTCATTCTATGTTCTGACCTTTTCCTGGAGGTCTAGACCATGGAAATCAGATATTATATCCTGAAAGAAGCAGCTGGATCCCTTCCTTGGATGACTTTTGAGTGTCCTGAGAAATCAGAGACTTAACATAGCTGGTTTTGTCAGTCTTCTATCCCCTTGGCACACATAACAGTAGAAAAATATGGGAACCAAAGAAGAAATATTTCAGTTCTAAAGCTCACAGGTGACAAGACAAAGGATTTCTGGACAGCACTAACATTTCCAAAGGTTTAGAAGGTGGAGAAGGGAGCAACAGGCTGCAGGACCAAGTTGTTTATCACTTCATGCAAAGGGGAATTGATGTTGTAGGTGCTGGAGACACAGGTAAGGAGCCACTGGAACAAAGTGCAAGACTGAAATTCAAGGTAACATCTTCTCTGTCCAGGCATGAAGGCCACAGGAATCCAAAAAGAACACATTTACCAACATGTGGAGTCCAGCTCCCTCCCGGATTTGTCCCTGCAATACATCCCACACTGTGAACCCATGGAACATGTTTCGAATACACCCACAGCCTTCTAAGCTGTTTGGGAGCTAAACACTGTTATTTATGTCCCCAGCTGTGCCAGGGTGATTTCATCCTATTATTTTTTATTGCAGTGCTAGACATAGATAACAGCTGCTGTACCCAGCCTCATTTTAAGTATGTTGAGCAATGGGATTTCTCTCAGTTTCCTTGTGAGGATCTTCTGCAGTCTCACAGATCAATGTGTGGGAACATCTTTCCTGATCCCTGCTTCCCTGGGTCCATCCCATCACTTGAGAAATTCTGCACAGACCTTTTCATCAGGAGAAAGTTCCCAGGATAAATTTTCATGTTCTACTCTTCACTCAGACTAAAGAGTTTTATCTGTACAACAGGGAATTTCACAGTTATGGAGTCAACATATTTTAAACCACCATGATATATTTATAGGCCTCCTTGCTATACATTGGCACTTTTCCTTAAAGGTTTCTTAAATTCTCCCTAGCCTGGCAGAGATTTACAACAAGTTCACAGATCTTCTAACCTTATTTTATTTATAAATTTAAACATCAAAACCTCACTGCTATGTGGGGAAGTGGTTTGAGGAATTAATCACAAGAATCTTATTTTATAAGTTCTGTTTAATTCTGATTTGTCAATCTCCCTTTCAAGGTATCCTTAGCAGAAGTTTTCTGTGGGTAAATTGGTGATAAAGGTGGTCAATTAAGAATCCCTGAAAAGTGTTTCTTTATTGACTAACAGCCTGCAGAATTGCATGTTCTTCCTTCCTGAGAAGCAAGGCTCTTCATCATGATTAATTACTGTCACATCTCCATAGGTTTGTAACAGCAAGATACAAGATATCTACCATAAATCACCAAATAAAGTATTTATTAGAGAAAATAACAAGAGGAACATTTCAACTGTCCTGATGAATCACATGCAGGTCTATCTGGCTCAAGTGCCTTCTCTGAGCAGTAGTAGAACCCTATTTTTTTTTTTTTTTCCTTTTTGTTCCTTTTTTTTTTCTTCCTGGAATATTTCATAGCAGATCTGTTGGAAAAGGGTTCTTACCTTGTACCATTCTTGTATATCTTCCTGTTCTGTCTGGAGCAATGCTTGAAATAACATGCCAGATTTAGATGTCTGCTATCCACAAAGCACGAAGGCAAACTTGGAAAGGATTTGGAAAGGAGCTACAGGAGAAAAACCTGAGAGAAATAACTAAAAAAATATTGATTCAATTTCAAAGTTTATGTAGACAATCCAAGCTAAGAAAAAAGCAGGCTCATGCCTTGAATTTTACTGGCATCTAAGGGGTCTGCAGTGTGGAAACACTGATAAAGTCAAATTTTGTATCTATAGGTGAATTTTGAGAAATCATGTCTATTTTTTCTATTTAATTATTAAACACAGAACACTCAGCTTTAAATTGGAGCCTTTCAGCCAGTGGTAGATATTTCTGTAGAGCATAGGGAACAGCTCAACCTAACTAGGAATTTACTACTGCATTTTCTATATCTCTCAAAAGCACACGATGGACAATCCCCTTCCCACCTTTCACCTGGGTGACATCTTCACTTACCTATAAGCAAGGAGGCCAATTAAAGGCAGACAATTTGAGGGAAGAGCAATGTCATGATTGAAATGGTGCAGCAACAATTCATTTAATGGGAAGGGACTGTGCAAGTTTTGAGGAAATTACTTTAGTGGGGAGGCAGCTGAGTATCTGTCCTTGATCCCCTTCTCCTCAGTTCAGAATGGATGTGAACAGGGAACACTGTTAATGGTGATGAGGGAAATCTGCTCCACAAGGCTACACAGAAAGGCACAGCTCCACAAAACCCTTTTGCCAAAACAACAGTGACTCAGAAACCCAAAATATTATTTAAGTACCAAAAGCAACAGCAGTGGAGACCACCAAGTGGTTTCCTAATAGAATAAAACAATGTTTGTAGAAGATAAAGCATCTCCTTTACTGTGCTGTGCCACCAAAGGTATCCACATGGAGAGAAACATCTTTGAATCCAAACTTCACAAAGCAGATCAGCAGGTTCCATGTGAGAAACCAGCCAATGCTTGTGATTATTCCCTGCTGAACAACCTATCCAGCTGCTGAGAATTAAAAAATCACCAGGGTATTAATTGCACACCCTTGTGCCACTTTCAAGCTCCAATTCCCAGGTGAAGAAATAATCCTGGCATGCCAGGCCCATTGCAGGGGGTCTACAACACTGGAAAAAGGGTTTGACAGCATTTTGGACTGCCAGATTTGTACTCTCATAGCCAGCAGAGGAAACTTCACTCTCATCTGGAACAAATGGAAATTTGCATTTCTTGCTTTTCTTTGTGCTCACTGTTTAGCAGAACAAGGGCAATCCTGAGGAAAGGAGGTGAGAATTAGAAATTATTTTAAAATTAATTATTAAGTAAATTATTATAGGACAAGGGGAAAAAAAACCATAGCATGGCAGGAATGGGAGAGGTGAAATGACAGAGAAAATTGTTAAAATGAAGACCAGAAACATGACACTGAACAAATCTTGACATTTTATTCTTACTTTTAATTGGATCTTACTAATTTACTCTTCAATATTACATAATAGTTGCAAACATTTGGAGCATCAATTCTTTGCAGACAATGTGAAACAAATTAATGTACTACTGCATTTTCTTTCCTAAATGAGAAAATATTTTCTGATTCCTGTTAGAAGTTAAATATTTTGCTGCTTTTATATAGGACCGTAGTTCATTCCTGTTAAATGCAGGGTGTCTTCTCTCTTGGGAGGTGTTGACTAGCTCTAGAAACAATGGGGAACATTTGCTTCTGTATGAATGAAAAGTTATTATGAATTTTCTAGGCTGGTGGGTTTGCAAGATATGAAATACACATTATGTCAAAACAGAGGAGATGGAGTTGTAATCACTCTGATGCGTGACACACAATTAACAATGTTTGCAAATTTGCATTTATGAATAAAATTCCAATTGAAACGGATATTCAGCAGGCAGTAATGAGGTTTTGAGGACACAGCCAAGGTATGTTCATACAACATAAATCAATGAAGCATATGTGCTGAACAAACACGTGAGCAGGGATAACACATTTCTTAATGAAAAAGTCAGAAAAATCCTGGCACGTTGAGCACTTTCATCATCAGGCTGTGTGTGCTTCTGAAAGGACCAAACTCTGGCAGCAGGGCTGGCTGCTGGATCACCTTGAGGGGCAGCAAACATTGCTGTGCTCGGGTGAATTATGGAAACGTGCACAGGCTTCTCATAACTCTCCCCATCCCTCACTGTTTATCAAATCATTCTGCCTGAAGATGGGCATGAAGGAGGGGATTAGAGCCCAGCTGACATTTGAATGTGCTGGAAAACGTCGGTAGAATTTTCCTTCCTCTTCCCTTTTTCTAATTTGGTGTCTCTCCAATGTTTTTCCCTGCAATATTTCATCCAGACAGGTTTGGCTTTATTACAGCCTCAGGCATCCGTGCATGCAGGTGTTCCTAAGTAATCCTTGGAAGTACCAAGCATGAGCATTAAGGTTTTGCCTCAGGCAAATTTGAGGAATATTTGAATTGGGCAAGAAATAGGTATTTTTGTGAACACAGTAATGTAAAATATCCATAAACTGTGAACTATGAAAAGGTGCTGGAGCACTCTGGGTGCAGATTTTTCCAACCCAAGCCTACAAATGAGGTACCTAGTATTTTTCTAGGAAAAAAAAAAAAGAAGGCTAGACAGACCTTTGCCATCAAAATGTGTTTCAAAGAGATTGGTAAAGCAAAAAAAAAAAAAAAAAAAAAAAAAAAAATTGAAGCAAAAATGGTAATTGCAGGAAAAAATAGCAAAACCCAGCTATCTATGAAAAGTAGCCTTGCAGGTTAGCACAGGAATCAATTGTTAGCACCTCCTGCCCAGGCACATATTGATAAATTGGAGGTAAAGGATGAATTGGAGAGAAAGACAAAGAGAAAAATGATTAGTAGGGAGAAGGGACTGACTGCTGAGAGAAGAGCAGAACTAATGAGGTTGAGCTTGGCTAAAGGAGAGCTCAGGAAAGGGGCATAAATCTACCTGTCTGTAAGCTGAATACCAAACCAATACCAAAGGCAGGGCTCTTTGAGTCAGATCATAGCAAAATTGGGTGATCTGTGAAGGAAAATGGGGAAAAGAGCTCACTAGAAAATGCGTGTAGAGAGTGGAAATGAAGATTCTCATCAATTTTGATTGATCTGTATCTGACCCCTTGCTCCAAACCACTGCATTTGAAACCTCTCAGTTCACTGTTTTTGAATGCCATTTTTTGACTTTATCACATTTCAAATGATGCTTTCATGTAGTTACACTTTATTGTTTACAAAACACTTTCGTGTTTTTGAACTGTATTGTTTGACCTGAAAAATGTCAGGGAGAAGGGCTTTTTGTATGGTGAGAAAAACCAATTGTGCTTCTTTTCCAATCAACCTTGAATAATTCCCCTCCCCTCAGTTTGGCAACAAAACAAAAAATATCAATTATTCACAGAGCTCTACTCCTGAGGGCACAATTAAGAATAATTGGAAGAAATTAAGCAAGAGAGAATGTAGGCTTCAATAGTAGGCAAGTTTTTCTCCTGGTGGGAAACACAAGCCGGATCCTGAAAGTCACTGAGTGTTGCTTGTGGGATGCTCAGTCTCTTTACAGCATCCCATGGGAGCTGCCAGCAGTGCTGGGGCACTGTTAAATATCTTGAGAGCACACTTTAAAATCACACTGGTCAAAACTGTTTGGAAACTCTCTTTGGGCCATCAGGCATCCAAGTTGTATTGTCCAAAAAGGGAGGCAACAACCCAAAATCATCTCGTTTCTTGTACCAGTGCTTTGGGGGGCAGCTTGTTTGACACCACCTATGCAGGGCTCTAAATTCTTTTTTTGCACAATCATTGCTGTAACAATTCAGGCAGAATTTTTGGAGTTTGTGGATAGGTGTAAAATAATATTTTTATTTGAGGACCTTCAGGCTAGGAGGGGTGCAGAGGGACTGGGGACAGATTGCAATTAAAGCATAGAACTATGGTATAGCATAAAAATGCTATATACATATAGCATATATATATTTAACAGTAGCAGTATATATAGCATATAACTGGAATTAATCCATCTAATTCCAACCACTGGGGATTGGAACTACTGCAATTATTGGAACCCTCCTTTGGGGGGTGGAACTAGGTGAACTTTGAGGAGCTTTCCAACCCAAAGCATTCCGTGATTCCATGACACACTCTGACTTCCATACATCATGGTTATCTGAGTTTTACTTCTGTAATTTTTCTTTTTCTTTTTTTTCTTTTGCTTCCCTTTTTTTTTTTTGCCCCTTTCCCTCTTTTTTCCCCCCTTTCCCTTTTCCCCTTCTCATTATCCAAAATCTGCCCCTGTGTGTTTATACTGGGAGATAAGGGACTGCCTTATAAAAATTTCCAAGTGTGTGATTTACTGATAAAACTTTAAAGTTTTTGCAGTCTCTCTGACTATTGTTGTTCCTTTTCAACCATGAGTTTGTGCAAATCTTGGCTGCTCCCTTCCCCTTAGGGGATGCCACAGGAGGGTGTATTGGTATTTTGTAGTGTTTTATTTTTAGCTGGGAAGTTGTGCAATATAAAGGTGAGCATTTTAGGAAAGACTGCTACACTTAGCACTAGGTTTTCCAGGCCAAACAGTAATATAAAGAAAAAAATTGAGGTTCTTTGACAGGGCCCATTTTCCAGACAGGTTTGATTGGCATTAATTATATTTACAGCCTTTACCAAGGGAATCTCATATCAGGTTTTTCATTATTTTGCGTGGGAGTGACAGATGTAGGGTGTCCAGCCTCACTCAATATTATTATTACTGTCCCTCCATCTTCTGGAATTTCAGTGCAGTGAAATGATTTATTAGCATTCACAGGAACTTATCAGCTGCTCTTCTGCCAGATCCATCAGAGTCTCCTGAAAGTTGTCTGAACTGGCTGATCATGGAAAGGGGGGGGACTTTGGTAGGTTTTGTTCTTATTGCTTGATTTATTAAACCACTTATAAACAGTGCTGTCGTCACTCAAAATACAGAATAGTCTTTTGTAATTTTCCAGAATGGAAGTGTTTGGGGAGCACTCTTGATATTCTGTGATATTGTTCGAATGGTTATCCCTGTCTCCTGCAAAGTTTCTACCACTAATAAGAATTCTTTTGCTCTAAATATATTTTAAATTTTCTGTGACACTGCTTACAATGGCTTTGACCCTCATGTCATCAGCTTTTCTTGTCAGTTAATCTCAGAATTTCTTGGTCATAGAAATTGCCCATTATTTTAATTTCTTAAAGTTTTAGGTTTTCCTCATTTTTGTTTTTGCTTGCTTGGTTTTTTTCAGTTTCTGCTTTTCTTTCTCTCATTGAGATGAATGTTCAGTTTATTCATATTTGATCTTGACTTTTGGTAGGTTTTTTAGACTTTGAATCTATATGCTAAAAGAAAATGTGATTTTTCCATCCCTATTTTTTTATTCCTGCCTCTGTTGGCTCATTGTTTTCTTCAGCATTGGGAAATCACCCTGTTGAATGACTAAGTGAAAATATTGCTGCTTAGGCCTGTCCTCTATGTCTCCTGCATATAATCAGGTTGTGACCACTGCTGCCTTAGCAACCACCATTTTCTAGTCCAGTGATTAATTCATTTTCAGTCATCAAACCCAGATCCCCAAAAGAGTTATCTTGTCTTCTGTGTGGCACATTTTCTTTGAAAATTCAGGTTATTCTGGTGGAAGAGGCTGGATGATATTAAATTAACAGCAGAGGAGCAGACACAGAGAAACTCCCTATATGTTTAAATCAGCATTTCACAGAGAAAAATAAAAATGGGGAGAAATGGGGAAGTTTGAAGCTCTCACAAAGGGTGCTTAGAATGGAGGCCAAGCAGAAATACAGCTAAAAAAAAATATAAAATCTCAACTGGCCCACACATCAGATCAGGGAGGTGCACAAAAATACTTCAGCAAGTGAGACGTATTTAATAAAGATGGTCCCAAAACATCTGGAAAGCCTTTTTAGTTCAGCAAGCTATTGGGATGTGAATGTGTATTTATTCAGTCTGCCTCTATTTCCAAAGAGCAAACATTTAAGAGCCCATTCTAAGACAAAATCCATCTGTTCCTGCAACAGTTTTAAAAAACAGTTTACTTTCTCTAAAATTAACTTGTCTGACACATTGTCATGCTTGGTTACTACAGCAACAGCAGCAACAGCCATGCCACGGGATATTCATTTTATCTGAATTTTTACCACCTAACTTTTTACTTGTATGTGTGTAGATGTGTGTGTATGCAATGCAGAGTGCTGCACCAAGCTCCCAGCCAGCTGAAAATACACTTTTTTTTTTTTCACTGACAGGCCTCAATAAAAACACCCATACCAATATTTCAATCCCAAGATTTACTTTTTTATCTGGATGCAACCGGCAGTGTTCTTAGTTCTCTATAAACAAGACATGCAAGGGTCTTTCCTGTGAGCCCCCAGATTCACTGGGTTTCACACCCCAGTTCTGACACCCCCACAGCACTTTGAGCAAGAGCATGGGGCTGAGGAGGTGGGAAAATATTTTTGTGACACCAGAGCAGCACAGATTGGAGCTAAGGGCATTTTTAGGAGTGTTTTCCCTTTTCCTGCTCTGGAAAATTTCAAAATTGAATTTTGAATGGGTTCTAATGGGGTCCAATTTATAACAGGAGCTCAGAGGCTTTATCATTATAACATCACTGTTGTAACAGTGCAGGGAAACTGTGGATTTCAACAATCTGCCTCAAAAATATGTGTGAGATCTCTCCTTGTCCTCCTCCCTTCCCCCTGTAATTTCACCATCTGCCATCCACATCCACAAAGCAAAGCAAACCCAGGCTGATCTTCTCCTGGTCATTATACAGAGCTGGGGATTGCGATGCAGGCAAAGCAGGGAAATAATCTGCCATCATTTGTAAAGCCTTGTAAAGGTGAGTTTAAAATTTCATTTGAGATGACAGAGAAGTAAAGGGTATATTCAGCTTTGGTCTTTCAAAGCTGTCAGTCTGTTGGATGGCCCTAAAAAGCCTCAACCTGCGAGAACTGGAGTTAAAAAGAAAAAATCAATAAGAAGAAATTATGCTGGCCATATCATAATCCATAATTATTTGAAAGATCTCTTCCTTGCCCAGGAAAAGTAGGAACCAAAGGAAGAGAATTACTTGGGCAACCTGCCCACCACAGAAGAAGTGAGGAGAACTGGAAAAGCTCCTTAGATCCCATGAAACACTATCCATCAAAACTTGGAGAGCTTGTCAGTGAAGTGCCAGGAAAAGGAGATTGTGAATTAATACCATGTGCATAATTTAGAGAGTGATGTTAAATAAATGCTTTTATAACTTGCATAGTCTAATGGATGTTTCTTCCTTGCTGATGTGCATTTTTTGTGAGTTGAATCAATTTTATCATAATGTTAATGCAGGCTGCCAAAATGAAGAAGTTAAAAAAACAAAACAACACGTTGTTTTGCTTCATTTACTGATCAAATCTCTGCCTGCAACAAAATTACCGAGAAACCTCACCTTCACAAAGGGTTTATCCTTTTTCCAGTCCTTTGTGCTCTGTGAATGATGTCCAGGAGGAAGATTGGACCCCACCAAAATGCAGAACAAGTGTAAAACTGAATAAATCCTGTTCTTATAGCCAGCCAACACAAGAGGGTGGTAGAAGCATGTCCGGAAACCTTTCGGCTGCTATGGAAACATCTGAGGCTGGGGAGCTGCGGCTGCGATGTGCATCCATTGATTTGTACCTGTTTTTAGGAGGGCACCGCTGAGCTCTTCATCAGCATTCCAGCTGGGACACGGGATGCACGAAACACATGCCAAGAAGTCTCCTTCAGGAAGGAAAGGGTGATGCTCTGTCTGAGCAGGGGCCAGGCAGAGCAGACCAAACCACCAGGTGATGAATAAAAAGGAAAATAAGCACAGGCAAGGTGTTACAGACGGGATGCATCACTTCTAGGAGGTGGAGCACTTTGTTAAAATGAGGGCTGCCCACTTCCAGCCACAGGCAAGTTAGGAAGGATCTCCCTGGGATGCTCAGCCAGCACTAAATGACAGCGTGGGTGCTCTCTGCCTGTTGGGTCCCAGAAACCTGGGATTTTTGAGCTTTCTGTGCTTACTGGCACCGACCCCCTAGGGAATACTGCTTTTGGCCTAAGGCCTTGGAGAAGGCTTCCAAATTTGAGTGATGGAGTCACGGGTGTGTAGTTAAATAGAAGTGTGTGGTATCACATGGTGAAGGGTTTTGAATTTGAGGTTTTTATAATATAGTGATAGGTATGGGACAAGATGGAGGATTTTGGGTGTTGCCTCTTTCTCTCTTCTTCCCTCTTCATGGTTTCAGGTTGTAGTTTCTGGCTGGACAGTCAGTGCTGCATTGAGGGTCACAGGAGTTTGGTTATTGGGTCAAAAGTATAAATAATATAGGTGTTAATTCTCCATTGGACTGTTTAGCTTTAAGAGACCTTGTAACTAACTTGATTCACCTCTATTTTACTCGCTTTTAGCTGGTAACTAGGAGTGTTGCAGAACTTTTTGTACTTTAGATAAGATTTAATAAACAAACAAGTCTGAACACAACAAATTCGTCTCCTTCATGTTTTTAATTCTGACTCTGAGTGAAGACAGAAGAAAATGAAGACAAGCCACTAATTAGGTGGTGCAGTTACCACATTTACATCTGCCACTGGAGCTGACAGTACCCACAGTTCTTGCTCCATGATATCCAGTTGGTCCCTTCTGAAACCAGACTGGAGTAAGACCAGGCATTCAAATGTCCCAGGTCACCCAGCCAGCTGCTGTTACAGCTGGATCCCCTGAGTGCCTGCTCCCTGCTCCAGAAACCAGGGGGAACTCACCTTTTAACATTCCTAACATCCCAGCTGTGCTGAGAGCCTTGTTTTGAAATGTTGTCTAGTTCCCCTTGAAATTAAACATTGTCCTTTCAGATCCCAGTTGGGGTCACAGGGTCACATTACCTGTAAGGTAAATCGTGGGTGCCCTATGCCAGTGAGATAATTCTTGGATGTGCTTCCCAAAGGATGTCACGCTGCCACTGGAGACAGAAACAACATTGAGTCACCACACATTGTGTTGAATTTTAATACAGCAGACAAGGGGGAGGTTGGGTGCTGGGATTAAAGTCTGTAGCCAGTGCTGTTTTCCTAAAAAGAAAATTCTGTTTGATTTGTGTGAGGAAAGGGTGGCCCTCAGCTGGCAGAAGGGAACACAATTGCAGTGCTGACAGCAGAACTCCCCCGTCCTGCACAGCCTGGGAACAGCCCATCAACCTTTCCCGCATCCCAAATCAGAAGAACATTTAAAAATGCAGTTGTAATTTTCTACTTGAGAACTTTTTCCAGCTGGGCACCTGTCTCAGTAGTTTTCTCCTCTCAACTTAAGCAGTAGAAGAACTGCAAATCGATTTTATCAGGATTTAATTAAATTTGTGCTGTGACCTGCAATGCTGTGTAATCCACATGAGCGAAATCTCTGATTGCAGCGGGGCTGAGCATGGACATGAGAGTTTGTTATTGGGACCCTCTTGCAATCCACAGGGCCCTGCTTGTCTTTCTAATTTATTCAGGACAGTTCTGGGCAGATGAAATTATTTCTCTGCCTGCAGCCTGTCCACTTCAACCTGAGCACATGAGGCAGATTAAATAATGTATTCAGAACCCCAAATTATCTGCACCAACTTTAGAGTTCAGACTGGGATTCCCAAGGGAAGTTTTTCAGTGTCAGGACAAATACCAGCACTACTCTCCATGGCAGCATCTCCTTCTCCTATGAAAACTCAGTGACAAATTGATCGATGTTGTGAATCCTCTGGAACTGAGATTTTGATTTTGCAGTGCAAGCCATTGACTTCTGACTGTTTACAACAGTAATTAGCTTAATTATCATCACTGTAGCATTAAGCAGACATTTTAAATGTCAAAATAGGGATTTTTTAAAAATTTTGTATTATAACTGTATTCAAACATGGCAGGCATTCAGCACAATTTACCTTGATGTGAAAGCAGCAGTCAGTCTGATTTCAATGCCAAACTCCCTGAATTCATGTCCTTGTGCTTTTTTTTTTCACCTACTTTTCAAAACTCAGTCTACTGCATAATTGTCTGCACTTCCTTTGGGAGGAAGCTTCATTTCCAGAGGGGGAAAAGAAGATTCTGATCACTGACCCTGGAGTGCTGAGGATATTTCCAGTCACCGGAGACATTTGGCAACTTGAAAAGCAAGGCTGGTGCCCTGGGATGGATTCCATAGTCTGTGGAAAGACAAGTAGAATTCAGGAAAAGGTTTATCCAACCTGAACAGTTCTGGGATTCTATTAATCCATGTGGGACTCAGCTGCCCCTGGCTAACACAGCTCACTGAAACCTTCATAAAGAGGTGGTGTTACTGCAAAATTTAGGGCCAAAGTCAACACCAGGATTTGTGGGGTCACTGGAGATGGATGGGCACTACTGACAGGGAGAGGGTTGTTTAATCCTAAATCTTTTTCCATGGAGCACCTTTGGATATGTGACAGCTACAGAGGGAACCTATATCCCATTACACTCATGAAATTTATATTGCTGGTATTCAACCAAAAAAAGAGATATAAGAGTAAGAAACTCTACGAATGAACATTAATACATTGTATGATTCAGTTCAATGATTTATCAATATTCATAAATACTTCTAAAATATAGTCGTGTCTCGTGTAGATCATTGATTTCACCCTAATCCCTACAAAGCATTTGAAATTTCCACAGCATTCCAAGGGGAAAATATGATATTGGAAAGCTGAAAGATGTTTTCCAGCAGAGCTTCTACTCTTAGTCCCTGCTAACCAAAGAGAATCTGATTTGGAAAGGTGTCTATAAATTGGAAACTGGCAAGGAGGTTTATATGGTACTTAAAGCAAACATTTTCAAATTGTAATGCTGTATTATCTGCTTTAACATGGATTTCACTCCCCAGTTTCAGGCATTTCACTTTGAAAGCATTAGCTGAAATGTAGAAAGCCCAGTCCCAAGCACAGCTAATGAAGACTAAAAAAAATTCCACTGAATAATTCACAAACATTTTACGTACTGAATAAGGAAAAACAATTTGAGCAGTGAAAAGTGAAACAAAAATGTTTTAAAAGTATTACCTGGGAAGTCAATAAAAATACCCAGTATTTATCCAAAACAATTTAATTTAATAGGATTTTTGATCAAAAGAAGCCCTTATATAATTCTGTACAAAAAGACATTGAAAATTAAAATTATGCTGGGACATAAACCTTACCTTGATGTTGGGACATTTTTAATCTATTTCCATCTTGCCTCTGGAAATAGACATTGGCTAATATTTAATGCCTTTGTCCTTTAGCATCTCTAGCTCTGAAATCTAAATAATACTGTTTCTGACTTACCCATTTGAAATTTTGTTTATCAATATGTTGAAAGGATTTCAGCATCTCCATACAGAAAAGCAAAATATTTTCATGCCACTGTGAAAACCCCATCCTGCACATTCCTACCTGCTTTTATGGAGTACAGCTGTAGTTTTCTTGGAAAAAAAATAATAATTGTTTGTGTGTTGTCTTGGTGTAAATGGCTTTGCATGAGCAGCTGAGGACAGATTCCTGACATTGCTTGGTTTGGCTTTGTGTGAATACTTAAAGAGTCATGCAGGGTTTATGATCATGGAATCATGGAATGGTTTGGGTTGGAAGGGACATAAAAAATCACCAGTCCCACCCCATGCCATGGGCACCTTCCACTATCCCAGGTTGCTCCAAACCCCAGTGTCCAACCTGGCCTTGGACACTTCCAGGGATTCAGGGGCAGCCACAGCTTCTCTGGGCAGCCTGTGCCAGGGCCTGCCACCCTCACAGCCAGGAATTTGTTCCTAATATCCCATCTAACCATGACCTTTTCCCAAAGCAGAAGAACAAACACGGGGCTAACACCTTAAAGGCAGCTCCATATAAATCCACACCCATGGGTATCCACTTGTGCTTCACAGAAATGATTGCTGCATTCCATGTATTTCCTGATAATGGACACTTCCCACTTGTTGAGAATCACTGGTGTCACTGGTGTGGGCTTGAGAAAGGCTGTCAAGCCTTTTGTCAACTTTTGTGATGAGTTTGGATCCACAATCTGCTGAGACTCTGCATCTGTTACCTGTGAGCGATTTAATATCATTCAGTCCCTTGTTTATCAAGATTTCACTTCCAGGGAGTTCCTGCTTTCCACGTTGTACACACTTAGGGCTGGAGCATTTTTTACTTCAGAGATGAGCTTGGGTTAATGCTGCTCTTCATTTCCCTGCCAACTTTGAGTGTCGGAGCTGCTGCTTCTCATTTTTTTGTTAAAACGAGCTGAGCAGGGCCATACCAGTTTTAAATGTATTAATACTCTTGATGTATTAGTGCTCTTGATGTATTAATCTGCTGGGAAAGTGATTTAGACAGAGGAGAGAATGAATTCTTGTCTTGTTTCCACATAATTTAAGCAGTGTTTTCGATGATGAGTCCTTGTGTTTGGCATTTGTGAGTGCTGTGCCCAGTTTGGGGCTCTCCAGTGCAAGGAAGGGTGGTCAACATGGTGGAGAATAGAAAAATACAAGGAAATGTGCAAGGAATAGCATGTGCTTAAATTTAAAAGCAAGAGCAGAGGGTGAATCACTCAACACACAGAGGTCTTGCTCATTCCAACCTGTTCTGTGATGCTGTGATTTTAGACATGAAAATAAAAAAAAGCCAAAGGTTTAACATCATCAAATAAAATTACAAAATCATAGAATTGCTCAGGCTGAAAAATATCTGCAGGATCAAATCTGAGTGTTAACTCAGCAGTGCCAAGGCCACCATTAAACTGTGTCCTCAAGTGACACATTCACATGGTTTTAAATCCCTCCAGGGATGGGGACTCCACCACTGCCTTGGGCACCCTGTTTGGGTGCTTGACAACCCTTCCCAGAAAGAAATTTCCCCAAATATCCAATCTAAACCTCCCCTGGCCCAGCCTGAGGCCGTTCCCTCTCCTCCTGTCCCTGTTCCCTGGGAGCAGAGCCCGACCCCCCCGGCTGTCCCCTCCTGTCAGGGAGTTGTGCTGAGCCACAAGGTCCCCCCTGATCCCCCTTTTCTCCAGGCTGAGCCCCTTTCCCAGCTCCCTCAGTTGTTCCTGGTGCTCCAGACCCTTCCCCAGCTCTGTTCCCTTCCCTGGACACGCTCCAGCCCCTCAGTGTCTTTATTGTCATGAGGGGCCCAAAGCTGACCCCAGGATCTGAGGTGGGGCCTGACCAGTGCCCCCATAAGGGATGGACACTGCTCTGCTCAGCAGGTGAGAAAAGCAGGAGTTTTCTGTGCTTTATCTGTGACAATAAAACCAGTTATTGTGTGTCCCAATTTCAACAACTGCAGTTTTCAAACACACCAAGCTCTGTTTTTATTGCCATTCCTCCACCTCACATTTGCTTGAATTCCACACCACTTGAATTTGGGGAAGTCATCAAAGCAGAATGAAACAAAAGTTATGTACATTTAGCATTATTGTGACTATGATATTCCTATCATATTCCAGCTGGCTCTGCCCCATGGAACAGTCCAATCTCTGGTTTCCAGAGCAGATCCAAGCACTTCCACACTTTCTGCATGTCTGGAAATGTATACCCCAGACAGCCTCACCTCCAGATTCAGAAATCATCTGTTCCTGACCTCCAGCCCCTGCACACCTCCACCAACATCCCCTGGGAACTTCTTTCCTGTCCTGCCCTGTTCTTCAAAAGCTGCCTGAGACCTCTTTTCTGCTGGAAGTGGGAAGGAAATTCCTGCAGACACCACAGCTCATCAAGTCCTCCTCAGTCTCCACTCACCAAAGTATTGCACCAATCAGGGAAAGGGGGGATCAGGAAATAAAAGCAATGCCTGCCCCATCGAACCACATCCCTCTTTGGAAAAGGTGTGGCAGCATCAACCTCCCTGGCTGTAGGATTGTTGGTGGAATGAGATGAGAGCTGGAAAGGTGAGAACAGGGAATTTCTCCTCTGGGATACAACATGAGGGATACAGAAATACCTAAGGCAACTTCCTATAAACAACATAAGCTCATCACACTGCAGTCAGTGTGAAAATCTCTCCAAGAGTCACCAGGTGAACGAGCTGAGGCAGACTGGCTCACTAGCAAGGCTGTGCTCTCACCATCCTCATATTCCCATCCTGGATATTGCACAGCAGGGATACACTCAGCTGCACTCCATGATAATGGCTTCACTTCAATCCAAAGATCCCAAACTCAGCACTGCCACCCAGTTTCAAGGAGGTTTTTTCCCTCTGCATATGTTTTTATCATTACAGTAGTACATCAATGCACAAGAAAGGACTTTTCTTGAAAACAGCTTCTGAACAAGGCATGTGAAATAAGTGGACTGGCACTGGGAATTCAGATCAATAAGGGGCTATGTAGAGCACAATGGATAGGGAAAAGAAATTTGTCTCTGTTCTGCTGTAGATCAAGAGAGTAAGATATTGGTTTTTGCTCTCAGCAGAGTATTGACCTAAGAGGGAATTGTGACAGAGTGCAGTGGGGCTCGGGCCTCCCTTTGTATGACATGCAATCTCCAATGGGCTATATGGAATATGAATGGGAAAGTGGGCAATGATTACTTAAAAAAAAAAAAAAATTAAAGAAATATATATACAGGTATATATATATATATATATCTCAGCAATAGAAACATGTCTGGTAACAAATGCCACTTCTCCAGAGCATCACTCCTCATCCATCTGAGCAACATCCCCCTCCAGAACTAATCCTGCAATTACAGGAATGTTTGCTTAACTAAACACAAAATGCCTCTCGAGTGGAGCAGAGGATTCCTGGGCTTATACTTCCTGCAAAGGGAAAGTGAAGCAACTTGGCCAAGGGCAATAATCTTGTGATGGATACATTCAGCAAACAATAGGCTGCTGCTGGGTTTTGCTGTCAGCCTCAGGGGCACCAGCTCCACAGGGCTGAGGCTCCAGGCTGCATCATCAAGATAAAATAAACCCAGCTCTGGCTTCTTACATCCCTCGCCTTCCTTAATGCTGGAATACTGAGGGGAGCAGATAAATGCTAAGGAGCTGCCTCTTTTCTTTCTAGCACCAGGAGGCCCCAAAAGACTGGGAGAAAAGAGTTGTAAGTGGGAGACAAGAATTAGGTGATTCAACCCATGAGGAGACAGATCATAGGGAAGGAGCTAATATGGGATGGCAGAAATAAGCCATTCATGTTTTTCATGGCAATAGCTATTGCATTTTTAACACTTTCTACAGTGGGACCCACAGCTGGTCTGTGGGTTAGAGAGGGTTAATGAATGAGGTTTGTTTTGAGAAGTACTCTCTGACCAAGGCTGTTGGCATGGAGACCAAGAAAAGAAGAGGAGAGAAGAAGATAACCAGGAAAAAAAAACTCTGCAGCTGTGGAAAGTATTTTGAGAAATGTTTTGGGAAGAATAGGGGTGGAGAACTTTCCACCAATGACCGCTATGTTGACTAATTGTGACCAGTAAGAAAGTGTGAAGTGTACAGAGGGTATAAAAGATGGTGTGATGTTGTAATAAACACATATTAGCTTTCTGAAACGTACTGTGCCTTTTGTGTGTCGCACCCACTCCTACAGCAACAATTTTCTATAAAAATGGACTTTCATTTGTTTGTCTGCTTGTTTGTCATAAAGAAATAATCCTTCTCATTTTTTATCTTTTTCCTACAAAAGCAAGTCTTGGCACAGTTTTGAAATGCTGCTCTCATCTCTCCCCAAGGTTGTGGCATGTTCTGTTCTCATTCCATTGAAATACATGAAGAAAATCTACCCAAAAATTGATAGACTTGCAATTCTAAAATGCCACCAATAAAACAGGGGCAAACACCATTGTATGAAACAGAGGGAAAAAAAATTAAAAGGTCACCAGTTCCTTTTGTTTTGTGGAAGTCTTGTGGGGAAATGGAGCAGTTCAAGGATGAAATATATGCACAGCCATCTTCAAACAAGGAGACAAATCTCTTCTCTCTGGTAGGACTCCCTGGACAGAATTTTACCAAATGGAGCCATAGAATCATGGGATCATTAAGGTGGGAAAAACCCTTGGGATCAAGTCAGAGTGTCAGTTTAGCACCACTACCAAATATCGCCTGGGTTTGGTTCTAGGTGTAAATGTTGTGTTCAGGCTCAGAGGTTTTCCTTTGTCCAGCTTTTATCTGCTCTTCAAGGCATCTCCTGAGTACGCCAGATCTCAACTTAGGCAGAGATTGTTTCTTGTGTCTGAGGAAATATCATTTATTGTCTCTCCCCCTTGAACATGATACATTTGCCCTCCATCAGAGACCATGTCAGAGCTTGCTGACAGATCTTTTCCTGGGCTTTTGTTGTTTTTTTAGATTATACTGCCCATATTTCCTATCTTGGGCAGAGGGGCAAAGGGTGGTTGGAGAGGCCTCAACCATCTTGGAGGTTTATAATCCATCACTTCTGTTTAGCAGAGTTGATCTTTAACCCCCCTCAAATAATTGTTAGAGCCAGACAGGGTTAATCATTTCTAATCAAGCAAGATTGGCATATTAAATGGGATATTGAGATTTTATAAGACACTCACTGTGTATTAGCAGATAAGAAATACCCAACATTGAATCCATGCAGAAACAAACTGTAGAATTTTTTTAGAGTTACCTGAAAAAATCAGGAAGATCTGTATGTGATCTTTGCTCAAGGTCAGTGTCTATTAAATTCTGATTAACTGGAAATTGGGAACTTTTGGTTCTGGAGGTCCTAATTCCAACTACCTTTGGTTAGAACTACCAAGAAGGGAAGAAGAGATTCCTCTTTCCAGTTTCTGAATCAATAAATAAAATGAAAAAGTGCATTACTTGACCTAAGGCAGGTTTAGAAAGTCAATTGTTCTACAAAGCACACCTCAGTCTAGTATATATGATAAATATTAGGGTTAAGTCCCATCCACCATGTGAGGTTCTGATATACCTATTATAACAGGACTTTATTTTTTTGCCTCTCTAGTTGCAATCTATAATCAATGTAAGGGTTTATAGACTTATTTCTTCCAATATATGGTGGAGAGTTCACAAATTTGTGTTCTGAACATGAAATTCCCCATCCACTAAAAGGAACACAGCCTGGTAGGTTTTCCCATGAGAGAGAGAGTAAAAATCCATCTTTCTTTGTGACCCTATTTATTACTGTCTGAATATATTTGACATATTGTATGAAATAATCATGTTTGGAGAGTCTAAAAGACTTTGAGAAAACTGGAAAAATTGAGGTTTTCTGGTTGTGTGTGTGTATGAGGGCCCAGCATTCATTCAGCACAGAGCTGAGATCACAGCACTTCACTGCCTCCCTGAGCTTGCTGAGAGAACTAAATCCAGGAATCACCAACACCTTGACTGCTTCTTCACTGAGCTCCACAAAACTACTTTTATTTTGTTTTTTTAGACATATAAACAGAAAATGTGACACGTCTGAAAACTTTGACACAGAGAGGCTGCTACAAAAGACAGCTAAAATGCCACTTGTCTCTAAATAGGCCTGATGGGGAAGGAAAAAGGAGCATTTTCAGATGGTGTGTACATCTGGAAAGCTCCCATTACTGTGGATGTTTCCCAGAATTGCTCCTGCAGCAGTTAAAGACTTTGATGTAGGCTGAAGGAGGGATAAGTTGGGGTAAGAACATTGCTGATCCAAAAAATGACAACTTATCATCATCTATAGTCTAAGCATAGAAACTTTAGTCTTTCCTTAGACAAAATTCTGGAGTTTTAAACTCAGCTTTTTATAAAGATGCAGCCTCAAGAACCTGTTTGTCTGGAGGTTTTTTTAGTGGATTAGACTCTAGTGGTTCTCAAGTTTTAGTCAAACTAAGTAATGTTTTATGTTAAACTGGGCAGGTGCACCATGTTAAGCACTAAGTCCATGCTGCAGCTGAGCTTTTATGTGCTCATTTTTCTTTTTCATTTCCCTCCTCCAAAGTCCATCAGGTGAGCTTGACCTCAAGTTTGATTGCCAGCCATAACACAAAATGCACATTGCTTTTTATTGCAGTTTAGTTTAAAGTATCTAGGTATTAAATTCCTGTGGAAATCTGAGACATGGCTCATAAAATGTCATGAAACACCTTTTATACCCAAGTGCCAGCTACCATCCATCTGATGTGACAGCCTCTTCCCAAAGGGGTTCTGCAAGGAAAAGATAACTATGCAGCCAGGAGAGGTTCTTTAATACACAAACATTTATTTGAATGTGACTGTTTTTATTAATCCAGTTATGAATTGATCTTGTCGGTGGCATCCTGTCCCATGGCATGGGGTGGAATCCAGATGATGTTTAAAGCCACTTCCAACCCAAACCAGTCTGTGATTCAATTATTAATGTGGAAACTTCCTAAATTTTCCTAGAAGAAGAGTTTTCCAACAATTTTTATGTCATCTTGGTAATTGTGGAGTTCTGTTTCCCAAAATATTAGTAATTTTGTTAACAAAGATTTAAAAAAAAAATTATTGTCACTTGGTAATATTTTTCTTGTTAAATTCTTACAAGTCAGTGACTCATTCCTACAAATCATATTACTCAGTTTTCATGAATCCTTGTGTTTTACGAGAAAATTATTCTGATTTTTAGTACACTCCTCTGACCTCTTCTGTCTTAGCAACATCACAAAGCTGAAACACTATTTGATATAGGAACTAGGACATTATCTTAACCTGCCTCACATATTCTCTCAGTTTTATAGAAGTCTTCAAATTTCTCTTCTCAGCCTTTTGTTACCCAAACAACACTCAAGATGGAGGCTCTCAGCAATTTCAAGTGGGTAGCTGGGACATCTAAGAAAAACATATGGAAGGAGTAATGAGATTTGGTAGTTGTACACATTTGATCACATTTAACTTCACCCCCAGGACTGAAATTTTACAGATTCATTGGGGTCCTATTTCAAGTTCCAGAACTAGGCCAATACAGATTTTCAGCATATCCTTCAGATCAGATCTCTCAGAAATCCCCCTCTCTCTTTTCTCCAGCTCAGTGTAAGATATAGCTCTAAAGAGAAGAAAAACACTTCAGAATCCTGTTTTGAGCTGGTTCATCTGTGATTTCTCAGTGACAATCTGCCTCGCGACGTCTGGGCACTCTTCCGCCGAGTTCTGCATGAGCTCCCTGTGCTGCCAAATTCCTGCAACTGTCTCTGCTCCCAGGGCTGGTGCTGCTGCCTGTGTTCATCCAAATGATGAAAAGGAAGATCCTGAAGTCCAGGCTTTTCCATTCGTTTCAACAGACCTTGGATCAGGTCTTGATGGCTCCTGAACAAAGGGGAACATAAAGAAATGAGCCTTGTGCAAAGATATTTGGGTAGGGGAAGGAGGGGAGGGAAGAGAGAGAAAGAGATAAAGAGGAAAACAACTTCTTCTTTAGTAGGAATAAAATATTAACTTTTGAAACTATCCTGAGTTCTCTAAGTTTTTTGTCAAAACCCTTTCAGGTATGTGCTTGAATATGTTGCAGCTGAAAAACTGCTATTGCTTGACCCCATCAAGACCTCTGCTGAGTTCCTGTCACGTTTGAGAAATTCTTCTTCGAAATGTCCTCAGTAACAAGCCTGATAGTATTTGGAAATAATTGGCCTCCATGTTACCTTTTACTTTTTCCTAAAAGCCATGTAGTTTACTCCTTATTTTCACTATTTTAACCTGTGTGCATTTTTTGCTGTCTTGAATCACAGGAGAAACTCTTTTTTTTTATTTTATTCCAACCTGTATATAAATTCTGCTATTGCAAGAAAGAATTCTATGAAAGAGTCATTGGAAAAATCATCTGAGAGACACCTCAAATGTTACCCAACTCATAGAATCACAGAAAGGTTTGAGTTGGAAAAGACCTCAAAGGCCATCCAGTTCCAACCCTGACCATGGGCATAGACATCTTCCACGATTCCAGGATGCCCCAAGCCCCATCCAACCTGGCCTTGGACACTTCCAGGGATCCAGGGGCAGCCACAGCTTCTCTGGGCACCCTGTGCCAGGGCCTCACCACCCTGTATGTAAAGAATTTCTTATTTTAAGTTCATCATGAGTTTTCGACTAAATTCATGACATCATGAGTTTTGTTTTTCGTGTATAAAATGTTACTTCCCATTTCAAAAAGGGGAAAAGTTTGGGAAACAAAGTCTAAAGAAAAGTTCTTGTTGCAAAGGTCCTTAGCCCAGTATAGGTCTGAATATTGCTGTTCCCAGGAGCATTCTCCCTAAAAGCCGAGACAAAGTTGGATAAAGTAACTGATGGGAGATCCCTAAATTGATGTGGAGGGTTATTTCTGTAGGGCCTTCCACCCACTGTAGCTCATTCCCCATCAGTGAGCATCACACTATTTTATTAATCACATTAATAAAATAGCATCCAATAGGTATTCCAAGGCACCAGAGTATCCAAAGCTGATAAATCCATGTTCCCTGTTATGCAGCTGTTTACTTTATTTACAACTAGAACCAGCCTTCTGAAACAACTTGTAGCTTAACCCCAATGTCTTAAGAGCAAAAACCTTCAGAGAGTTGAATGGGATTGGAGTTGACTTTATTTCTTCTCAGGTAACAATGGTCTCCTTGGAAATTATCAGTCCCAGCAGTGGAGGATTCCAGCCTGACTCTCATCTTGTTTTTCCTCCTGTTGCCACAGCATCATTTTTGCAAATTTTACAGGGAATTGTTTTCTTATTATTTTCAGCAGAAATGACAGGCTGGTCTTTTTCCACATCATTAATATAATTCCTGCCCCTGGCAGGGTGTGCTGTGCAGAATGAACCTTCCCTTAGCCCAGGGTTAAGGATGTAAGTTTTCTCACATTTTAGCCAACACAAGAGGGGCTGGGGTTGATCCAAACCCATTCCATAATGCCCTAAATTCTTTCCCACCATGTGCCCTGCTCCATGGTTCTATTTCCAACTGCAACTCTCCATCCCCAGCATATCCTGCACGACTGTATCCAACATGGATGAGGGAATTTCACTGGGAAACAGAGAGTGACACAGGAGCTAAATCAGGCTTTGCATCTCTATTCCAGATTTTCCACTTTGTATATGTCATGTACAGCTGGGAAGGACTTTTTAAATGGCAACTGGATCTACAATGTGTAGGTGAGCTGGGGATTCCTCAGGCCTGCTAGCAATGTGGAAAGGAATTCAGTCCTATCAGAGCCTTCAATCTGAAAATCAGATACATAACTCTCATTTTTGAATGATATAAAAGTATTTAAAATAAACAGAATTTTGTAAAGAAATGCCTAATTTTGTGGTGCTTGGAAACAAGTAGAAGTTCACTAAGAGACTAAAATCCTTTAAATTACACAGATTTGTTTCTTTTTCCCTCTTTCCTTTTTTTTGTGTTTTCTTCCTGCCTTTATTTATTTTCCTTCTGGTTCAGGACCTTCACAATTTATGCAACCTTTATGTAAGTCACTATAGAAATTTATTTCAGACGACTTGTTCTATGTGGGTGGTGGAGTTTGCCAAGGATTTCTGGTGAGCAGATTTGTGGCTGTCTCTGCGTGTGTAAAAGGGAAAGGAGAGTTTTGCATTGCAGACAGTGCAAGCAGGACCAAGCCAGATATCTGATTTATATAAGGGAGAAAAAAAAAAGAAGGCAGCATAAAGGAAATATCTGTTCTCCTGAGTGCAAAAATTTAGAGAAGAAAACGAAGTTTTCTTTGTTGGGATTGTGGATGAGACCGGAAACTTACCCTAGGCTCTAACTGATGCTTAATAAATTATCCTAGAGTTTCTTTGAAAACTGAATTACCCAAACTTATAGCACAATGCCCGTTAGAATTACCAAACCTGTGCAACATTTCCCCGAGAGTTAAGTTTCATCCCTGTTTCCCCAAAGAATAAACTGAAGCCTAATGATGCTGGATGACTTAAGGGTTGGAACAATATGATATTTAAGGCTCCTTTCAGCCCAAACTTTCTGTGATTCTATGATTTTATGACTTGGGTAGAAAAACATGCAGTTAGGAATAAAACCCAGTGAATGCCATGACCCATGCAATAACCAATAATTAATATTTAAGATGAAGAAGAAGGAAAAAATAACCACTTTATCCCAATGTACAAGCCTGTCTGTATGTGCACAGTAAATATTTATCCCAATATGACTGGCTTTTCATCAGGATAGGTCTTATTTAGCAGAAGGAAGAGAATGGGATTAATGTTGATGCTCACATTCGTTGAAGGAGCCTCCACCATCTGTGAAATTAATGTGACAAAACAACATTCTCACACGTCATTTATTTTTAATTTCTTTTCTGTTTTTTTAAAAAATTGTCTAATTAAAGAAAAGATTGTGAAGGAGAACAGTAGGAGGGGAAGAAATCTCAATGCAGAACTTGAAAGCACCATATTGCAATTTGGGATTAGAAGAGGGAAAGATGAATTTGCATGTTGATGCCTTTCATATTTATTCAGCTAGAAAACTGTTTATGGAATCCTTTAGGCACAGAACGTTACAAACATGATCAGAATTTGAGCCACTCAAAATAACCAACAGAAACATGCTCTCTCCTTAAATGGAGGAAGTTCAGAAGCCAGAGGCCCCCAGGGCAAATTCTAGAGCATTGGTTCAAAAAGCAGCAAATTCTCTTTTGTAATCCTTCTCCCTCTGACAGTGCCAGGAAGGGCTGGAGCTGTGTCAGGGAAGGTTTATTTTGGATATCAGCAAAGGGTTCCTCATCCAGAGGGTGCTGGGCACTGCCCAGGCTCCCCAGGGAATGGCCCAAATGTGCCAGAGCTGCAGGAGGGTTTGGACAATGCTCCCAGGGATGCTCAGGGTGGGATTGTTGGGGTTTCTGTGCAGGGACAGCACTCCATGATCTTTGTGAATCCCTTCCAACCTGGGATATTTTTCGATTCTACTGAATGTTTCTTTTCCAAAATGACTTTAACATATACCCTTAGTGGAAGGTACTGAAGCTAAAAATTAATTTATATATGTTGCTAATACAAAGTGTTTGGTTTCTCCAACCGGGCAACTGAATCAGAAAAGGAAAATCAGAAAAGCTGATACAAAATAGAAGGGAAAAGTAACCAGAGCCACAAAAATCTGTTCTTGGCAACTCTAAGATTCATTAGTAGCTAGTGAAAAACAAGGGAAGTTTCCATCATGCTTCAACATAAAGTGGGAATTGTCAACAGTTAATGCCAAGAGGTCATGATGTTTAATGTCTTTTTTCCTTCAGCCTTCACTAAAATAATTTGCCTTGGTCAGATACACTGATAAAACTTGCAGAGCAAAAAGGCCAAGCTGGATAAGGCAAGAGGTAACAAAGCCAGATATAAAACACAGGTGGGGGTGGTAGGAGGTATTAAAAGCTCCCGTATATTGTTTAATTATTTATATTGTTTAATTACCTTTATGGAGAGAACTGGTTTTAGTAACTCCCAAACAGGTCATGATTCTTCTATAGAATGGAAATCTGCATGAATACAACTACCAAACAAAAAAAACCCCAAACCAAACCCCCCAAAACCCCCAACCAACAAACCAACAAACCAACAAACCAACAAACCACATTGACTGTCTTCTTAAAACCCTCTAAGTTCAGCAGTAAGGAATTACCAGCATCCCCAGGATAAGCACTGAGGAAATCAGGAGTTTAGGAGCCAACATGAACCTATTCAATAACAAGAAATGTTTCAGGCCAGTCTATTTTCCTTTCAAGATTCAACAATAATTTTAAGGAGAAAAGTTGTTGATGTCAAATTTTTTACTTTTATGAACACTTTATTTTTACTTTTATGATAACACTTTTTGTGTTATCATATAGAACATCCTTGTGGTGAGGTGTGAAAGCATTAGCAGAGCGTCCAGAGGGTGTAAGTGCTCTATAGAGAGCTCAGAAAAAGCTGAAAACTGTCCTCAGGTTGTTAAAGGTTCAGTTCGGACAGAGCCACATGGCACTGAAACTCTCTTGAGTTTGGTGCTGTTATGTGTACTCCAACCCTGATAAATAAAATATTGTGATTATATTGTTATAGACAAACTAAAAGTTTGTAGTTACTGGAGAGGATAAGTAGAATTCTGAGTATTATTAATAAAGATGGGAACCATGGTGATACTTATTACAAGCCAGTGCAGCTTTCTATATTTAGATAGTGGTGATCCGCTTTATAAGGAAAATTCATTCAACAGCAAATCCACTGAAAAGAGATTAATTGAACTTATTAAAGAAAACACAAAGTAAAATAAAAAATCACATTTCTGGAGAAGGACAAGCCTTATTCTGGGCTGCAAAATGCTAGTATTTTAGATATATTTATAATACTATACTAATAATTATACACTAATATAATGAATTTTGATGGATTTTGTTGCCCAGAGAAGCTGCAGCTGCCCCAGCCCTGGAAGTGTCCAAGGCCAGGTTGGATGAGACTTGGAACAGCCTGGGACAGTGGAAGGTGTCCCTGCCCAGGGTCAGGGTTGGAACTGGACGGGTTTTAATGTCCCTTCCAACCCACACCATTCTGTGATTCCCTGATCTGAGCACCACACCTGAAACCAGGACAACACCAAAAGGGAAAAAATTTAAAAACTGCAGTTATTGAGCCTAGAGAAAACAACATCAGATGAGGCTGTGGCCAGGCTCTTCAGGCACACCAGAGGAAAATACAAAGGCAAAAAATTATTTTCAATATACACAGAGATAAGACAAGCTATTAAGAATAATTTCCAGCTAGCAGATCCCTGAGGATGATAAACTAAATTATCATTTAAATCCCTTTGCATTTTTATTTTTTATATCTATGACAAGATCTCTTCGAATTTGGTTTTCTGTTTCTACCTCCTAGAAGAGGGTAAAAGTTTGTTGATGTTTATTTGTTTGTTTTAGTTTTTGTTTTGGTTTTTTTGTTTTGCTTTGTTTTTTGTATTTTTTGGTTGGGTTTTGGTATTTTTCTGTTTGTTTTGTTTTGGGGTTTTTTTTGAGTTGGGTTTTGAACGTACATTTTTTTTCATGACTGGGGATCACTTTAGACAGAAAATTGTCAAATATGTATATTTGCATATATGACTATGTATAACATAAAATGAACACTGCACCACTCTGCTGCTCTTTTACGAGCCCACATTGATTCTTCCAATTATGAGGGAAATTATTGTTGCAACTCCTTTGGACCTAATCATTAGCCTGTTACTTTGGACATTCTTTCACTTTCCTACTTGTTAAGTTGTGGTGTATTTCCCCAGGGCTTGCAATAAATCCATACATGCCAGCAATTTGACACAGCGATGCATTGTTAGAGCAGCAGGAGAGCCAGGGCAGTTACACAACCAGCACATTTCATCCCACAGGCATCACGGGGCACAAATAATGGCTATTTTATTCTCAGCATTGTAGAAACCAGATTGCAGATGCTTTCCTTGCAGTTTTGAGTGTTTGTTCCCATGGGCCAAGGCATTTAGAAATCTGGCGCTTTCATGTTGGTGTGATATTTCTCCCAGGCTCCTCAGGAAATCTGACATCATGTTTTGTGACATATCTTGCAGACAGCATTTTCTTTTCAATTGCTCACCCAAATGTTCCCTGCCTGTTGTACACAATACAAATTAATATCACAAGCTGCTGCCGTACCCTGCTGCTAAAATGTAATTTGTTCTTTGTATTTCTCCTGTGAAAAGCTGATGATGTTCATTTCTAATGCTCAAATTAGAGAAGAAACTCAGAAATGAGGTTGGCAATTAGGCAAGGAATTCGATAAACATCAAAGAATTAATGGCTGCTGCTTTTTAAAACCAAAGATCAAAATAAATTCCAGAATGCATATGGGTTTGAATAGCCATTTATGCAGTGGATAAAGAACAAGAGAAGTGTCTGACTTTAGAAGAGTTCCAATTAAAAAAAAATATATAAATGTGTAAAATTTTAATTATGTGGCAAATATTGCCTAACGTCATCACCGTGAAAAGAATGGATAGAAGTGAACATACACACATTTCAACTAAAAAATAATCAAAAACAAACACACAAAACAAAATAATTTTCATCATTTGGAGGCAAGTAAATGACTAAAATTTTGAGAGAAATGTCGATTAAAAAAAATTAATTATCTCACAAGATTACTGGTGAGTCAAGAGGAACACTTTGTTTAGCTGAAATAGAAGAAGTCTTAACCTGATTTGCATATTTGGAATTGATCTGCTACTTTTTATTTTAGCCACAGCAAGGGGATTTTTTTGAGAATTCTCCACACTCATCACTAGACACAAAATGAGAAAGCAAATGCACAAAACAAGTATTTGCTCACCAGGTGACAAAACTATGTCAGTTGACCCCACATCAATAAGAACCTTGGGCTTGCAAAACACACTAAGAGAGCTGAGCACAATTCATTATTGTCTATAATAATATATCAATTTATTACTTGTCCTGACCTTGCTGACGAGGAGTTCTAGCAGGCCATTGGAAGCCTGTGAGGTTTTCAGGGATAATTACTGGAAGCTCTGGTTCCCTATTTTGTAGTCCTGCACTTCCTCCACAGAGAGGTTTGCAGGGATATGAAGCTCCAGCTCCAAATTTATCAGGGGGAAATGTGAGCTGTGGTGCCATTGAACACCTCTTTGCTCAGATACTTGTGGCAGAGTGGGCAAGTCCTGTGTGTACTTTAAGATGAGAAAGGGTTGTGTCACAGTGACCACCCATGCTCCCTGGGCATTCCCAAGCAACTGGAGCTGTGATGTCTTGGAACCCTAAGGCCTGGCAGTTTTGGAATTTCTCTGTGTGATGGTTTGAAAGCAAAACCAATGAGAGACTCCAAGTCAGAAATACAATTTAACAGGAAAAAAAAAAGAGAAAAATAAAATACATGCAATAGTACAAAAGAAGACCACTGACAGAGTCAGAATACAACCTGACCCCCTGCTAGTTAGGGTGGTGGTAGCAGTCCAGATGAACTGGTCTTGTTGAAGTAATGATCCCGTAGAAAGGTCTGGTAGCTCTTGTCTTCTGGAAACCAGTGGGTAAGGGCTGCTTTGGTGTTTCAAATCTCAGTTTTTATCTAGGTAGGAAATGCTTGGCTCCTCCCTCTGGATGGAGCATCTCCCAATGGGATGATGTAATTTTATCAGCCATTCAGTGGGGCTCAATGGGATGATGGAATTTTATCAGTCATGCAGTGGGACCCAATGGGATGATGGAATTTTATCAGTCATGCAGTGGGACTCCATGGCCCATTAACAGGAGATATCTCCTGGAGGAAGGATGGGTCATGGAAAAGATAAAGATGACTGCTCCACCTGGTTTTTATCAGATGGCCCATTGGCAGAGGATATCCCCCACAGAGATAAGGATCACTGCCTTACCTGGTTTCAACAGATGGTGATAGAATACATACTTTGGGCACATCTTTACATTGTAACCCAGGACAGCTGTGCTTTCTGGCAGGGACCCTTGAAAGAACACTACTTTTGACTTGAGGTCTTGGAGAAGGCTTCCAAATCTGAGTGATGGAGTTGGGATCACTGGTGTGTAGTTTGAATAGTGTAATATCACATAGTGAAGGGTTTGGAATTAGGGGTTCTAGAATATAGTAGTAGGTATGGGACAAGATGAAGGTTCTTGGGCGTTGTTTCTTCTTCCTTCTTGTTCCTTCTTCTTGATTTTAGGTAGTACTTTTTGATTGGATAGAAAGTACTGCAGTGCAGGTTACAGGTGTTTGATTATTGGGTCAAAGGTATAAATAATATAGATGTCAGCTTTCGATTGGACAGTTAGGCCTTAAAAGACCTCGTAACAAGCAAGGGACAGCTCCATTTTCTTGCTTTTAGCTTGTTAGCTAGAAGTGCTGTAGAACTCACTGTACTGTAGATAAGAATTAATAAACAACTGAGTCTGAACACGAAAATCCTGTCTCTCGTGCTTCAATCCTGACTCTGAGTGAAGGCAGAGGAAAAAAGAAGCCAGCCACTAATTGTGATGGAGAGCTTCAGGCTCATGATTCCACATGGCATCATTCAGGGATTTGCAAAGGAATATCTTTTGGTCCCAGAGTGCCTCTCATCCAGTTAACCTTGCATGGATCTGGGACTGCATCACACAAAGCTCTGTGCTGCCTTCCCCTGCAGGGTCCTGGGAGCCTCACAGCTCAGTAGCCACAGGGAGCTGTGCATTTACCCCTTCAACTGAATTAAGCAACAAATTTATATCTTCAACCCAGGGATCTTCAGTTTGGATCCAAACAGGAACGTGCTCCCAGGTCTCTGATATATCCCTTATAACATTAAGTATTTACTAAGGTAAATCAAGGCCTAGATTTGCTGCAGCAAATCTGCAGCTCAGCTGCAGATGTTTCTCCCAGGCAGCAGGAGACTCCAACACAAGTCCCTTTGCCAACTAATATTTAATTAGTTCTAACTGGAAGGGGGAAGACCAAGAGATCCCCATTTCACTGCAGTTTTCATCTCATGGGTAAGGTGCAGACCTAGCAGGTAGGAGGCATTAGCACAAGTTTTCACCCTTTTTCTCAGCTACAGGAGCTAAAAACAAACCAAACTTTGCACCAGCTTTGGGATTTGAAGTGCTCCCTCTGCAACAAAATCTTTAAAGATGACAGTGCAGAAAATTTTACAGACTTTTTAGTACGAGCCCTTTGTAGCAGTTTGACACCTGCCACCTTCTCCCCCAGCAGTGCCAGCAGCAGGAGCTCAGGCACTTACCTCAGATTTGTGGAATCTATCAGACAATTGCAGGGCTAATGGGCAGTGCTGAGTTTAACTCTGCTTTGTCAATCTCACAGAAAACACTTGTCCTCAGACACTTTTCCCTTGGGAGAGCTCAGCAGTTCTCGTTACCAGCACATGGCAGCAAAGAGAAGTCTGCAAGTTTCCTCAAACAAAGAAATAATGGCAAAAAGCTTAATTTCTCCCACTTGTTTCCTGAGACACACTAACCTGGACATTGTGCTGAATGCATCAGCCTTACAACCCTTCTTGGGCTCCCAGTCCCACTGCACAGAGACATGGAATAAGCATTTCTGCTTCCAAGAATTTATATTCCCAGTAGGAAAGAGACAAAGATGGTTTTGTTATGACATATAACAGTGCCCACAGGAGCCATACACAGCACCACTAGAAAAAGCAGGAGTGATACTTGCTGGTACCTACAGATTTTTTTCCAGCAAATGTATTTGTGTGACCAGAACATTGATCTGAATATGCAGAACAGGGGATGGAAGCGCCAGAACAAGGAGAAGGATGGAGAAAGATTATTTACAAGAGCATAAAGTAACAGGACAAGGTGGAGTGCATTCACACTGCTGAGGGCAGGGTTAGATGGGATTTGGGAAGGAATCCCTGGCTGTGAGGATACTGAGGCCCTGGCACAGGGTGCCCAGAGAAGCTGTGGCTGCCCCTGGATCCCTGGAAGTGTCCAAGGCCAGGTTGGATGGGGCTTGGAGCAACCTGGGATGGTGGAAGGTGTTCCTGCCCACGGCAGAGGGCTAGATTGCATGGGTTTTTTCAGTTTCCTTCCAACACAGTCCATTCTGTGATTCTTTGATTATGCAGTTTTATTAAAATGTAACAGAGAACAGTCACTTTTCCAAGATCCTGGATGTCCAGCAATCTGGATGAATCACTTCCTTCTTCCACTGGAGGGCAAGATGTGGCACAGAGAAGTGACAACCTGTGATTAGGAATGGGCAGAGTGGGAGACAGGAAGGGTGGAAGGTGGGAAGTACAAACTTGCTAAACGAGGCAATGGCCAGAATCTGGTGAACGGTCTCAGCTGCACAGACAGTAAGGCAAATTAGTAAAAGTGATGCTTAAGTTCTCCTCCTGCTCAAACAGCACGGTAGAACTCAATATTCATAGAATCGCAGAATTGTTAAAGTTGGAAAAACTTTCTAAGATCATCCAGTCCAACCATTCCCCCAGCACTGCCAAGGCCACCTCTAATCTCTGTCCCCAAGTGCCACATCCACACAGCTTTAAATCCCTCCAGGGATGGGAACTCCAACACTGCCCTGGGCAGCTGTGCCAGGGCTGGACACCCTTTTCCATAAAGAAATTTCTCCCAACATCCAATCTAAGTAACCCCTGGTGCAACTTGAAAATATGCATGTCCTGTGGAGTACACAGAGACTGAACTTCTGTTGATTTTTTCAATTTGGGAGGGTAAGGATACAAAGAAAAAAAATTTTACAAAGAAGCAGATGGATTTTTATAATATTTTTAAGTTGTTCATAACAATTTCACAGCTGGTAGCTGCAAGTGGTGACTTTGTAACTATTACAAATGACTCACGAGCGGAGGAAAAGCAGACTTTTTAGAAGGGAGATTGCAACCTGGCCAGCAGTACTTGTGAAGAAACTCTATAATAAAAAACAGATTAGCTGGTCAATTTATCAGTAAATAAATTCTTTTTCTACGAAAGAGTCCTTGTCAAGCTGCATGAGCAGCATATTCAATTACCTTCCAGAGTAACTATAAACCACTTTACAAGACCCTTTCCCAGATATAAAAGAAAGAGGAAGACAGAACTGAATAGGAAATGGTGCCCCAGCCATTTCAGCCTGGCCTCCCAGACTCCTTTATTGTGCTTTCCGGAGCTCATTTCACTGGAATTCTAATCTTCTCTTTTGTTAAATATAAATGAGCTTCTAATAATGAGAGCAACATGGAAATTGCAGATGCTCAGAACTTGTGTATGATTCATCCACTTGCAAATATGAAGGCTGGTTTCACTCCCACTTGCAAATCAAATGTCTTTTCCTGACCCCAAATGAACCAAGGTGTCCCACAGTGGCCAAGGCCCCCATACCCTTCCTAGCAGACATTACTTTGAGTCAGAAAATGTCATCAGAGATGAAATATTGTTGATTTTTCCCGTGTTTCCAGGAGAAGAAACATGGTGCAAGCATGTTTTGTGAGCTGCAAAGTGCATTTTGGGGCAGAAGGTTCTGGGCATTTAGGAAGAGTTCTTTGGTTGGTTATGAGGAAAATTTTTGGATACCATTGATGGGAAAGTCAGCATTTCAAATAGCTCCTGAGAAAAACTAATCATAGAATCATGGAATGGTTTGGGTTAGAAGGGGCACCAAAACTCATCCAATCCCAACCCCTGCCATGGGCAGGGACACCTTCCACTATTCCAGGTGGCTCCAAGCCCCATCCAACCTGGCCTTGGACACTTCCAGGGATCCAGGAGCAGCCACAGCTTCTCTGGGCACCCTGTGCCAGGGCTTCCCCACCCTCACAGCCAGGGAATTTGTTCCCAAAAATCCCATCTAACCCTGCCCTCCTTCAGCTTAAGGTTGATGAGTTGCTTTCCCTCACCACTTTCACCAGGTTCATTTTCTGACCATCCTTGCTTGACCACATCCAAGTACTTTAAAAATGACTGCTTGCCTCTCGGGAAGTATTTTGCAGTGTTAGGATTCTTTCCTGATCCTACCGTTTGGGTTTGTCATTGTAACCATGTTCACACTATAGAAAAGGCACTTGAAAGTCTTTAATGAAACACTGATGGTAGCCTGAAGTGTGTAAACATATCAGTACCATTCTGTAAACCCAAAAACCCCACACAGAGACAGAATCACTTTTCAAAGCCACTTGTTTAGAAAAGAAACAGGAGTAGTATTTGAAACTTAATACCTCAATAGAAGATTTTTGATATTTCTCACCCTTAAGTCCTTTAGGTTAAGAAAAACAATCTTTACTGTCTGGTTCATATCTGAATCTTGGTGTCCTAAAAGCCACAACTGTGAAGTAAACCAATGAGAAAAGATTTTCTGAGAAAATAATTTTTTAGAGATTTCCACAGAGTTTGCAGAGATGGTGATTCACTCTTAATTTTGAGCTTATGGGTTTATTCTCTTTGGAGAGAGGGGGAAAAAAAAGATGGAAGGAAGGGAATGATTCAACTTGCAAAATATATATATCTACATTTTGTCTGCTCAAGCATTTGTCAGGGGTCTGGTTTTGATTGGGTTCCTCTGAGATTCCCTGAGAGATATGCAGGTTTGGACTTTTAAAAATAAACGTATAAGACTGAAACTGTTTGTGCCAGAATCCAATTCTTGGCCGACATTACCAAACAACAATTTCATCATATAGACACACCAGAATTTCCCCAGAAATATTAAATTTTCAGTCATAGAAATGAACAAATATTCTGGAAATGGATTTGTTTTAACTGTTTGGCTCATCCCCAGCAGGAGCAATGCAATACTGACAGTGTGTCCTCCCCTACCCATGGACACAACTGGTGCTTTATTTGAGCCAAGGGGGAAAATATGAGCAGATTCTGTGCTATTCTGGCAAAATTAAAAGCCTTGAAATGACTGTGGGGGAAAGCCTTGTGGCAGAGATATTAGAGTTTCACAAGTAGAACAGCCTGAGCCTGTATGAATTTGGGCTGGGTTTTGACTTTCCTCTGTGACCAAGCTTCAAGAAAATATTTTATGTTGGCAGCACTCTGAGCCAAAAGACTTGCCTCAGGCTAGAGGTTTCAATTTCTTTCCAAGGGGTCTTACTCTGAGAATGACAATGATGGATCAAAGGTTGGCAAGTAAATCTCCTTGGAGGGCTTTTCCCTCAGCTGATATCTAAGAAATCTTACCCCATTTAGACTGAACATAGAGGACAGTGGTTAATGTGTTCCAAGCACAGGGGACAGCTGTGGAATTCTTGTCCCATGTTTAGTGGAAATCAATATGTTGGATGCAAATTTCTTTGTGAAACCAGCTGGATTGAGAATAAAAACAAGTCCAGTCCAGCACGTCTTGGCAGATCTAAGGACCCATGCAAGGCTCACCGCAGAGGATTTTCCTTTCTGTGAGCTGATGGCCTGGCTCTGGGGCAGTTTTAGGGATGTCTGTGTGAAGGTGTGGTGGCTTCATCCCACCCTTAAAGTGCTCCAGTGCAGGGTACCACATGGAGGTTCCTCACACTCAGCACTGGTGAGACCTCCCTGCTTGGCCGGTTTGGGATCTCAAGCACAAGAGCAACAAGAACACGAGAGAGGATCCTGTGAAGGCCCCTGAAGGTGATTAAAGGCTTGGAGCATCTGTCACATGAGGAGATGCTGAGTCAATGAGGGCTGTTTATCCTCCTGGAGAGAAGATCTGACCAACATGAGTTGGTAGCTGCTGAGTACCTGATGTGGGGACACAGATTTTTCTCAGTGGTGCCCACTGAATGGACAAGAAGCAATGGGCAGAAACTGAAACACAATAAATTCCACATAAATACAAAAACACCTTTCCTGTTGTGGAGGTTGCATGGACATCTCATAGCAGCCTTCCAGTCTATGGAGAAGGACACTTCATCAGGAACTGTAGCGACAGGACAAGGGGAAATTGCTTCAAACTGGAAGACAATAGATTTAGATCAGAAATTAGAAAAAAACTTTTCCCTATGAGGGTGGGGAGGCCCTGGCACAGGGTGCCCAGAGAAGCTGTGGCTGCCCCTGGATCCCTGATAGTGTCCAAGGCCAGGTTGGATGAGTCTTGGAGCAAAACTGGATGGTCTTCAAAGTCCCTTCCAACCCAAACCATTCCATGATTCTATGAAAAATAACAGAAACCACATAGAAGAATATTCCAGCTTTTTGTACAACGATCCAGCTCCAGTGAAGTCTGCAAGGATGTGGCCAGAGCATTGTCACAGCTGTCACTGCAGCAAGGGGGGACACAAACCACATCACAGAGTGGCCAAGGATGGAGTAGGGGACCTTGGGAGCAAACTTTTAACATATAGACACTGACAACGAAGCTGCAAGATTTTAATCACTGTTTTACATGTGCCACGCACGCCACTCTCTTATTTTGGGAACAGCTTATTACTTTGTCTGGTCTGCTGCAAATGCTAATGCATGTAGATGCTAATCAAGACTCCTGCTCTGCTTTCCTGCCTCACCTAATTGGATTTGCATTAGAGCTTGTTTGGGAGTTTGCACTCAGAATCACAAATGGAATTGGATCACATCTCCCTGGTCTTGGTGTGGTGGCAGCTGTGCTGCAGAGGAAGAGGGAACAGCCAGCAAGGCCAAAAATCTCAGTGCAGCCAAATAAATCCATTTGTCATGCAAATAAATGTCCAGCAGTCACTTGGAAAAGGTTGCACACCTCACTCCAGAGGCTCTAGCAGAAGCACAGAGCTCTATTATTCTGCAATAAGCAGCAGAGGATTTGGAGTGGCTACAGGAATGAGGTGATGTGGGGCATGCAGGAGCCTGGTTATTGAAATGTGGCACATTAAAAACACTGTGACCTGACTTAGGGAGGGAGGGAGGGAGTAAGGAAGGGGTTATGAGCTCCTTCCTCCTGCTTTGGGTTTGCCTTGGCTGGTTTTGAAGCCTGAGGAGAAGCCCCATTAGCTGCCCTTTGGTTCTCAGTGCAATATTTGGACTTAATGGAAGTAATTGCTCCTAAATCACAAGAAAACAAAAATAAAATTCATCACTTAGCTAAATTCACCCAGTTTGAGTGTTCATTCTCTTCTTCCAAGGGGCTAATTCTGCAGTTATTCATATTTTTATTCATAGTCTAAAGTCTGTATTCTCAGAAGCTTTACTTGGATGATGGATTCAAATTTTTTTGAAAAGGAAAGCAAAATGACAATGTCCATCCTAGAAAAAAAGTTTATTTCATCTTTTAGTGTTTTTTCAAGCTTTTCAAAGTCATGTGATTGGAAAGAAAAACCCATGAAAAGTACTGAGTTATTGGATGCTCCCTGGCAACTTTTACCTAACAATCCCAACCCTTTATATGATATATGATATTTATCTGATAAAAAAATGCCACAAATATTTGTAGTCAGAAATTCTCTGAGACAAGAAATCTGCATTAAAATGATTTGGCAAGAGGTGGAACCAACTGCCCTGTAAACTACACTGATTCCAAGCCCTCATTTATTTTTGTTAAACAACCTTGTTTGCTTTTTCTTCCACGGAGAGTTTGAAAACATCAATTTTTCCATCTCTAAACAAAATCTCCAAGTGGTAAGAATGGTTTGTTCTCTCCTTTTTGAGAGAAATGGAAAGAAGAGCTCAGATGTATTAAAAAATAGAGCCTGAAAAGCATTGAAGTACTGCTAAAATTCATCCACTGAGCTTAAATCACTTCCGATTTTGCCCTTGTAGATGATAATGGCATCTTCACTGTTTCCCCCCAAATAACTACTTAGCTATCAAGAGGCAAAGCTGGAATTTTATGTATTTTGATGGCATTCACTAAGGTTCATTGTAAAACCGTCTAATCCAAAATATTTTTGATTATTTGTAATTTTATTACTGGTGGAGCCCAGGAATGAGGAAGAACCAGGAGTCCCAGGCACAAGGTTTACACATTTTTCCTTCTAACACACCAGCTCAAACTCTCTCTGTCTTGGTTCCTAACTCAGTGCTACAACACATTGCTGTTATTTCACCATTTTCTTTACATCCTAGCAGGAAAGAAGCCTCAAGAGGAGGAGAGCAGCCTCTACTCATTTTGGTTTTTTGTGGAGAAAAAGATGGAATGGGTCCCTCTTAGCGGGAAATGAACCTCAGGAGCTCTCCAAAGAAACAATTTGAGCCCATCCATGGGATGTACAGAAGTTATGAGCACACCCTCATGAAGAAGCTTGAGAACAAATTAACTTTTAAGGTGAAAAAAAGCCTTTACATGGCATCTACTAGATTCAAAGAGAAGGGTGAGCATTGAAGAGGGAAAAGAGGTACTGAAAGGGAGATGCTCTGCAAGAAATGAAGGTGTAATAACCCCAGTATGATAACTGCCACAGTCCTGGTGGTTAGAGTTATATTTTACATGTTCAAACTCAGAGACTGCACAGCAAATAAACCCTTTGGATTACTTATAAATCTTACCCTTTGGATTACTTATAACTCCCCTGTTTATTATAAACACAGCCAAGACTGGGAATCAGCAAGAGCAGTGATGAAAGAATTACTTCTGCTCCTCTGAGAAGCCTGGCAGCTTTCCCTTTGCTAATGCTTCCTCTTTGTGTCTCCTAAGAGCTCAGCCCTATTTGCTGCAATCTTCATTGTGGGTGCTCAGTGTCTGCAATATTCCTGCCAGCCTGACATTGAGTAATAGCTTTCTAAAAATGCCTCAAAGGCCACCTTAAATGTGGCAAAATGGTCTGTAACAAAATAGGTAAATGCAAAAACCTCATGGGATTTATATAAAAAGCCCCTGAAGAAGGGAAGGAAACTAATTGCTGTCTGTGTTCAGCTGTTCTGTAAAAACATCTTTTGCTTCAACACTTTTCATGGATACAATGCTAATACACTTTCTTCTGGGGAGATGTAGCTTTTCTCACAAGAATGTCTATCACCTCAGAGATAAGACATTATTCAGGTCAAGAAACATGCCAGGAAAAAAAGAGTCACATATGGGAGCAGTTTCAGACACTTTATTCTTTTCCAAGGCCTTGCAGAGCCTCGTGGAAGGTCCTTCCATGTGTCAATCATCTCCACAGTCCCAGCTTCTGATTGAGAGGTGCAATAAAATCTCCGGTAATGGTGGGAAATGGTAAAATAGATCAAAAGAAAAATCTTCTGTGGTTGTGAATACTTCTGTCTACATAAACTTAACTATAATCTGTATGTGCTAATTTATATGTGAAATTATATTCCATATTTATAAGTACTGAGGGTTGACAGCCATCTACAAAAGATGAAAGAACAGTCTCCTAAATCTCTGTTTGCTCAGCAACCAGATTCTTGGGACTGGAAAGAAACAACAAAGAAATAATGCTTTAAGATGAAAAAAACCCAACCCTTTGGTTCCCAAGGATTTTATCTTCTGGTAACTATCTTTTTCTGTCTCTACTGGAGCAGAAGCAGAGTTGATGAGCTTTATTGAGGCACATTTTATGGCTGGTTTCTTTCAGTGACCATCACACACAATCTGTGTGTGCTGTGAACGCTCTGAAGGGTGAGGGGGATGAGGCTGCCCTAGGTGGGAATGTCACCTTGGTGTCATTGGAATTTCTTACCAGAGGTAGAGAGCAGTGTGTTATCAACGTGTGAGGATGGTCCATACCACACCGAGGAGCACCTTGGAGACACTTTCAGCACAGAAAACCTCACAGCAAGTGAATTTGGCAATCAACCTGGCAGCTTTCACTCCAGTGAAACCATTATTTCAATCAGCCGCATGCTGTCTTTTTTTTCCCAAAGTAGACACTGCAGGGTGTAGCCTGAGATGTCCAGATTTTATTTCATAACTGTTCTGCTTTATATTTCATTTGTTTTAGCTTTTCCATTTCTCTTAGCTCTGCCAGCTATTGGGAAGCTTTATTATTATTTTTACAGCCTTCCAAATGCATTGCAGGGTTATAACAAGCATTTTCAATGTCTTGAGGCAGTTCCCTCTTGCCTGTTGCTAAAGTGCTTTGAGTAATGTGGGTATTAAAAAAATAAATACATTTCTGTGCAATGCATCTAAATGTGATCCTCTCTGAAAATAAGCTTAAATTCTATATTACATCTTTGGCTCAGATGTTTTGGGGGATTTTTTTTAATCCCTCTCTCTGAAGTCTTTCAGTCACAGCTGAACTTTCCAGGAATAAAACTTCCAAGAGTCTTATACACGACACGACAAAATTCTGCAACAGAAATGACACAAACTTTTATCCACTTGTTAGAGTCAGATTATTTCAAGAAATAGGTTCTGCTCAAAGCACCATCATGTTCCCCTGCTCTGTGTGTTTCTGAAGCAGTCATGGCTTTCATCACTTCACTTTTAAGGAGCCTTATGCTATCTCTCTGCATGCTGAACTACAGGCAGTGAGGACCTGTCAGTCTGAATTGCTTTCATTCTCAGAGTCAGTATCAGGACGGGACTAGAAGAAAATCTTGTTAAGAAATAACATCCTCTGCTTTTCTGCATAACCATATTTATGCTAAAAAAAAAAAAAGAATAAAATCTTTAAGGACACCTGCTTGGCAAGACCTTCTGAAATTAGTAAAAAAGGACAGAGAAAGCAAAATATCTTTAGAGGTTCTCTGCTTCACCCATTGAATTTTGTGACTGAAAGCCCTTCTTTCAATCACAAACACGCTGAAAAAGAAAATAAAATAGATGCAGAGCGAATTCAATGTAAAGAAAGGTGTCAAAGGAAGAGTCCAGTTAGCTGACTGTCCTGTTTTAATTCTCGTGTCACTGTGACCCAGCTGCTGCACACCACAGAACAAGCACCCTTCTCTGTGGCACTTTTAGGAAGTTTGGCTGCAGCAGAGCCCTGCCAGCCATAAGAGATGGTGCTGTTGATAGGGAACAGAACCTCATGCTCACCCTCCAGTGCTGGAGCAATCCAAATGGGCATCTCAAGGACTCATGGAATCATTAAGGTTGGAAAAGACCTCTGAGGTCATCAAGTCCAGCTGTTAACCCAGCACCATCACCATGTTCATCACTAAATCATGTCCTCATGTGCCATATTCTCATATTTGGGATTTTTTTTAACACTTTTAGGGGTGATGGCTCTAGCACTGCCCTGGGAATCTTGTTCCAGTGCTTAACAACCCTTTCCATGACGAAATTTTTTCTGTTCTCAGTCTAAACCTCCCCTGATGGCACTTGAGGCTGTTTCCTCTTGTCCCATCCTAAGGAGACCCTAGGCCTGAAGACAGTGTCTGTGGGTCAGCAGTGTCCTGGAAGAGCAGTGGTGGCCTTGGTTTGGGTAGAGAGAGGGTGATGGGCAGCAATAAAAGGATGGAAAGTAGTGCAGGAGAAGTGAATGGGATTTGGGTGCATTAACTCAGCAGCTCCTCTGTTTTACAGCTACACAGCAGCTAAAACCATTTTTCAGTGAAGGGCCAATGAATTAATTTCCAACATCTTTTTTAAAAAAAGATAACCAAGCTGGCTTGGGGAAAGCATGCAGAGGTATGAGAAGAAAATTCACAGAGCTTTGGGATGGACTTGCAGCTGCTGAGGAAGTTGATTTTACCTGCTAGAGGAGGGAAGGAGCTGACTGAAAAGATTGTGCACGTGGGCAGTTTGCATTTCTTCATTTCTTTAGCAAAGTTCACCTCCTGGCAAGAGATGCTCAGGAAATCTTTTCCACAGTGTGATGATATCTGACAGAAAATTGTAGCTGCTGATGGAGAAAACGGTATGTGCTTAACCAGAAAGGACTTATCCATCTGCTCCTCACTACGAAAAAGTATCTGATTATAATGGGAAAGGTCTAAAAATATTCTTTAATTTTCAATTAAATACTTCACTGCACAAAGCACTATACAATATTTTATTGGGGTTCCTGCTCAACATTTTGGAACAAGATGATCTTTAAGGTTCCTTCCAATTCAAAGCAGTCTATGATTTTATGAACTCTTTTTTTCTGTTTACCAATGTACAGTGACTTGTTTTAAAAGTCACTAATGGTCAAAATAGAGATAAAAAAGACAATCTGACTCATGGAGACAAGGTTCATCCATAACTCGATATAAAACAACTTTTAATAACCCTTAATGACAAGAAATGAATTGAAAAATAAAACCATGAAGGTCAACATGAAACTTCACATTGAAATGCTGCTCCAGTGTTTAGAGAAGAGAGAGTTGTGAAAATATATTGCTTTTGGCCCACAGAGTCAGACTAATCATGGGACAAGAATGATCCAGCAGAGGTTTTTAATTGAGCTCTGTGCATTGCTGGGATGGGGCTCTGGGAATTCAGTCTCTTCTGTGTGATTAATAAACACCAAGTGAATGGGCAGAAGGGACCAGCAGATCAATCACAGTGACATCTTGCAGAACAAAGCTCATGAGAGCTCACCCACTCGTCCTGCACTGCTTCCAGAAAAACATCCAGTCCTGATCTGTGGAGAGCCAAAGATGGAAAATCTGCTGACTCCTTTGGGACCCTGTTTCACTCTTAAAAATCTCTGTCCTTCCAGCCATTGGAATACCCCTAGTTTAACTTTTCCAGCTGTTGTTTCTCACTAACATTTTCCTTCCCGACCTCAAAAACTGTTTTGCATTTGTGGTTATCTCCCCACACAAAAAGTACCATTATTTTAATTTTTATCTAATAATAATTTATTATTATTATAAGAAATGCTGATAATCAAGTTTACTTCCTCATGCTTCTTTTTGATAAGAGTTTATCAGTGTATGGCACTTCTCACAGTCCTCAAAAGCATTTTGCAGCTCATTTCTTTATTTTTCCAGGATTGTCCTGGGAGATTCTGCATAATGTGGACACCAGCCCAGTAATGCTCCAAATGCATATATTAGGTAGATGCTGAAAAATTTCAGCTTTTTGTTTGGAGAGTTTCTTCATTTTCCCAAGACAAAATGCTGAACTTTTCACATAGTCAGTGCTGTAATGATTATTACATTGCACATTTTACTATTTCTTTACCTTCTGATATCATATGGCCAAATGTTGTGTCTGACATGCAAAAACCTAATAAAATTAAATAAACTATGACATTATTTCAATTCAACTGGTAATTTAAAGAAGCAGTGGGATTTTACCCACCTGCATTGCACCTGTGAAGTTGCACCAGGCAATTATTCTAAAGGAAGTCAGTTCTGGTTCAGTCCTCTGCCTTTCACCTTGGCTGTTCAACCTGAATTTACTGATCACATCATCTTCCTCAAGGAGAGGAGGCTGCTGCACTTTCTGATTTAGAGCTCACTCCTCACCCTGCAATCACAGGTCTCATTTTAAGAGTCTGTCACATTGATGGTGGCCTGAACCATAAAACCTTTTGTGCAAATTTAAATATTCCCTGGCTGTGAATGTGACTGATAGCCCAGCCACAGATGTCTGTAGTGGCTGAACTCCAGCCAGCAACCAAGTACCACACAGGCCCTTGGTCACCCCATCCCTGCTCCCCTCCCTGGTGAGATGGGGAGGAAAATCAGAAAAAAAATAAAAACAAAACCCCATAGGTTGAGATAGGAACAGTTTAATAATTGAAATAATTATAATAATGATAGAGGAAGGAGAAGGAGAAGGAGAAGAGGAAGGAGAAGGAGAAGGAGAAGGAGAAGGAGAAGGAGAAGGAGAAGGAGAAGGAGAAGGAGAAGGAGAAGGAGAAGGAGAAGGAGAAGGAGAAGGAGAAGGAGAAGGAGAAGGAGAAGGAGAAGGAGAAGGAGAAGGAGAAGGAGAAGGAGAAGGAGAAGGAGAAGGAGAAGGAGAAGGAGAAGGAGAAGGAGAAGGAGAAGGAGAAGGAGAAGGAGAAGGAGAAGGAGAAGGAGAAGGAGAAGGAGAAGGAGAAGGAGAAGGAGAAGGAGAAGGAGAAGGAGAAGGAGAAGGAGAAGGAGAAGGAGAAGGAGAAGGAGAAGGAGAAGGAGAAGGAGAAGGAGAAGGAGAAGGAGAAGGAGAAGGAGAAGGAGAAGGAGAAGGAGAAGGAGAAGGAGAAGGAGAAGGAGAAGGAGAAGGAGAAGGAGAAGGAGAAGGAGAAGGAGAAGGAGAAGGAGAAGGAGAAGGAGAAGGAGAAGGAGAAGGAGAAGGAGAAGGAGAAGGAGAAGGAGAAGGAGAAGGAGAAGGAGAAGGAGAAGGAGAAGGAGAAGGAGAAGGAGAAGGAGAAGGAGAAGGAGAAGGAGAAGGAGAAGGAGAAGGAGAAGGAGAAGGAGAAGGAGAAGGAGAAGGAGAAGGAGAAGGAGGAGAAAGGAACAAAACCCAAGAGAAGCAAGTGATGCCCAACACAATTTCTCACCACCTGCTGACCAATGCTCAGCTCTTCCCCCAGCAGTGACTGTCCTCTCCTGGTCAAGTCCTCCAGGTTAAATATTGGGAATGATGTTCTATGGACATGTTCTATGGACTGGAATATTCCCTTGGCCAATTCATCCAGTTGTCCTGTCCATGCTCCCTCCCAGAACATGGAAAACTGAAAAGTCCTTGATGTAGACTTTGTAACAACTAGAACATCAGTGTGTTATCACCATCATTCCTGTACTGCATCCAAAACACAGCACTGTGCCAGCTACTGGGAAGAAAATTATCTCTATCCCAGCCAAAATCAGGACAATGTTCCACAGAGCCTTGACCTGCTCTGTCTCCCAGAAATGGTTTCACATGTCATACGAAATGCACTGTTCTGGCTTTTGCTTTGTCATCATCTGGCTAAAAATTATGAGTAATATTTTATACAGATGCCTTCTGTCTGTCTGCATTTTGTGAAAATGCTGCAGTCTGAATCTGATTCCTTCCCCTCTGCAATTTTCTCATGGGGTTCATCAAATCCCATTGTGTTCTCACTGAAAAAGACACTTCTCTTTTAAGCACTGTGAGTCAATGCCAAAAAGGTGACATTCAGGGGAAGATCAGAGAAAGCAACACCCACAGGTTTGGTAACAGTATGTAGAGAGGAAAAAATGAACTAAAGAAGTTTCAAAATATGAGATAAACATTTTATTTATTAAAAAATATGATAAAGTGTGCATTTGTGATACACACACATTAATCAGAGAGGAGATGTTGTTACTTGCATCAAAACCCTCCCAACGATTTATAGAGAATCCCGGAGTTACAGAATGGTTTGGATGGGAAGGGACATAAAGCTCATCCAGTTCCAACCCTGCTGACAGGGCAGGGACACTTCCACTATTCCAGGTTGCTCCAAACCCCAGTGTCCCACCTGGCCTTGGACACTTCCAGGGATCCAGGGGCAGCCACAGCTTCTCTGGGCACCCTGTGCCAGGGCCTGCCCACCTTCACAGGGAACAATTTATTCCATAAATGTAACCTAAATTTCCCCTCTTTCAGTTTGCAAGTACCATTTTATTACTTTCCTTAATAAAATCACTATTAAATGTTAAATGAAGAAAAATCTACCATGTTTTCCTTTTTTGAATTTGTGATTGGATTTTGTTGTTGACAGGCTTTTATGGCAAGGATTTCCAAAGCCATTTAACCACCTAAATCTGTTGTACTCTGAAGTTGCAGCATCTGTTTTTTTCCAGCATGATCTTGATGCTCTCAATGAAAACAGTTCAGATAGTGACCTGGTCACATCTCTAGACTTATTTACCCTCTTGTTTTCCCACCCTTTTTACCCTAAAGCCCCTGAAAAGCCCCCATGACTCAAATAATTTCTTTCACTAAACCATTCATGCACATGACACTGGATCATGTGTCTGTATTAGACTAAATTAAGGCTTCTGGCATCGAGCCCCTGCCCAAAAGAATTCCCTGTATCTGCATCTTGTTACAGGCTGCATCCCATCCAAATTCCAGGCTCAGCTCACAATTTCACAATCCTTTTGAGCCAACACAATGGAATACAGTTATTTTGCAGAATTTTGCTATAGATCTGGAGAAAAAAATTGCCCTTTGGAGGTTTACTCGTCATTGAAACTTACAGGGTTGCTCACCCACATGAACAAACCAAAAATTGTTTATACAGAACTGTTCTGTTGAATCCATCATCATTTTTGCACATTGTTGGGCTTCACCATAAAAATAACTCTATTTTTTTTTTAAATCATGGAATTATGAAAGCAACTGAAAGACATGGAACTAAAGATAAAGGTGATTTTAACCAAAATAGAAATCCCAATTTATACTACTTCATGGTTATTTAAAACAGGTTAATTTAAAACCTGAATAGATTAAAATGTCCTTCTGTCAATGGTTTAAATCCCTGGTGAGGCAAAGATAACCCAGCTGGATTTTGTATTTTTTGTGTTCAAGGGGTCTTTGCTCAGTATCTTGCAGGAAACTGGATGGTTAATGAGGTCAGACCAATACATTTGTTGGTCAGAAGCAGTCATGTTGCCAAAGTATTATTTGGGAGCTCAGAAATTCTTTCTTATTCTGTCCTAATAGGAATGATATTTAGAAGAGATTTGTTGCAGTAATTAGGTGTCCCACAGGTGCAGATTTTTATTCACATTACACATTAGCTGGGCCATGGTTGGCTTTTAGTGCAAACTTCAGCTTTGGGCTTCAAATGGGATTTCAGAGCCAGGCTTGTTCCAAAGGCTCTTGGACTAGAAACGAGCTGTGAAGGACAATCCCGAAATGGCAATGGAAGCCCACCTCACACAGAATCATGGAATATCCTGAGTTCCACAAGGACAGTCAAGTCCAAACCCTGCACTGGGCAGCCCCAAGAATCCAGGAGGATGAAGTGACACCTCCTCTCAGAAAGAGAGGAGACAAGGATATTAATTATTCAGGAGGATGATGTTTAGTCTCAGGATACATTATGGGCAAATCTAATCCGATTATCAGTTTAAAGTTTAATTATTTAATCATCCAGAAAAATGTGATAGTTTAACTGGAGTTTAGGATGGTCACAGAAAGAAAGAAGGACTGAAACAAATTAGCTGAGACAGCAGGAACATCTTCAGCCTCAGAGGCTTCTCAGAGCAGATAGGATGGGTTTACACACAGTTGTGCTTGTCCCGAAGCAGGAGGATGGTCAAATTGACCTTCCAAGGTCCCTCTCAACTCCAGTTTAATAATTCCTGCATATAAAATAGGAATAGGTTAATTCAAATGCACTAATGAGAGGGTCTGAGGTGGGAGCTGAGAACCACAAATCCGCCAGGATTGTTGCAGGGCTTCTTTCTTTTCCTGCCCAGCACTCTGGGGTGGAAGGATTTATTTAGGCTATTTAACAAGAAGCTCTTTGCATGTTCCATAGCTTGATGGCAAATTTAATTTCCTGAAGTTTGTAGAAACGTGCACTGAGATTAAGAGCCAACCAGAAGCACATCTTCTTCCTCTACCCTAAAGGTTTTGGGGCAATATGAGAAAAAGGCACATGAACCAAAAAGAGCCTGGTCACAATGAGAATAAATAATTTCGTCACCTTCCAGCATTTTATTCTCTCCGTGCTTGAAGAAAAATTTTATTAATTCTGATATAATGTAATTCTCCTTTCAGAGTCACATTTACAAACCCCAAAGAGCTGGTTTCAGCTGCAGCACACATTTGTTCTGCCCGTGTCCATCTCTTTTCCAATTATCATCCTCTAGATCCCTCTGCAAACAGAATCAGTGCATGCAGCTGGCTGTGAGACTTTTGGGAACAACAAACAGAATGAGGTCATGATGAAAAGGTCAGTCCTGATCCATACCTGACATCTCTCACTCTGTTCTGGAGCTGCTGTGAAGGGTTTCAATCAAAGACACACCTGTGTGTGAAGTCTGACCCTTTATTTTGAGTGATATGGGATGACAGGTAAAGAAAGGGGAAGAAATTAAAATCTTAGCTATATTTAAATTTATTTGCAAACAGAAGTGCTGATTTTTTATTATTTTTTTTAAAGAATGAATCTCAGCAGATTGACAGAAATAAATATAAATATTTTTAATTCTACAGAGATCAAGGCCTTTTTTCCCTATTGCTGGTATCCAGACACACTTCCTGGGAGCCTGAGGACTTTTAGTAGGATATTCCCTCATCCTTGGAAGGGTTCAAGGCCAGGTTGGACAGAGGACAGAGCTTGGAGCCACCTGGTTGAGTAGAAGTTGTCCCTGCCCATGGCAGGTGTTGGAACAAAATGGTCCTTAAGGTCCCTTCCAACCCAAACCATTCTGTGATTCTACATTTGGAAGGAAAAAACCAAAACAACAGCAACAAAAAAACCAACAAAAAAGGCAGAGATTGAATAGATTAAAGATGCCCAAGGAACGAAAAGATCACTTTCCCTGAGAAAGCATCTCTGACAATTTTACTTCAAATGCAACAAATATCTTAAGCCAGTGAAGAGCTGTTGTTATTTTCAGTACTCCCTTATGTCTTCCTTATGAAACTTGGTGTTTGAAAGACAACACAAGGACAATAAAATACATATGATCCTTGCTCACCAGAATAAGTCAGTGAAAATTTTGGGAGTGATCTATGGTTTTTTTTTCAAGAATGGGATGTCTATACAGGGAATATGAAATGAGGCATGAAGATAAGCAATAATTTTTAACCACAGACACAGTCACTGCTTAATGGAACATACAGTTGAAAACAAACAAAATGATTGGGTGGAAGGTTTGTAGCTGAGGATCCAAGCTCAGTGATATGAATTTTGATTATTCTGGAATTTTTTTTTTCTTTCAACTTAGAAGGATTGAGCACTGATAAAATGTTTCATGGAGACATCTGAACATAACCAGATGGAGGGTTTTGATGAGGTTTATCTCTTTAGCTATCTCCTTTTATTGAAATCTGAGGTGTTGTGGACCTGAGCAACTCTGCTCCAGGTGTGTCATGATCTTACACAAGACGGGAAAAATTACAGAATCCCAGAAAGGTTTGATTTGGAAGGGACCTCAAAGATCATCCAGTCCCACCCCGTGCCATGGGCAAGGACACCTTCCACTGTCCCAGACTGCTCCAAACCCCAATGTCCAACCTGGCCTTGGACACTTCCAGGGATCCAGGGGCAGCCACAGCTTCTCTGGGCACCCTGTGCCAGGGCCTTATCACCCTCCCAGGGAACAATTCCTTCCCAATATCCCATCCATCCCTACCTTCTGGCAGTGGGGAGCCATTCCCTGTGTCCCATCCCTCCATCCTTTGTCCCCAGTCCCTCTCCAGCTCTCCTGGAGCCCCTTTAGGCTCTGGAAGGGGCTCTGAGCTCTCCCTGGAGCCTTCTCTTCTCCAGGTGAGCACCCCCAGCTCTCCCAGGCTGGCTCCAGCCCTTGGAGCATCTCCTGGACTCCTCTGGACTCTCTCCAGCAGTTCCACATCCTGTTGCTGTTTTTGCTGTTGGGGATCTGCAGCTCTGCAGGTATCACAGCCATCATTCCCACTGACAGAACCATTGCAGCTCTTTCCACAGCAGGCTTGGACACTGACCATGTGCTGGAGTGTGGCTCCACACACTTTTGGGACCTGATTAACTGTCCTGTCCCCCAGAGGTCTGTTCTGAAGCTCTTGGAAATGAGCAAAGCACTGCCAGTTCTCACTCTCTGTTTTTGTACCGGGGTGCTGACTCCACTCCCCAGTGACCCTAGAGGGGGCAAAGGCCAGAAGTCACCAGTCTCCCTGCTGAGCTCAGATCTCAAGGCATCTGAAGAGAAAGATTCAGAGAGCTTATCACATCTCTTACTGAAGATTTATGAATTGCAGAAATGTCTGCCCCGTTCAAGAATTCTGACTTGGCTTTCCCCACTGCAGAGACTCGTGAGCTGTGCTGGTGGAAGGGGGAGGCACTGTTAACCTAGGAAAGCTGTGAGCGCCAGGGGGAAGATATCAGCCAAAATTTCTACAAATACTACATGGAAATTCTCTTGAGTTGTGTTTGCTGAAAGGCTTTAGCTGGGATTATCACTGAGCTCAGTCCCTTCCTGTATGAGCTGAAGGACAGGATCTCATGAGCACTGGCCGTAAAAGATGCACATTCTTAATCCCTGGACTCAGAGATGGATGTGAACCGCTCACTAAGCAACTGTTCATTTCTCTGAGGGTTCTTAAATGATAAAATGTCCACATTTGAATCCACTTCCTGCAAGAACAGCTTCAGTTACTGGTAGCTGAGGGAAAAAAAGTAAACAGCTTAAGGTCCCTCAAAAATCTATTGCTTTTCTTTCCCTGTATTGCAAAAATAAGTGTTGAAGCACAGGAGGAAGCCACTGAAATGTGTTTTCAGTAACACCAGGGAGGGCAGAGCCAGGCAGGGACAAGGTCACTTTGGGATGTTAATGAGCTGCTTGCTTGACCCTGTCTGTGACCCAGAGCAAGTCTGTGGATTTCATTTATTTCATTTATTTCACCCCTTACTTGCTCTCACAATCCTTTTCCCACAATGCCAACCAGCCTCTATGGAAATATTGAGCTATTTTCTGATATTAATTGCTGTGCAGTGTGCAAGATTCAACACAAGAAATACTGTGCATGCTTCCATGCACATGCACAGCGGGTGGGATAGGGAGCATCCTTTGTTTTCACAGGGTCATGGAATGGTTTGGGTTGCAAGGGACCTTAAAGACTATCCCATTCCAACCCCTGCCATGGGGCACCTTTCACTGGACCTGGTTGCTCCAAGCCCCATCATGTTTTAGTGAGACAGTTCATATTTCTGAGGCAAATTATGTCTGACTGATGGATTAAGAGGCAGGAACTTTCCTTCTTCTGGGTACATGTACAAATGAGCCATAACCATCATCCCTTCTGCTGCTTTCAGTCAATTTTTTTGCCTAAAAAGCTGGAGTCAGTACCACAGGCAGCTTTAAAGCTGTGCACATCTCCTTTAAATATCCAGGACTCATGGGAAGCAACACTTAATGAAGACATTATTGTACAACTGGCTTCTCTCTGGACAGGGAGAAAAGAAGAGTGAATTTGGGGACACACAGCAGCCTGGCAAGTGGCAGAGCACAATGAGAGACAGGAGTGGGCATTTTCCCTCCTGGGATGGAGAGGAGAGGTGGATTCCTCTGATCCTTGCAGGAAAACCCACAAGTCTCAAATCCTATGACACTGCCCAAACTTGGAGAGTGATGGACATTAAATACCTTTCATAAATTGCATTAAAACTGGGGTAAAGTACTGCCATATCCATGCTGCTGGCTTGGATTATTTTACAGCTTTGCAGCCTCTGGTTCGGGGCATAGTCCCACTGTGCTGAGCTGTAAAAATACAAAACGAAAGGATTATCTTCTTTCCCAGTCTAACCACATGACAATAAACAGCAGACAAGTTGAGAAGAGGAAAACACTGTGAGGGTATTGCTTATGTAAGGAAGACAAATGGCTCATTTCATGTAACAGTAAAGGAGAAAAGGCACAAATGAGAAGTGATGTGCTTGGATGGACTTCAGAGGTCCAGTAAAGTGGGAGGAGAAAATTCTGCAGATGTGACAATCTGCAACCTTCACACTTCATAACAGCCAAGACATGAAATCAGGAGAGCTGTAGCTCTCTAGCAGAGATGACAAAATAATTCAGAAAGATTATCTGAAAGCACCACAAGTGTCAGATATGACCTGGGTTGACACTGAAGTCCAGATAAAAGCCCGCAGGTTTTGTCACCTGTAACTGTTTACAGCACTCCCAGGCAATGAGAAACAGCTGTGAAAGAGTTAACAGGGCACAAGGCTCAGCAGAGACTCACCCCCAGGGGTTTTGCCTTCCTTCATCCAGTCTGATGCTTCTGACAGCTGAGCCACCTCATTTAAAGGTGCTTGAGGCTTGGCTAAAAATCTCTCCTGTCAGCTTGCCATGTGCTGCTCCCAGGGACTGCTGAGATGGGGTGCCTCAGGTAACAGATAGACGTTTCCAAGGGATTAAGGGGGGGGAAAATTGACTGAAGGGTTCCAAGGGGAAGATTAGTTGTTGTGAGTTAAATGTGTTTAGTGTGAACTAATGATTGAGGAAAGCAAGAGGTAACTGAGTGAGTTCTTGTGGTGTTTTGGCTGCCTTCAATTCTGTATCAAATGAGGGACGTGATAGTCTTAACAGGTGGTTATTTTTCTTCTACATGTGCTATCTGAACCCAATGGTAAATGCAAACCAAAAGCACTCTAAGGTGTGGAGTATTGGGAAAATGGAAAAAAGAAGCTTCAATTTTGAAAATGCTGCTATAAATCAGTTAGCTGAAAAAAGAACCCAAGAAGGATTAAACCTAACAAGCTCCAAGGGATATAAACAAGCCCACTGCTTGCTGCTGGGATTTGTTTGCTTGGTGTAAGGTGTCTTTTAGGTCACCATGTCTGCACAGGTAATTACAGGGACCTGCTTTCATCAGCAGCATGCCTCTCCTGCACAGAACCTTGGACAGCAAAAGGCTGGTGAAATATGGGGGGGTTTAAAAGAAATTACTGTAGAATAGGGACATCCTTAATTAAAAATCAAGGCCACGTGGTAACCTGGCTGCAGCATGGCCTCTTCCAATAGCAGAGTAAAGAATCATGTCTGGGTGAATCTGTTCTTCCCAAACTGAGTGGCCAGGCGTACATTTTACAGCTGGGCTAAAGAGAAGGGGTTTAAGAGAGGTTGAAAAATGCAATAATTATTTTTTTTTAAGTTCAATTGCTGTAAGAGGAAGATACAGCCTCTATTTGGAAATGGCTCTTTTCACATCACTGGGTTGTTGGTGGGACACTCTTTCACCTACATGAAACTTCATGATCCCTGAGTAGAAGAGTCTGTAAAGCACAGCTAAAGAAATATGGGGTTTATGATATTTCAGGTTTCTTTTTTTTTTTTTTAAGAAGAGAGTGTTGTATGAAAGGACCAAGGCTGCCAAAAGAGAGAACTGCATGTGGCTGTGTTTATAGAGAAAGCTGCTTCCTTGCCTGATGGAGCACAAGAAGATGATGATAAGAAACACTTCTGGGTTTAGCCCAAGGGGGTGACCCGGGCCAAACAAGACCTAATGACTTCATCAATTTTTTGCAAAGAGAACTGCTGGAGCCAGATGGGTGTTGGTCACTTGCCCCGAGGAAAGAGCTTCAAGTTGTGCCAGGGGAGGTTTAGGTTGGATATTAAGGGAAAATTCTTCATGGAAAGGGTTGACTGCCCAGGGCAGTGGTGGAATGACCACTCCTGGAGGGATTTAACAGCCATGTGGATGTGGCACTTGGGGGTGTGATTTAGTGGTGCCCTTGGCACTTCTGGGTTAAGAGTTGGACTCTATATTCCTGAAGATTTTTTCCATGCTTAATGTTTCTGTGGGTCTATGACTCTTTGCTCCACAAGCCTCTGACATTCAAAGCCTCAAAATTAAACAATACTAAGCAAAAGGAATTAGTTTTAAGATGTATTCTTCAGACAAGCACTTCCACTGTTACTTGTGTCCTCGGTAAAAAACCTCCTCCCAAGCCTCCAATCACATCTTTGATGTATCCATTAAGTCTTGTAAACAGATGAAAATTTATTGCCCTGAGTTGCTCAGGAAGGTGTCACTCCTAGACCGCTCTGGTTGTCCTCTGAGTGCTTTGCAGAGGTCAGATGATTCTGAAAGGCCTCAGGGTAACTTCTCTGGGCTGGAAAGATGCTTTTTTGGCATGCAGGGTGTGGAATCATGGTTTCCTGAGTGAATGGATTTGTGCAGCAGGTGTCAGCACAGCACAATATTTCATTTCTGCTGGGATCAAGTCTCAATAATTTAGTTCTGGTTACTCAGCTGTTAAATCACTTCCTGATGCGTGTGTAATGCAGTCTGTGCTGCCCCTTTTTGCTATAATTTCTTTCATTAGTGCTTAGTTGTGTTTTTCTCTGCTTGCTGAGATGGTTCCTTGCCTTATTAGGCTGTGCAACCGCTTGATAATTTTTTTCATTTAATGTTGCAGTAAAAAGACTGAAAAGAAATTAATGCTGCACTGTATAATCCATGATAAATGTCTCAAAGACATTTAGGAACGTGACTCAACTCTTAGATGACATTTTAGTTATCAGTGTTCTAATCTTTGCAGCTTTAGGTCCAGATTTAAAGGCATTTAGGCAACTGATCTCCAGTAAATTAAAAAGAGAAAGTTTATCTAGGACCTATCTTTGATTCTGTGAGCTCTCAGGTTGTGCTGAAGGCTAAATCCAGACTTGCCTTTACCCCTTTGAAAAGATAACCAGGAAGAGGAGAGGGACCATGTGGAAAACAGAAGACATGGTCTCAAATCTCTTCTCTGATCAACTCTGGAAGTTGTTTTTTAAATCCCAGGAACGAATTATGACTCTCAGACATTCCTGCAAATGCATCTCTTAAAATCTTCGCCTGAAGTAATTCCATTTTGGATAAATAAATACTCATTGGAAGAAGTTTGACCTTGTGTCTTTGCCAAGACACTAGGAAAATATAATGACCAAACAGTAACTCATTTCTGGCATGTTGGCTCTTAGGTGCATTGGAAATTGAATTCTTTGCACAAAACAAAGCAACTTCAGTGCAACTAATTTATCCAAACCTCATGTTTGCAGCAGCATCTTTACAGGAGACCTACAGTTTTTCTGCTTTCAATCAAACACCAGTGGGAAAAAAAAAAACAGAGTCCCCTAACAGTGGGGCAAAAGCAGATAAGAATTCTGTGTAGAGGCTTAATTCCAGATTTCCTCTTGATGCACAGTGATGCCTCAGCAATCACTTTGGAAAACCCCGGAAGATAAATCTTCCCAGGGAACCTGGGATGCCTCTGAAGTTTTGTGAGCAGCTGGAGGATTGTGTTTGTGCCCACTGGCACAGGAGTATAAATTTCTCTTACTGCAGGAGTATAAATTTCAATCAGGTCATGTGGGAGGGGGGGAAAGTGGGATTTGGAAGTCTTGGCTTCAAACCTCAGCATCTCAAAGAGCTGCTGGTTCTCTCTCCTTTTGCAGTCTCCACTCATATCTGGTGCAGCTTTTGTGGTGTTTGCATCAATGCTTTGGATTTGACATTGGGATGCTCCTGACTCTGGGCTGGTGACCCAAGAAATTATTTTTCTGCATGTTATCTGAGCAGATTTTATTACTATTCAGCCTTGTTGTTTCCATTACAAGGAGAATTTGATGTTGCCTCAGGCTTTTCTTTTGCTGGAAGGGATCACCTGCACAGTCCTGCTTCTCTCTGCTCAGGAGAAATTTCCTTTTCTCGGGTCCTGGTGACCACATCCAGCACTCTTCCCATAAACCCCTAAATTGTCACACTGACAGGTGGGAAAATGAGGAAAGCAGAAATAATGTGATCTTTTTGAAGTATCTTCCAAGTTTAATCAGGAAGGAGCTAGAGCTGTTCTCTTTGGTATGCTCATGGCTAAATTAATGTATTAAATTACCTTTTTAGATCAGCTAGAAAAACAGTTTGGAACTAACCAGATCCAAAATCCACTAAGCCACAGGGGCTGTTTTTTATAGCTGTTGGTGAACTTTGGGTAAGAATTTGAGAATGCAAAATCCAAGCATTTGCAAGGCGTGTAATTGAACAGGGTGAAGGAAATTCACCATTAGAATTGCTGTAAAACATTTATTTTGACATATTGCTATATTGTTTCTTGCAAATTTACATCTAAATGAGGTTGTAAAACATTTGCCAGCATTGTCTTAAAACTTGAAGCAATTTTTGGTTGGTAGAAATAGTCTGGTAAATTTTGGTTGAAGTTTGGAGAAGAGTTATGGGGAAATGGATGTTTTTTTTAAAAATTTTCATTCCTCTGANTTTTGTTTTTTTTTTTTTTCCGTAATGACGAGGGAATGAGATGCTGCATATCCTTTGGATATGGCTTTTTTTAAACACTGCTCATTTGTGAGATCCTGAGCAAGGGGCTGGGATATTATACAAGTCCTTTCCTACAAGATACCTCCAGATACTCCCACAAGTAATCCTAAATGTTCTTAGAGCAATTAAATGCAGGATAATATCCTAATAGGTTCCCTTACTACAGAAGTCACTAGATTTTTTTTGCTGTCACTTCCAGCCCTTCCCAGCACCCACTTTTTCATCTGCCTTGGATATAAATCTGCTTAGACTGCAGGATTTAAGTATCAGGGGATTTTTTTGTGTTTCTCCAGGAATCGCTACAGAGGGGCTTTGATCCCTTTTTGTGGCTTCTAAGATTCCCCTTGACAATAAAAATATGATAATACAATAAGTAAAAGAATGAAAATGCACATGAAAGCATATTCAGATCATGAGAACCTGTAAAGTGATTGTCTTTCCAGCCACTTCTGGACACAGAGAATCCCAAATATTCAGAGCATAGAAATGACAGGACTCTCCTGGCTTGCTGTGGCCTGTTTTCTAGGAATGCAGGCAGCTGTGGGTGTGATCTTGTCCACAAACACATCAAACAGATTTCTTGCACTAACAATAAGTTTTCCAACTTTAAAAGTAAGTATTCATTAAGGCTGTTTTGCTGTCTATCTAGCAGCTTGTACAGGTGTTTTATCTCAAGAATTTCAAAATACTATTAGCCCTTGTCAGGTTCTTTCACAGTGTGGTTGCACAGCTCCAACCATCTGGATTGCAGATTATAAATTACACCGTGTGGCATTCATGCAGGTGCAAAAATTGCAGTCTGGTTTTCCTGAAAGGGAGAGTGAGCAGGGGCACAGTGAGCAGTGAAAGGAGCTGGCATCTGGCTTAGTGCATCCTTGGTCTCCCTCTTCTGGCTCAGCTGCTCCATCCAGGATGTGCTGCAGCTCAGCATCCCCCTCCTGCCAGGAGCTGAAGGGACACTGGTGAAGAGAACAGGTCCAGAACCTTTTTCCAGCATGTGGCTGCAAGTACCAGCATGGAGAACAGAGCAGTGGGAATTTCCAGTCGAGCTCTCCACCCTTCTTTTAATGTCATTTTTTAATGCATAAACTGCAAACTTTGAGAAAATCATCAATATCTCTTTACTATGCACATGGAGTGGGGGGAAGGGATAAAGGAGATTTGGAAATATGAGTGGGGAAATATATTCAGGTTCTGACTCAGGAAGTTCTGTTACTGCTGAGCTCTGGCTCCCACATTTTACTACTGGATGGTATTAAGGGTTTAGAAATTCTAAAACTCAGTCACTAAGTTTAAAATATCATTAAAATATTCACATATATAGGGTTTTGTGCATTTTTATACTGATGCAAGTTTTGTCTCAGCAGGACCAGGGCAGTGACTGTCCCCTGTGCTGGGCATTGCAAAGGTACCTCAAATCTTGGGGTTATTTTGGGACTACTGAGGACAGGACTTTGAGGGGCTGGAGTGGGTCCAGGGAAGGGAATGGAGCTGGGGAAGGGTCTGGAGCACCTGGAGTGACTGAGGGAGCTGGGAAAGGGGCTCAGACTGGAGAAAAGGGGGATCAGGGGGGACCTTGTGGCTCTGCACAACCACTTGAAACTAGCTTCCAGCTGGGTGGGGATTGGTCTCTCCTCCTAAATAACAGGATAAGAGGAAACAGCCTCAAGTTGTGCCAAAGGAGCTTTAGGTTCTATGTTAGGAAAAATTTCTTCACAGAAAGGGGTGTCCAGCCCTGGCACAGCTGCCCGGGGCAGTGTTGGGTCCCCATACCCTGGAGGGATTTAAAAGCCATGGATGTGGCACCTGGGAACATGGGTCAGTGGTGGCCTTGGCAGTGCTGGGGGAATGGTTGGACTCTGATTTTAGAGGTCTTTTCCAACTTAAATGATTCCATGAGTCTCTAAGCCACCCTGTCAGCAAAACCAGGTGGTAATTTGAATTTCTTCTAAAGGGATTTTGAGGTGAAGAGGACATTTTGTATTCCTTCTCTTTGCCTTTGGCTGAGTCTTTCTGCCATAAACTGGCCTGTAAGTAGTTTTGGTTTTCTGTCTTGTAAAAAAAAAAAGTGGTGGTTACAGCTGCTAACATCTGACTTTAAAAAATGCAATATCAGACTTCTGTACTTCACAATACCAGGGGTTTTGTGTATTTTGAAGCTGGATGTTAAACTGTGAGTAACAGCATCACCCACTTGAATTGGCTTCCTTTTCCCCACACCTGGCTTACATATGTGTCACAATATGTGACATTTAGAAGGGAATTTGGCAAGAGAAAATTTTCAAAATTGGTGTTAGATGGAAGTATAAGCTCTGAGACACAGGAAGAGACCACAGGGAAAATGGTTCGTCTCTATTGTGATACTGCTGCCTCTGAAATATATTAAATAAGTATATTTATATCTCTCTTAAATATATTAAGTGGAAATTATAAGCCTCTCTTTGGCTGTGTATGGTTCTCTTTCTGACACTTTTGGGACTTTTAACCTGAAATTTTATGCAAGAAACCTCTGCCTATATAAATAACAGTATCAGAAAAGCTGGACTTGGTTTTGCCACTTGTCGCTTTTGCTCTTGATTTTTCTTCGTTGTGTGCCTCCTCACTGATTTATGTGTGAAGTCAAAACAAGACTTCTGAAGTTTGGGGAAGAGCTCATTCTGATTATGTTGGGGTTTGAATTTTCCATATTTGTACCAGTCTTTCCTTTGGAGATAAAAGTGTGGCACATGTGGAAAAGTCCTGCAAGAACCTGCTTGGCAGGAACTGCAGCTCAGCCCAACACTTGTACAACTTTTTTAATGCCACGATTGGGCTTTAATAATAATGGTAATAGCAATGAAAAAGAAGAGAAGTCTGAGTCTTATTAAGATTAAGAAGCTTAAAATGAGAATATAATCTTAAAGCTCACAAGGTGCAAACCACCAGTTCCTACAAGCAGTTGCCCATTGGTGTTTAAATATGACTTGCCCAATTCTTTAACTCTCTTACACAGATAAAGGGATTTCTCTTTGCTGCAGCACAGATTAAAGTTGGCAATATTATAAATTAGAAATACAGGGGGGAAAATAACAGTAGCAGGATTGAAAATGGATCCCACTTTGTTAGGGAAGGGGAAAGTTGGCTTTAACACAAAAACTCTCTAGAGCTGAGGATTTAGGAGCACAGGCATATAAATCGTGTGTGAATTTACAGAAGCAGATGTATCTGTGGGCACAAGTGAGGATGCCCAGCCATGTGATGTGGCACAGTTTGTGTGCTGCTTCTTGGGATTTCTGAGGTCTAATCAGTGCAACACCAAGTGCCTGAACTAACCCTAGAGGGCTCTCACGACTCAGGAACAGAAAGGATGGGACTGTCAGAGGAGAGACTTTAAGCTCTGAATTTTCTCCTTTCACAGGGAAATACTGCTTCATGCTTGTGGATATGCATTGACAAGGGTGCAAGATTTTTGTTTGAAACAGAATTAGGAAGTATTTGGGGTTTTACTGTGCCCTCCCCTTCATGCAGGGAGAGAATTTTGTCACTAAGCAGGATTTTAAAAACATTTGTCAAATACATTGACAACTTCAAATAAGCTGTCAAATGTCAACTGATGAGCTTCAACTGTTGGAGCCTCTTGTGAGAATTATGAAAATAACTCAGAATTGGAGAAGGTAAAAGTAATACACCTTCACCTTCCCTTCATTCAGAAGGCCCTGGTGCTTAAAGTCAAAGGCAAATATGAGATCTGTGATGAAATTCTTCCCTGTGAGGGTGGTGAGATCCTGGAGAAGCTGTGGCTGCCCCTGGATCCCTGGAACTGTTCAATAATTCTCAGCTTTATTTCTCCCTCACAAACATACCTTTGAAATAAAAATATAATTTGGGTTTTTTTATACATCCACTCCTTTGAACTTTTGGGGCCAATTCCAGACCTATTAATCATTTTTACCCAATCCATAACATTGCTTTAGCATAGTTTCATGTACTGGGTAGTTTTTCCACATTTACTGGCTATAACTGTAATTAAACCCTTGAACTTAAAAGTGAAAGTGCCCTGATTAAGGGAATACTTCCACAGCATTAAGGGAACACTTTACATTAAGGATTTTCAAGTGAGTATTTATGCACTAATGATTTAAATCCTAATGAGGACTTGATGTTCTGCTCCTCCAGAAGAAAAAGCCCTGGTCTCAGCACTAAACTGAAGGAACCTTTTCTTTTTCCTGACATTCTAATTATATATGAGAACAAAAACAAAACAGCACTTCTGGCATGTCAGATGGAAATTTTTTTAAGAGGAGAATGGCAAGAAACTGGTTGTAGCCAAACCGGAAAATCCCACATTATTATTCAGGATTTGTTTGTTTGGCTTAAAAAAACCACGAAAGGATTAATGCCAGGCATATTACCTTTTTCAGCTATATTGGCTGATCAGAAAGCATGTTAATAATATGGTTAAAACATTAAAGATAACCTGGCTTGGGTGCCAGTGTACTCAAACCAAACAAAAGTATAAAATATAAATAAAAAATAAAACTAATCTAGCAGAGGAACTGTTTTTTTTTCCTGAAACATGATTTTTCCCCCTAGTTCCTCAGGAGTAAGAGCTGCCTTATATTTTAGGGTCTGGTATAAAATACTCATAACTCTTTTGCCTTTTGAAATGTTCATTCTGTTTTTTTCAAGCATCAGAAGTGGTGCAGCATTCATGTCAGCAAAGGGGAAAACTTTTCCCCTCTGTGGCAATTTTCTCCCATAAAAAAAAAATCCAGAAAAGAGTAGGAGAAAGTAGATATAAATATCTCAAAGTTATTTGAGAAAAAAAAAAATTATGCTCTTGCTGCTGGAGGTTGGGGAGTTGAACCCTACTTTGATATCCACTGGGGTATATCTCGACGTTCCTAGTAAAGAGAGCATTCCCATGAAACACTAGCATTTAAAATCAAGTAACAGCCATGATGGGAAAGAACAAGCAGTCATAGTGTGGTCTCCTGAAAAGGAGAAAGGAGATTTGCTGGTAAGGGATTATTATTCCACAGTTTAGGAAGGACAGATTGACAGAAGGAGCTGATTCATGCACAGCTTTGCAAAAGTAAAGGTTTGGATTTGTGCTTCTAAAAGCATAAATTTCTGCAAATTTCAACCATGCAGTGGAAAACAGTAACCAAAGTTATGCTAAAAAACTTGCAAGTTTAAAGCATGTAACCAATAGCTTATAAACAGCAGAAGAGACTCTGAGGAACACTGAAGTGTTTGGGCATTTATTTATTTTCCTTCTAGTCCACAATATGCTACCTCTTACCCTCTTATCCTGTCTACCTTCCTTCAAAAGAAGGCACAAACACATCCACTAGATAAAAGAGAAGGACTTTTTGTAAAATTAAATTTTAATTTCAAAGGGGCCCAACAAAATATGCTGTGCAAGTCCTGTTTCAGGCCCAAAGTATTACAGTATTAATGAATTAACTACAGAACCTCAAATTCAATATCTTTTTCTTGAAGCTATTAGTGCTTTTGCAGCCTGAAATCCTTGTCATCCTTGTAACACCAGGAGAGATGTGCTCGGTGTGTGCTGTACATGTAGAATAACTATCTTTAAGGTAGAGATACAGGATGTTCTGTGCAGGCTCTGTGCTTCATTGCATGATTCAATAACTCTTCATTGAACAGACAAAGACTTCTCAGATGCCTGTAATAATGTACATTGCAGGAAAATAGAAAACAAAAAACAGTCTGATAGATTTTGAGTCTTTGCGTCAAAGGATGAGCTGAGTAACAATAAAGTAGATGTGGATTTGGTTCTGTTTTTTTTTTTTTAAGTACAGTTTCAGGCAGAGCAAACAGAACATAATTTCTTTAATTAGCATCTTCTGATGCACATAAAATACTATAGACAAAATTAAGGAGGAAAAAGAACAAACTGTCCCCTCCTCACCTTATCGTTATTCCACTCATAAGAAAGCTAAATAGAACAGAATGAGGCTGCTGGAAAATTCCAGGATGGGAAACTTCAGCCCAGAACTGGTTAGAGTTATTATTTTAGATGACCATTAAATGTTGGAAGATACTTTCAGCAAGGCTGGGTTGGGTGGAGCACAGGACAGATGCCCAGGGACGTTTCTAACCCAGAGCAAGACCTGAGCCCCCCAGGGCAGAGCGTGATCCTTGGGGCTGGGGACAGAGAGGCTTGGGGCTCCCGGGGGTGGCAGATGCCCTGAGAGGCTTTGGGGATGTGCCAGGTGCCTCTGGCACTGTGGAATGTTCCACCATGGCAGGGATGGGGCTTTGGGAGACTTCTTGGATGTCTCTTGCACTTTCATGGCATAAGGGATGGCCATCAGGGCGGCTTGGGCAGGATGGGCCCTGTGCTGTCTCCAGCCAGGGACTGTGGTCCCTTCAAGCCTGTTCACCCAGACCTGCTGGATAAACCTTTCTCCCACCTCCTCCAGGCCGTGGCAGTGGCAATCCTGCTCCTCCTGGCTGTGCTGGCCATCCTGCCTGGGTGCACACAAGATCCACAGATTGATATGGCCTTGGTCCAGAGGATGCAGCAGCATGAAGAGTTTCTGCACCAGGAGATGTCGTGGCTGTGCCAGGAGGTTGAGTGGAGGGCCCTGGACAAAGCTTTCCTCCACTCTGTATTTTACTGGTTCTTTTGGGCTGCTGTGACAGCCGTGCTCCTTGGATTCTGCATGTAAAAGCAGCTTGGCTCCAGCAGCTGCCCTGAGCAGGACAACTGCAGCAGCAAAGAGGACAAGAAGGAGGATGGTAGTGAGGAGGATGAAGATCTCAGTGGAGCACAAAATGCTTCCAGGTCTTTGGCTTGGTCCACCCTATTTCCAGTGCAGGAACTGCCTGACCTGAGCAGGAATCTGAAGCAGCTGTTGAGTGACTTCTTGATCAATTGAGACTTTTCACAGAGCACTCTCACACCAAAGATTTTCCCACACACTGGGATGAATGGCACCTGTGAAGTGTGGAGGATCCACAAGAACTGAATCTTCACCAGCTGCTTGTGTTCCTGTGGCCACCCCCTGGTCACTCTTCCATCCTGGAGCAGGACCTGGGGCAGCATCCAGAGAGGAGCTCTGACATCCGTGTGCTGCTGGAGGGCTCCATGGAGCATCTGATGGGATGAGTTTTACCTTGTGTTTCCTCCACTGCTGGGACAATGAGCTGCCTCAGGATCAGAGCTCACTGCTCCTAGAAACCCTCTGCACAGGTTCTTACACCTGGAGCAAATCTCCAGCTGGTGCAAAACTTGCTGTTTCCAGCCTGGCTGTGTTGGCATCAGTGTGTCTGATGCTCCTGCACATTCCTGGTGAGCAGCCCCTGTGAGGAGCAGAGCTGCTCTGAGATGGTTCTGGCAGTGCAGAAAGGCAGCACAGGCTGCCTGATCCTAGGGTAGGCAGCAGCCAGCTTTCCCTGTGTGCTGCTTTAACTGGGCAAGCGTGGGAGTCAGTCTGACTAGTATTTCAGGTCAGGCAACCATTAATGAAGAACACTTGTATCCCAACCCTAGACTGTGGGAAGCTTTTGTTTAAGTTGTGGTGACCCCCAAAGGAGAGTTCCCAAGGAGTTATGGGACTGCCCATGTTAATACCTAATTTGCTAGTCAGTTATCACCACGCCCACATCCAGAATGTTCTCCCCTCTTTATGTTCCCATTGGCCCTTAGTTGGTGTATTGCTCCACCCCATCTACCCCACTGGACCCTACTTCCCTTTGTCCCACCTCTGCACCACTTTCTCCTGTGCCTGTTGGACCTTGCTTCAACCCCACCTCCTCTCCTACCCCGTATTTTAACCCTAGACCTCCCTTAATCCTGGTCTTTGACCATCAGCTCCTAAAGAAACCTAACCCCCTTGGTTGTTGTATTCGGATTTTTGGGCCTCGTCCCACTTTTACTTTGATTGTTATTAAACTGTTTTATGTTACCAAGCTGTAGTCGTCGCACCGCTGTTCTTTTATTTTGCCACTTGTATCCTGAATATCTGAAGAACCCTAAAAAGGATTATCAGGGACCACCCTTGACCCCAATAGGGGAGAGTTAGACTGGGAAGGGCTTAGGCCCATGTGGGGTTATATTTTCACTTGGTGCCTAAAACTTGAAAATAAAGAGAGATGTCATTGCTGAGCTGTGCTTGTAGAGTGTCAAGGTCCTTTCTGCTGAGCTGGTGTCACCTCCAGGCTCATCCACATCAGTGTCCCGGGAGCTGCCACCACACTGGGGCTGAGCAGGGCTGAGGGAACCAGGGGAGCTGAGGGGTGATGGAAAAGCTGAGGGCCTTGGGGGGCTCAAAGGGGTAAGAATAGGAGAAAAACACAGAGCATGTGCTGTAGCATGAAGCTGGTATAAAACAGCAGCTCAGGCAGCTTTGTGATGAAAGTAGAAAATACACATTAAGTCAATCAGAAACTAACTTGGTCAACAAGAATGAAAAAAATTAGTTGCTGGGGCTCTGTCTGGGAAGCCTGATACTCCCTGGTCTGGTGGTTTTGCACAGTGCCAAGGCTCTGTCAGAAGTGGCACAAAGTGTTCACATGAATCACAGCCTGCTCCGTGCCTGTGTGAGCCACACTGATCAACACCACCTGAATATTTGGCCAGGGACTGTGTTTTCTGGGGACAAGTGATCAGGTTTCAGAGCACTCTGTGGAAATTAATTTTCAAGGTTGTTCTTTTGGTCCCTTGCAATGTGAAATGATGCAGGTTGCTTTTTTTTTTTTTTTTCTCTCTCGCTTTTAACACAACAACAATTTTTGCCTTTGGGGACCTGCTTTAATTAACAGCGTTCTCTGGTTGCACATCAAAGAGCTGGGGAATGAAAATGGGTTAAAACCTGGGTTTTTGGACCCTAGGAGCTTCTCCATCCTACTAAAAGTGCAGGAAATGAAAGCTGTGTTTCTTCCTTCTACCAATAAAATATTTAGATGGATTCAGCTAAATCTGTTTTCTTGTTTTGAAAAGAGCATTAACAAGTGTTTGAAAACCACCCTGAGTACTGTGTGCAGTCACTTGGAGTCCTCTGTCCACTTCTGGGCCCATCCCTTGAAGAAAGACATTGAGGTGCTGGAGGTCCTATGAAGAGGAGCTGGGATTGTTTAGCTTGGAGAAAGTCTCAGGGGATGCTATTCTGTTGAAAATGCTCTAGAAAATGGGCAAGTACAAAGGACTTTCTCTTGTCATTTTTCAAAAATTCACAATTGTGGAACCTTCAGGAATATCTGCTTTTCTATGGCTGCTGAGAGCAAAAGTAGGAGGGTAGAAGGATTCAGTTTAGTGTTTCTTTGTAGCACACAACTGAAACTCTGGGTGCCACAACTCTCTCTGGAAATGTTAATTGTAGTAATTTCATTTTCAGTTTTGTGAGCCCAAGGTTTTCATTATTTGAAACAAAATGATTTACAGGTTGACACACCATCCCTGGAAGTGTCCAAAGCCAGCTCGGATAGGGCTTGGAGCAACCTGGTTTAGTGGGAGGTGTCCCTGCCCATGGCAAGGGGTAGGAACTAAATGGTCTTTAATGGTCTCCCAACCCAAACTCTTCCATGATCCCATTTTTTGTCAGGACCGAATTATTTCATCACCCTCCCTTGTCCTTTTCCCAGCTTTAGACCCTGTAGGTGCCCAACCAGAAAGGTCTCATTGAGGAATCCAGCAAGTTGTGAAGTCTGAGGTGCCCACTCCTCTCCCTCTGACAACTTGAGGCAGGTCCTACCCAACAATTTCCTTCCAGGAATTTGCTAGAGGAGGGATTGTAATTTTCACAAACGTGAGTGAGGATATTTGAACAAATGTAAGAAACAGATTTCTTTTCAATGTTATCCTTAAAGCGCCCTTCAAGATACTTAATATCCTGATTTTTTTTCTTGCTATTCTCTGTTAGACAACTTCTCCATTAGAAAACTGTTTTTAACATTCTGACCCTTCAAAAGCTGAGCTTTGATAATAATAAGAACTTTTCATTCTTTCCTGGGCGGAAGGAATTTTACTTGATTAAGAACAAGAGCATAAGGAAAATTCCTTCTGGCTTCAAATTCCATGAATATCTCTATTTTCCATGCTCATTTTTTCTTATAACTCCCAAACATTATTACAAGCCTGTCAGAGGAAACGGGTCACTGCAGTTTATAAGTAGATTAAAGCACACAGCAAACATGTCACTGATACTGAAGTGCTGAGAACAGCCATCAAAGTAATATTTCCAGGATATTTTTAAGTGGTCACACTTCTAATTCGCACCCTACAGGCATAGATTCTGTGAAACTAAGAGGAATGTCTTGCCTTTTTTTTTTTTCCCTCATACTGTGAAAGCAATTGAAGTTCCTTTAGCTAAAACTGAAAATAAAAGCCTTACTTTACCAGGGTCTTTTTCATGTTATTCCAAGAAGTCAGAAGCTCATCCCATCATCAGACTTGTCCAGAAATCACAGAAATATTTAGACTTGTGCCATTCACAGCCTGAGAGGCCAGGACATGAGCTCCTTGGGGACAACCAATGCACAAAACCCTTCTGCATATCAATTACTTGCTCACAGAAATTTAGAGTCTCCACAGAAAAATTTGTGCAGTTTTTCTTGCAGTATAATGCAAAATCCAATGGATGTATCACTAAAAATGCTCACAGATATAAAATTGCTGCATCTCAAGGCAAACACGTTCTTTCCTCCAAAGAATGAGTAATTGCAGTCTTTTCTAATTCAAATTAATCTAATCTTAATCTAATTTTTAAAAATTACTCTTTTTTTTCTTAGGATATGGCTGCAGTCAGAAGTAGTCACCATCAGCCAGAGGGATGAGGTGTAACAACCTCTTTTATTTTTGCCATCTGCCTTTTCAAAAATTGTGGGGTGATTCTGTGATATTCTGAGAACTGGACAGCCTGGACTTTTTACTTTGTGATCTCTGGCCTGAAACATTAATTTGGCCAAACTTATCTTCCTGTGTGTCTACAGGCACATACAGGTACTTGTGGAACACAAACACACTCTCCCAAAAAATTCAGAAATAGCTAAAGGTTGGGTAGAGATTGAAGAACTGGCTTGGATTTAATTGTTCTCAGGAGTCCAGGATTGAGGGAGAGGACTGGAGCATCTCTGCTCTGGAGCCAGGCTGGGAGAGCTGGGGGTGCTCACCTGGAGAAGAGAAGGCTCCAGTAGAGCTCAGAGCCCCTTCCAGAGCCTAAAGGGGCTCCAGGAGAGCTGGAGAGGGACAAGGGATGGAGGGACAGGACACAGGGAATGGCTTCCAGTGCCAGGGGGCAGGGATGGATGGGATATTGGGAATTGTTCCCTGTGAGGGTGGTGAGGCCCTGGCATAGGGTGCTCAGAGAAGCTGTGGCTGCCCCTGGATCCCTGGAAGTGTCCAAGGCCAGGTTGGATGGGGCTTGGAGGAACCTGGGATGGTGGAAGGTGTCCCTGCCATGGCAGAGGTTGGAACAGGATGATCCTTGATGTCTCTGCCATCCCAAACCATCTTATGATCCTAGAAATCACAAGTCTGACAAGCAGAAGATGTTCCTTCCCATTGTTCAAAAGATTGAGCCCATTTTTAACACTAATTGCTTCATATAGTTTGTGCTGCCAGGTGGATCCCAGACACCCAACCAGTCAGTCATGTGTTCTGTCACCTGAGCAGAGTCCCTGGAAACTGAACAGGACATTCCACAGCCAATCTGCACATCAGGGGAGTTCCTGCATGAATTGCACTGATTGAGGTTTCTAACAAGGACAAAAAGATTCTCATTCTAAGCTGAAAATCTCTTTTGTTTTCAGCTCAGTTTCCTTTCAAACCTCTCTGAAAATGACAGCTTGATTCTTTTACCATCACCAGTTGTCATAGCTCCCATGATAACAGCTCCGAAAGACACTGACATCCAAACCACCCTATCCCAGCTCCACTTCCAAAGTGTTTGAGGAGTTTTTGCTAAACTTGTTGATGCTCTTTCATTATTCAGCATGAAATTTCACTTTTCCCCCCCCATTTTTTTCCCCAACAACTAAACCATGGATATTTCCAGATCCCTACATTGTTTCAAATAAAAAAATTGGCTGCTTCTATTCCACTGACCCATATATTTGTGAGCATAAGATAAACCTGAATTTCATTCCAAGATTTTTACAAGTTGATTTCCCAGTATGCCCCCACATTTTGTTCTCACTTGATGGTGATCTGCCCTTCACCAAATGCAGATAACACCACTGGCCTGTCTCAAGAGCCAGCCAATTGCTGATCTTTGGAGCTTGGCCACCTCAGTGACACTGAAACTTGCTAAACACTGTTCTGCACAAAGCCAGAGCAGGTTAGAAGGGCAAGAATTGCAATCTCAGTTTAGATTGATCAGGTAAAAATTTCTTCAGTTTGTTTTGTTTGTTGGGGATTTTTAAAAATTTTTAATTTTTTTTTAATCTGATATCATAGTACCTTGGTGTTTAAGCAGTTTAATCTGCTCATAATTTAAAATTCAGTGTAAATACATGGAATTTCTTGAGAATGTTAGTGAGGATGAAACTCTTTCTGCCCTGCCACTCTGAAGTCCCACAGTGACAGTTGCCTAAGAAAATAGAATAGTTACATACCTGAAAGCAGTTATTCTCCTTCCAGGTACTATAGAAGCTGAATCCCACATTTTATTCCCTCCTCCTGTATTTCAGTCCTTTATTATTCTGGGCTTCAATTTATAAGAGATTAGTGAATAAACCAGAGCTGGTCCACTCTTCAGGGCTCCAGGGTCATGTGTATACATATTAGAACCATATATTTTCATTTACAGAGAGTTTTAGATAAATAAATCTCTTTCTATGCCACGATCAAATGATCACCAGTGATCCATACCAGTCCAATATCTCAAATGGAAAGGAAAAACTACCACAGAACACAGGTCCTTCTCCATTAGAAGTAGTCAGAATTTCACATTTTCCTTAACATTTGGTTTCAGCTGGGTGCAATTTGAAAGAACACCTGAAATCCTGAGCTCTGCAGTGCAAATCAATTGTAATACCTGATAACATTGTTGATATTTTTACAACATCCTCATTTGAAATCCATAAAAGAGCAAGTTTGTCATCAACTAATCCTTTGTATAAACTTAATACCTTGCATGAGTGAAACAGGATGTGAGTCAAAGCAGGCAGTGGTTCTGGGAGTGCTGTTCATTACAATTATCGTGCCTTTAGCAGCTTTGCCAGCTCTTGCAGAAATGTTTGATGTTCCACTTCAGAACCTGAGCAACTTCTGGTTATTTATCACATGAGATTCTGGGGGGGGAAGGGAAAGAAAAGGAATGGCAAAATTTCTAGCTCAGAGCTTGACTGCTTGCTGGAAATCTCACTGCTTCCTAAAGGTTGAAAAGGATCTTCAAGGACTCGCATCCTAAGAAGAACAAGAAATTCATTAAGAACAAAACAGTTTTCTGAAAATACTAAAATCCAAGCAGAATCTGTAGAATCTTAGATTTTCTGCAGGGAGACTTTTCCAATTAATATGTTAATTTTAGTCCAGCTCCACTTGTTGGGTCATTTTCTCATGTCGAACAATATTTGTTTTAGAAGTGGGCTGGCCCTCCTCTACATGTGACTCATTTTTCATTGATTCTGCCATTTCCACTTCAAAATCTAGAATCCTGCATGCTCTGTCCTTAATTCTTATATGGGTGAGTGATTTCGTTTTGTTTCTCATGATGTATGTATATTTTTAAAAAGCCTTTATTTAAAAAACTTCAGCCTTGTTCAATTACAATGTGTGTTGTAACCAACCTACATCCATAATTTCCCTTAAGAGCAGATGTCTTTCACTGCAACCAAGTACCTAAGAATCCAACAGAGGAAAAAAAAATAATTTTGGACTAAATGATTATGAAATAGGATTATTTTAACTCATGTCCTTTCTCTCTATTAGACCTACCTGCTGTATACTGTGCTCTCATTATTTTTTTAAGTACAAAATCTCATTCTCAAAGGATGCCTCTCTCTTGCTGAACAGCACAACCTGTCTGGGATACCACCACGTTTTCTGTGATTTTGGACCATTTTGAAGGTAAGAAAAGATAAAAGCAGATGAGAAAATGGCACATGTTTAGCTTTAAGGATGACAACTGTGAAGAGTGGTGAATTCTCCGTATGAAAAGTGGATGCTTTTATGGATGCTTTATTTAAATTTCAGCTTAAGCCAGTCAGGAAAACAATGGGTGAAATTATCTGGGAAATCCTGTACCAGAGATCAAGCAGGAAGACAAATTTGCTTCCATCTCCTTCCTCTCTGACTTGCACCTATGAATCCCAGTGGTAGGAATCACCATCTGCATAATCTCTATCATGTGCTCACTGCTCTGAAAATACTTGCAGCAGCAGCTGAGCTTTGTTTTGCTGCTCTTCTGAAGAATTCACACACAAATGTGTCATTTTCTATGTTCTGTTTGTGCCATCTGAGGTCACTGGAATGACAGAAATAACCAGTTTGTTATATATTTGTGGAATCCTGTGGAAAGCTGTGTGATTTTTTGGCTCCTAAGTCGTGCTGAAATCGGGATTTGGGGTAGGAGCAGAGTGATCCTAAGCTGCTGGAGGGGCTTGCTGAGGACTTGTCCCAAATTTCCAGGGGTGGCATGAAAGAAAACAGCCTCAACTTTCACTTTTATTGCATCAGTGCTGTGCTTCATCAAGAGCACTGTGTGACCTTTCCTTTTGGCAGCACAGCAAAGTGTCCCCAGAGAGCTGCATCCGAAAAGATCCAGCATTTTATTCCATGTGCACAGAAGTGTTCTTGTCTGGGGCAGGTACAATTAATTAAGCTAAAGGAAATTTGGTTTGGATGTTTGGTTCGTTGGTTTTCACAGCTGAAGTGAAGGATAAAATCAGCTTCTGTATGATTTTTTTAGGGGGGAAAATAAAAATCCTTCTTTTTCTTTTTATTAAATTAAACTTCCACACCAGCTGAATTAAGTGGGTTGTTTCAATGTGCTCCTTTATCCCCACTCTTTCATGCTTGTACACCAAAGAAAGCTCTTTACAGATGGAAAAAAATGAGATAAATATCACAGTCATTTTCCAATAACAATTCCCTTTTCCCCATGTGACTGTTTGTCTTCAGAAGGCATCTGCTCACCAAAAATAAACATGAGGATATTAAATATATTTTTTCCTGTAAGTCATATGAGACCTGATCATCTACTAAAATTGAAACTTGTCTGGGAGATATTCAAGCAAAATTGAAAGGCTTACCAGAAGTGTAGAAAGCAAGCAGAAAGAAGGCATTTCTTTTTCTGAATTAAGAAATTGTTTGACAAGAACTACCTGCCTTAGTTCTAATATTCACAGAAAATGCACTGGTTCCTCTCCCAGGGTCTCTCGTTTTCTCCTGGCCTTCGAATTTATTTGATTTTATTGAAGTGATAGAGCCTGAGGAAGCAGAGCTGCTGAAGGTACCATGAGCATGTGATTAAGTGGCAACCACAGAATATTAAATATTGGTGGTCTGAATAACACCTTTATACAGATGGATTTTGGAAAAAAATCCACTTTATATATATATCTCTATAATATATATATCATGAAGAAAAGATGTTTTACCCTCAACCATGATGCACATTTGAGATCTGGATTGTCCTCCTCACCCTATATTAGATATAAATAACTTGTTGAACATCATGGCATAGATTAATCTCAATTTTAGGCAAACATGTCTAAATATACAGCCAAATACAGGCAATTTGGGGTTTAGGTGGTCTGGGAATGCCTTGGAAAAGCCTTTCCCTTCCATCTGTTAAGGTAATTGCAGCTTCTGTAATTGTAAAATCTACCAATTTGTGAACCAAGTTTATGAGAAAAAGAATCTCAAAATGTAGAAAGTAATTTTTTTAAATAAATAATAATACTTTAAAATAAACAATAATAAAAAATGTTGTGTCATAAGGCAAATAGCTTCATGCTTCACATTTAAATTTCATATCTGCAAAAAATCATTTTTGAAATTATGGTATTTAGTTATTCAAATCAATTGTGTTGCTCCTGCACCTTCCAAAGGTATGAAAAATTGATGTGTTATCAAATGAAATATGCATTTCTGAGCTTTGCTAATGTTGCAAGATAAATTTTGTTAAAGTGTTAACTGTTTCTTTGCTTTTAGGTATTTGGGGTTTGCAGCTGATGGAATTGGATACTTTGCTGTCCCCAAGCCACCTCCAGGGGCCAATGCTAAAAGTGTTTTATTTGCATGTAAGACTAAAACATGTTTTTTATCTGGGCTCTTCAACCCTCATAAAACCATAGAATTCATCCCCAAATAGGATTGTACAACCCAGGGTTGACAGATCCTAAACTGCTTCAACAAGGAATTTTATTTGCATTGATTAAATCCTGTTGAGCAATTAAAAAACATAAACCAAGAAAAGCTTTGCATTTCTACAGCAGTCTACCTAAAGAGCTCACAGTTTCTTCATCAAATAACATCCAATAATTTTAGATGCTGTATTTAGTGGACTGCCTTCAATCTGTCAATTAGCACCAATTAACAGTAGCAAACTCAATTCAAAATCGACATAAAAACCAGCAGGTAGGTCATGCAGACACATCTTTCTATCTAGCAAAGACATATTAAGATTTCATGGCTGGAAACTGAATCTAGGAAAATCTGGGCCTACAATTAAGTCTGAATATTACTTACAGTTGTTTCAATTAACCATGGGAACATCTTAGTAAGGAGTGTGTGAAATTTGTTGTCACTTGAAGTCTCTAATTGAATCTTGTGGCTCCAAGTAAATCACACGCTGTGGGCTTGTTGAAGGGAGACACAGAATAAAGGACTACAGTTTGTGTTATTTAAATAACAGATGGGATAATTGGATTTTATGTTCTGAGAAACATGCCAGCAAAAAAAGTTCAAATGTAATTGAATTAGTTGATCTAATAAATCAATACTGAAAACTTGCCAAGATGACAGATCGCTTCCTCTTTAGTCTGAGAGCAAAACAAACCCCAGCCTGTGTTAAACATATATCCAGGGCAGCAGAGAGCAGGAAAGGGAGCACATTTCTCCATGTCTTTAATGTGAGTGCTATTCCACAACCCCCTAATTACTCACTGTGCCAGAAATCTGTTAAAAGTAACAGGAACTGCTTTTTATCTCATCTAACACCATCAAAAAAAAAACCCCACCTAAACCCCAAATTTCTCCCAGTTGGTTCTGCAATAGCAGAGCAGTTTGCAAAGACAGGGCTATTTGAGCCACTGTAAACACTTGTGAGCCAGCAGCTCCTGAAATCATCAGCTCTAATTAATTTCTATCAGTCATTAGCTCCCTCTGGCACCAGTCATCCCTGCTGGGAAGGTTTGTGGCCCTGTAAACCTCTGCTCACCTTTGCTGATCATTCTTTCATGAGTTCAATCAAAAGGTAACTATGGCAATCCTTTCAATTTTATTTTTCATCCAACCCTGCCACAATTCAAAGGTCTTCCTACTCAATAATTTTCCTTATCATAGACAGACCACAGAACATTACCTTCCTTTTGTGACCATTTTAAAGTAGAAATTATCAATAATCATGTGAATTGGTACTGTTTAATTCAAGTAGATCTTCTCCTGATTGCTATCAGAGGATTTTATTCCAGTGTCATTGTCCCATCGTACATTTGGGTTGAACTATTCCATCTGGTCTTTGTAGAATACAAACTACCTACATAAGGTCATTAAGGAATTACAATAATTCTTTTTCAAACATTAAAATGTATTTTTTAATCAAATGCATTAGATTTCCTAAAAGAAGGCAAACATGGAACAGTATTGGGAAGAAATTGAAGAGTGTTCCACAGCTGATCTCTCTCATCTCAGAAAGTGATTCACTATCAAACCCACTGAAGAACACTTCATTTCATGCCAAGTAGCTTTGCTCTGTGCAAAGAGCTCTTCTGAATTAATAAAAGTATGTTAATAAAAATGTTTTTAATAGATCCTCTGAAATATCATCAATAGCACTTGGGAAAGAGGAAAAGAGGCTTTAGTAGGAGCCTGTTCTGAAAGACACTGAACAGAAGAATAATTGTGATACTCAGGTCTCTGAAATTCTTCATAACACATTCAGGAACCATTTGGGGGGTGACAAAAAATTCTGGAACTTTTGTGGTGCTGGAATAAAATCCCATCTCTCCTGCATTTCCAGCATTCCCAAGTGACAGACTGCAAGCACGTGGCTTTTGCAGAAGCAGAAGCAGCAGCAGATCTGGAGAAAATGGCATTGCCACACTTATCTTTGACTCTTTCTGCCAAGCAAGGCAAAATTGGTCTCATGGAGCATGAGGACATCCTCCCAGGGAATTTCAATGGCTGGCTTGAGGATAGAAACCCTCTTTGGTGCAGGGAAGACCATCCTTTCTGCCCAAGCAGCACCAGAAAATCACTTTACCCTGAAATAAGTGGAGTTTTCCATGGCTTCAGAGCTCGTTAGGTCAGTGCAGACAATCAGCGTGGTGATGGTGCCTCATGGGGTATCAGGACTGTAGGAGCCTTCACACAGACAATATCCAAGCCCTCCAACCTTTGGTGTGTCCCCAAGGCCTGGTTTTCTTCAGCAAATTGCTTTGACTGTCACTGGAAGAAAGGTGGAATAAAAATTAAAGTGAAAAGAAGTGACAGCTCATTCACTGCTACCTGGCTTGTAGAATTAATATGATGTGAGGCTGCTTTGATGAGAATTAACATTTTAAGGAAAAAGAGTATTTTAATTAAATGAGAGCATCTGCTTCTCTGTTACTTTGGAGACATGAGATTAAAAATATGAAGTACAGGCAGGAGAAGATGGCTTATCCTGACCAGTTTTCTGGGGGGATTATTTGGCTGTTGCAGGTGTAACAGAGCAACAGAAGATATGACAGAAACACAAACAGTGGAGAAGAATAAACCATATTTGCATGTAGTGCTCATTTGCTTGGCAAACCACATGGTCATTTTCTTAATATCACAGCCCCAAGATGGGGAACACTGAGTGGTAAAAGCACTAAGTGAGTGAATAAAAAGTGCTAATATCTGGTCAAACACAGATGAAATCCTTAGGTAGCTCCATAGGGGCATTGTTGCTTTATAATTGTGAATAACTCTGAATTCTGCAAGGTCAAATACTGTAAACTTACACTGCAAACTCCTGCTCATCCCCAGCCTGGACTGATCCTGGGGGTTGCCCCAGGTGCTGTAGCCATGCCCTGCAGGATTCTTGCCAGCTGATCTGGGCTTACATGGGAGCTCTTTGGCTCAGCTAATTGGGTTCAGTCAGTTGACTCAATGATCTCAGAGGTTTTTTCCAGCTTTAATGATTCTGTGATCTCAGAAACGTTGAGGCTCAGTTGACTCTGAAGGGAATCAGAGTCTCAGCCACAGTGTCAGTGCTGGCTGGGGTGTCACACTCATCCTTGGGCCAGCCTGAAAATTGTGCAGATTCAATCTGAAATTGGATGATGCTCAATGAAATTCAGATTTTCACAGTGCAGCAGTGGGGAGGAAGAGCCAGGCACGATTTTACACCTGGCAGCACCACCAGTCACTAGTTCAGCATCACCCGTGCTGTACACAGCACTGGGGTTCCCAACAGGAGCTTTTCAGGCTTCTTGTGGGTTACACTGATTTTTCAACCAATTAATCTGATCTGATTATTGCTGAAATATGTTCAGAGTGAAGATGCCTGGTTGTAGACAAAAACAAATTAAAAATGAGTGACAGAATTGTAGTTTTACACAAAATGACACCAGTTACCAGCCTTCCCTCAGTGGTGGCAGCACCAATTTTGTTGTTGCTGATCCTTAAGCTTTACACTTTAAATATCCAAAATTTCAGGAGTTTGCCAGCTTTATCATTCCTGTGTTCACTGCAGGCAGCTGCTTCCTCCCCATGGTGTTCTTCCAGACAGGCATTTCAGCTGGAGCAGGATGAGTTTGGCCACCCCTAAATGCAGCAAAGCTCCAGCCTGGGAAAAAATGTGTGTTGGAATGGGCTGGTGAGGATTAATTCTTATCTATTTAAAGCTCACTGCTTGAGATGGGCACCTGTGGACAGCAAGGGCTACTAGAAAGGGCCTGGGACCACTGTCTGAGGACTCCATGAAGGAAGGAAAACAAATCTCTCAGTCTGGGGACTGCCCTGGTCCCTGCTGGGTGAGAAGGCAGAAGAATCTCTCCTTTAAAACAAAACACAAGGGTCTGCTTGTGGATTGTGCTGGAGGAAAAGCTGCTTCTTTTTCCAGAAGTATTCCTCTGTGTGAGCTGAAACCAGTCACATCCCCTGGTGAATCACCCAAAGAGGCCAAATAATTACAGTAATTTCAGGTTTATTTTTAGGAAAAAAATATAATAAAAGCAAAGGTGGTGGCAGAAGCACCTGGGAATATTAACTCATACCTTCAGAGGTCACCTCATCACAGCACTGCTGAAATTAAAATAACTGCCTGAATTAACTTCTGACTTCACAGAGGATGCAATTTAGGTAGATTTGAGTGAGAGGGGGTGGAATGACCTTACTTACAGCTGCAAAGCACTGGTGAAACGTGGCAGCTCAGAACTGCAGCCCCTGTGCTGGACAGTTTGTACAGCTGTGTGCCTTTGGTGGGAGAGCTGGGCCAGAACTGGGCCAGGAGGTGGGAAATATTCCAGGGGTCACCAGTGTTTACTCTGTCAGATAAAAAAGGAGTGTTAGTGCTGGCAATGAAGCAGTCATATTTTCACAAGTGCATGGGATAAATTAGATTACTTTTGAAAAGAATTTATGTTTTCTGTAAAAAATCTGAAAGTTATTTATAAAGCCTCTAGAACCTGCTGATTTTTCATTTTTGATACCCTTAAAGCTAGAATCATTGTTTGTGGCCTCCAGAGATGAGTTAGTCTATCTTTTGATCCCAAGGCAGGATCAGGTAAAATTTTAACCTTATCAGGTATTTTGTCTGACCTGTTTCCAAAACACTCCATTGAGTTTTAGAAATGTCCCAGACAATTAATTTCAACACTTCTATCACTATCTCTGCTTCTAGAAATTTCTTCTAATTTTTTTAAGATTTTTATTGTTGTTGCAGTTTATGTAACTTACTTCTTTTTCTGCATACCACAAATATGGAACCAGATTTCTTCCTTGTTTTTGCTGGAACAATTTCTGTATATGAAAATATATGGAATATATACCCAGCATGGTGGGTGGTGAAGGAAATGGGGATGTCAGCTGTGGATCTCTCCTCTGTGACACATTGCAGAGAGCTCCTGATGTCCCAGGAGTAGCAAAAGAATAACTTTATTGTGCAGCATTAGGTGGAAATTGCAAGGAATCTGTCCCCTAGAGTGATTATAGTATTTTCCTTTTATTACTGCAGGGAGATCTTTATGAGTATGTTTGAATGTGAAACTGGATAAAAGTGATATAATGAGGCAGCTAAACCACTCTCCCAACACCCACTGAGGTGCAAGAAGGGAAAAATAAAAGGCAGAGATGATGTTTAACAGCTCATAGACAGCACAGTTATCCTCATGTGCCCTGTCAGGAGCCAGGTCCCAACACCATCAACTGCTTTGAGGTCAAGGTCAGCAGTAGCTGAGCTGCTGAACCTACAGAGTGAAACAAGCTGATCTGTTGGGAATTAATTTTGTTCCTCTAAGGCAGGACAAGTTGGAGATAAGGCAGGAATTGCTGCTGGTGATCATTAGATGGCAGCCTTCCTTTAGGTTAGGGAGGGAAAGTTCTGAATTTGGTACAGCTCCTCCAACCTGTATAAAAAAAATTAAAGGTAGATTCTTCCCACCTGTTGTCACTGGCAAGTTTTCATATTGGTTGCTAAGTTGACCCACCACGCACAGTGAATTCACCTCACCCACCCAAACCTTCCCTGCCAGAGCAATCCAACCCTTTCCCACTCCCAGCTCATGCCTGACTCACAGAGATGCTGTGCAGTGAAAATTGGGCTCGTTCCTCCCTCTGCAGACACCTCCTCATCAGCCTGGCTGGAGGGATTCATGCACAGAGCCCCAGTCCATGCAAAGTGATACCAGGTGATCTGGCAGGATAGCATGGCAGGATTGACAAAGGATTTGGGAATGGGAGAGAGCCCTGGATGGTGCTGCAACGTTCCGTGTCATTCATGGAGATAAAAATCATCTTAGTGACCTTGGCTTGGTGCCTTTTCGTTCCTCATCAAACTCGTGTTTTCAGGCCATGATTTTTCTTTTTACTTTACACTCAATGTCTTTAGGGTGCCCATGCTGATGGATTCTTTTTTCATCCTTTTTTAACAATAAGAAAAAATCCCTTTTCATCAGCAGATTTAAGCTGTACAGGAAGTTCTTTTAATTGATTTTGGTGTTCATTATGCATTGAATTGACTGCTTAGCTAGGTCATGATTTTTCATGCCAAATTGGACGGATTTTAGGAGGTGGCCTTTCTATTTTCTTGCTTTGAAAGGCAAGTTGTTAGCTTGCAAATCAGCTACAATATTCTTCCATATTTGAAAGAAAGAACTTGGTTAATATTCTTCCGTATTTGAAGAGAACTTGTTTAATAGAACTAAACATGAGATAAAACAATCTCCATGCCCCATGAACCAATAACACTTAGCTCAGGACACAAAGAAATTGTGTAGTAAATTGCTATGGAGCTGATTTGGATGGGATCAAATTACATCCAAAATACTCCTCCAGCTTCATGGCACCCAGAAACGAAGCAGGGTTAATGGTATCTGGGGTGAGAAGTCCATGCTTATTAGAAACCCAACTGGTGTGTTTGCTAAATATATCAGTGCACCTGATAGGATGTTCAAACCAATAAAGCAGCTGACATTTACTGGTTGAAAATGTCATAAAAGACAGTGTTTTGGTATCTCGCAGTTTAACAATTCTCAAATTGATGCTCCTGCCACGGTAAATTACGTGGAATCATTTAATTTCTCCAAGCACCTGCTCTGCAGTTTTCTTGCAGACATTTTGCCAGGTGGAAGTGGAGCTCTCATTCATCCCTGTTCCCAGTGGTGCTGGTGTAAACCCTCCAGCTCACAGGGATGAAAGGGAAAGGGAAGCTGGCTGAGCCACCCACTCCTCTGCTGCTGCTGCTGCTGCTTTTATTATGTTTGTACTTAAGGACCCAGAGGTTCCTGTTGTGCTTGGCATTGCCCTGAGAGGAGCACACAGGGATTTTCATTTAGGTAGAAATGTTTCAGTCAGGATGGAAGGGGAGTTGTAATACACAGCAGCTGATTTTCTCTCCTTCCTGCCTGATACTTTTGAGAGAATTTGTTTTTTGACTGTGTGGACGAGCAGAAAGTGAGAAACAACAGGAGGATAAAGGATCAGGTAGACTAAAAGGGAAGGAGGGAAGTACAGGGAGAAGGGAGGATTGTGGAATGAAGGGAAGAAGTGGGGAAAAGCAAAAAAACTGAATTGCATGCTACAGACAGCTCCCTGCATCCAAAGGTCTCAGATGGAGTAAAAAAAAATTAGTAATTTCTCCAAGGCACCTTATTTAGGGATCCTGTTTGCCTTGCATTTGCAATAGTACATAGATGAAGATGGAGGCCAAAAATATCAGTCTTTAGAATTTCTTCTCTGCCTCCAGTGATGATGGACCAGTTCTGGAAGGACTGGTCCACCAGATACAGGTGCCTCAGATGGATATCTAAAGTAAGATGGGATTAATCCAGGTTTTGATGTTTCCAAAGGCTGTGTAGGTTTGGCTGGAGATCTCCCCAACATCATCCCACGCCCACTGAGCTATTGGGAAGAGGGTTGACCTAAACCAAACATGTTACAACTTCTAATTTTTCTGTGACTCTTTGCTTTGCCTGCTGCTATTCCTGCCAGCTGGAGAATTTGGAATTTTCTTTCTCCAGTCCCACTTAATCCCCACTGGCACATGGTGGAATCTAGTGGAGGTGGGAGAGTATCCTGGTGTATCCTGGCTAATCTGCTCTTCCTCCAGCATCAGCTGCAATTTAAATGGAGTCAGTTCCCAGAAAAAGAAAAGGAAAAGCTCCCCATTAACACCATTTGTCACAAGTCTTTAATATCATACTTGCCTTTTAGCCTTACTCATCAACATCGGGGTGGGGGGGGGGAACCAAACAAAAAACATTCTGAATAAATGAGATTTGACAGAACTTTCCTCAAGAACAATGGTTTAAAACTGGCTGGAAGAAATGCTTTTAAAAATAGAGCAAATTGATCTGTCACCTTTGAAAAAAAATCAATCTTAAGAAGAAAGAAAGAAAAATTCTATTATTCCCCTTCCAGCTTCTCATAATCATTTTTGAAGTCTGGGTTTCAGCAAGGGAGCCTTTTCAGTTCCTTCTTTTAAAAGAGTTAAAGAATTCCTCCATTCATTTTTCTGTTTTTCCCCCCCTTTGGTGTGGCAGCATGGTACACCTTTCCTGTCTGTATGGAAATAAAGGATGTAAATCCCAGTTCCAAAACCATGAATATATAATCAGTATTGATGAAATTAGGTCTATTCCTACTGCTGAACAGATTATCAGAGTTGCTTTCATTTACTTACGCATAATTCATTTTTTAATCTCTCACTGGCTAAACAAAACCAGACACTGTGAGATACATAAAGAAATCAATTAACAATCACTTCTCTGTGAATCCTGGTGTGCTCAAAGAAGATGCAGGCAATGCTCCAACTCCAACATGCCCTCAACAGGATTGATGGATTCATCCATCTGCCATTTTGTAGACCCAAATATTTGATCTAATGTTCACCCAAATCTGTGGGAAGAAGGTTGTTGAGTGTAATGGGCTCTGTATAAGATTTGTAATTTCAAGCTACTGCTGAATGCATCTGCCATGTCCCAGAAGAGACAAAATAAGAGAGAAGTTTCTCATTCCTCACCAGCTCACTGGGATGTACAAATGCAAACCTTGTGGAGGATATGCAGACATGCATTGGTAGATTATTATGAGGAACAGATAATTGTGTCAGCTAATTAGTTGCTCAGAAAATGATCTAATCACCACTTGGTACCAAAGATTCTTCGTGCCTGACTTCAGGCTCATAAGTGACGTGGCTTGGCCAAGCTCTCCAGCTCAGAGTTAGAGATTTTTTTGGGGATTTTGCCACCCTGAAGCCATGGGGAAGCAAACTGGGTTGTGAGTTGGACCAGGACACTCACTCATTTTGTCTGTGAGCTTTGGGAACAGTCAATATCTGTGTTTCACACAAAACTGCACAAGAGAATTCAGCATAGACCTTTGCATGAGGAAATGGAGGAAATATTCTCTCCTGAGGAAGCCTTTTTCTAGATACAGAATATGGAAGTTGCTTTAAATCCTAAATCATTCAGGGGACATTCTTTTCCTGGTATAAATCTGTTCATTTGCTACCTGACTCCTACATTTAAATGAAACTCTCTGTAGTTTAACCTATCCTTTTCTCAATGTTTGTTTGCATTACCTGACAGGCGTAACAAGCCCTATAATATATCACAATGTAATTATTGCATTAATCACCAGCTGAATACATTAATTATCAAATGCCTGCATGACAAGGAAGCCTTCCAGACAACACAGAGCTAGATTTATCTGTGCTGTGTGCTCTTACAAGTGCTCACAGCTCGGGTTAGGATTTCTACATCTTTGGGCACATTGCTAAGGTATTCTTGGTTCTTTTTTCCTTTCCTTTTCCCAGATTCTTTCCCCTGAGGACACACTTTACACTTTCATTTACCTCCATTTTCCTGGGTGATTATTTAGGATGATGACACCAGAAATAGAAACAAAGGGACAGCAGAAGGATTTTGCCAGAGAATAGGTCTATTGCTTTGAGATAACCCTTGACAGTTGCATCTTCTGAATAAAAACCCAAAATGCTGGATCATTCAGAGTGAGTAGGTGAGAATCGATGGATTCAGAGCACACAAATTCTGATTTTAGGTGCATTGAGCCAGTCCTTTATGTTCTTGACAGGACATAAAAATACAAATACTGAAACAAGCTGAAAGCAGCTTCACAATGCTGAAGAACTCAAACATTTTGGGTTTTATCAATAGGGATAAGAGTTCAAACTTGCAAATTAATGGAAATAAAACAATGTTTTAAAAAATCATTTTAAATACTTTGTTTATGGGTAAAACTATTGAAATCTTTGAAAAGCTTGGATCTAGACACATTTTGGGGAATTCTGTGATTAAAAAAAATTAATGGACTTGTCCAAATCAAAATGACTATCCTATGAACTTCAGATAAATTTGATATCTTTTTTTGATTGTTGGCAGTAGCTGGTCAGCATCTCCTCATTGTAACATCTTCAGTGCAAACCCACCAAATTCTGGTCTCACCATGTCCTTATATAAATTATATATCATATATATATTACATAAATTAAATACATTTTAAATATGAAGGAGATTTCCCTCTGGGGAAGGAAAAAGAAGAAAGTTGAAGATGGCTGTAAACTTATTATGCCAGGGTACTAAAACTTCATACTAAACTTTATGCATTATTGAGATTTTAATATAATTTCCTTTAAAGAAATAACTCACTGTATTCACTGGGGCTGTGTTTAGTAATAACAATGTTCAGAGAACATAATTCCTCCTTGACCGGAAAGAAACTTCATCAAATATTCAACATAATTTTTAATGAAGCAAATATTTAATTATGTGTATATAGTCTTGTAATTGCAAAGTAATGATTTGGTTCAATATAAATTTCCTCCATTTTAATATTTAACTATAATTAAAAAAAGTTCAGGCAAAACTTGTGATGAGTATTTGAAACATGAATAGGATTTTAACCAGATGTGTTTTCTTGACAGCTCTAGTAAATATATTGTCCCTGGTAATATTTTAAACTGATTTTAATTAATGCAACATGTCCAGTTTGGAGTTTGATGCACTGAATGAACCAGAGGGCTTTATGGGAAGTTAACATTGCAGCAGGAATATAGGCAGACATGAAGATATTATCTGAATATTAATATCCCCTCTTAACTGGCTGCAGTTCTGCCACTGGGTCCCAGATACAGTAAGAGATGATTTCACAAAACCCCTCCAGTCATGCTGAGAACATCATCAAGTTTTCCTTTGTCTGCATGAAAGATTGAGTAGAAAACTAATTTCCCCATGGAGAGCAAAACAGAAGTTGCATTGAGAAAAGGGAAAAAACGAATCAAGGCCACCCCCACAAAATGCCAGAATCAAAACTTAAAATAAAAATCAAAGTGTGTAGGCCACATTTCAAAATACTTAACCAAAAAGATTGGTTAATTGGCTTCTGAATAGTGAAAGTTGATTCACATACAGTGAATAATGGATAATAAAGGCAGGTTTATAATGGGGAAAAGCCAGGCAAGGTCCAAGGCATTAACATGAAATCCCAGGGAATCTCCTGCAGGTTAAATTGGTAAAGTAGAAAAGCTTTTTGCTAGGTTGAGAAAAATGTGAGTGGGGAGATGAAGACAATACAAATTACTATGCCAAGCTATGAGGAATACAATCCAAACCAAAAAGAAAACATTTATAGTTCCCACTCACTAAAATCACATTCAATTTCCAAGTCTTTTCTTGACTAATATCAAACCCCTGATCATTGCAAAAGCAAATGAAGCAAGCAAACAAAACCCACTCTTAACCAATTGGCTCCTCATTTTTCCTTTGTGTCCCAATATTTTTTGGTTCTTGTGCAGGAGTTTTGGCTTCAGAATTAATGAAGGTCTGGGTAGACTCAGTATGGCACAAATATTGATCAATATGGAAAAAAGAAGAATGACAGAATGAACTAGGTTGGAAAAGACCTTTGAGATCAGAGCCTGGTTGGTGAACACCCTCAGGAGGCAGTTCCTGAAGGGCAAATGAGTCCAAGAAGGCTGGACAGGATTTGTGGAAATCTGAAAGGCACAGCAGCACTCTGTCCCCACTGGGCAAAAGATGAACCAGTGGGGAGGATTTAGATTGGATATTATGAAATATTTCTTCACAAGCAGAGCTGCCCAGCACTGGTACAGACTGCCCAAGGTGGGGTTGGAGTTTGGAGTCCCCATCTCTGGAGAAATTTAAAAACCAGGTAAATGTGGCAGCCGGGGACAGGATTTAGTGGTGGCCTTGGCAGTGCTGGGTTAACAGCTGGACTCAATGATCCTGGAGGGCTTTTGTAACAGAAATGGTTCTGTGTTTCCATGCTAAACACATGACTGAACAGATGTGTTCTGCTGAACCAGGACACAGGATCAGCAACAGGACAGGAACTAAAGGCAGTAGTGGAAACACAAGAAGTTCCACCTCAACATGAGGAAGAATTTCTTAATGTTGAGGGTGGCAGAGCATTGGAACAGCTGCCCAGGGAGGCCATGGAGTCTCCCTCTCTGGAGACATTCCAAACCCACCTGGACACATTCCTGTGTCACCTGCTCCAGGGTGACACTGCTTTGGCAGGGGTGTTGGATCAGATGATCTCCAGAGGTTCCTTCCAACCTCAACTATTCTGTGATTCTAAGAATATTTTGCATTCTGTTTGTGGGATCCACCTTAATTTAACAAATCAAAATTTCAGAAAGATAGTTACCTTCATCTGAAATTACATGTAATGGATGTAGAGAGGCACCTGCATGATTTTCTGAAACATATGTTGACATTGCCATCTAGAGAGCTTTGGTATTACAAGGGGATTTCATGTAAATAAATACTGACAGTGCAGTGCAGTGTTGGGGCTGTTTAGTTTAAACTAAGTATTCTCCAGATTTTCAGAAAATGCAATTCTGTTTCTGTGTGCAAACTGAGCTATTTTTCTTTTACCCAACTGTAGTCCATTTTATATTTTTTTTCCAGATTTTATTCTCACAAGCTGCATTTAAATTCATTTTATTGTTTGACAAATAAGATTTTCCATTTATAATTTCTGGGAAAGAGGTACAATTTTTAGGGGAGAGAACAAGATCTAGAGATGGCCCAGCTTTGAAGTCTTCTTATACTTTTCTATGCTGTGCCAGAATGTAAAGAAGTGATCCATGAAAATGCCAAGCACTATCATTATTTTTTCATTTGCAATGACTTTTAGGAACCTGTAATTTTAACACGTGAGCATACAAAACAACAGTTTATTCCAGCAGCTAAATTAAATCAGGGAACACAGACCTGGACTTCTGTTGATGAAATAATTGAGATATTAGTCCTGTTTTTCAAAACTCCAGTTCTAACCAGGGCGAGAAAATGCAACTTTCCAAATGTGCAGACAAGAAGTGGTAACTCAGCCCCGGAACTGTGATTATAAAGACAATAAATATTAGCTGGTTCACAGAAGCCTGGCTCTAAACCCCAGCTGCAGCCCAGCAGATGATGCAGCTCCCTTGAGTCTCTAAGAGCAGGAGTACTAAAAGAAGCAGCACAATGCTCATATTCATTTGCTAGCAGAATTATTTCTTTTGTGGCCCTCATGTCAGATCAGTGTGGGTTAGTCCAGGGAGGAGAGCTACCACTGAATTAAATTTGAAGCTGCCTCCCAGCCCTTGCAGCAACTCTTACCACAGAAGCTGCAAAGGTTAAAACAAGACCATGGTCCTTTACAGGTCAAATCTGTCCAAGATAAATCCTCAATACAGAAAAAAGATATTTCCTAGATTAAAAGACATAGAGCAATAAAACCCCTACCCTCCAATATTTTTGTTTTCTTTTCTTTTTTTTTTTCCTCTCAATGCCCATTCCTCAAGTACTTTATTCTTTCCCACTCTTTACCATCTTTAATCTTCTCTCTAGGCTGATGCAAGTTCTATGCATTTTTATTGCCTCTATGTGGACAGAGACACCTAGGGAGCTGCAAAATTACAGCTCGAGAATCTTTTCTCTCAAGCCTGAATCCTTCTTGCTTCACAGGCTGATAAGCTGATGTTAGCTGCAGACAGAAAGAAAATTTCCCAAGGTGATAAATGGTCAAAAACAACTTAGAATCTGGTGAAAAACAGAGTGCTAGTCATAATAAAGATTAACACCTGTTGTTTTTCCCATGGGATACATCCTGAGGCCTGGTCTCCTGGATGTTTATCCCAATTAGCCAATGAGCTACTGTCCTGTTCCAGTCTCTCATAACATGCTTTAAATACAAGCTCTCTGCTCAATAAAATTGGCCTTTTTTCCCTAAAAAGGTCCATGTGTGTTGTTGCTCTTTTTCCCTCTCTCCAGGACCGAAACTACACCTCTACATCTACTTCTTGATGCAAAACCAGACTGCTCTGCTTTGCCTCAGTAAAGCAGCTTTTATTGAGCCTTCTGCAGTTCTGATCTGTAAAGCTGTGATGGATATCCTGCCCACCTGAGGGCTCAGCAACTTCATATGAATTCCACCAAACTCTGGACTGAATGCTACCTGGAGCTGGAGTTTAATTGCTGTCTGCTTCTTACTGTTTGCTGAGAGTGTTAAAACATTTCCACTGGCTCCTCTATTCAGTTCAGGGAGAGTTTTCCAGGAGAGCAAAGCAGGTCTTGTGGGAACATCAGGGTTTACTGTGCCTGAGAGCATTCTCCAAATGCTCCTTGGGCTCTGTCAGGCTTGGGACCATGACAGCTTCCCTGGGTAGCCTCTTGCACTGCCCAGCCACCCTCTGGATTAAGAACTTTTTCCTGATATCCAACCTAAACCTCTCCTGACAAATCTCCAGCTGTTCCCTCAAGTCCTGTCACTGGTCACCAGAGAGCAGAGATCAGGATTGCAATAATGCTCCCAATTCACACACAGGACCTAAGACACCAAAATCAGCCTGAGGACTCAACCTTGCTTATATCCTTTCAAAAACAGCAGCAGAACTGCCTAGCACAGAAAAACTCAAAATGTGTTTGATAAGAAGCCAAATACAGCCAAATTTCTCTGCATCCTGGGCTGCTGAACTTCTCTTGTCTCCCTCTGAACCTCCCAGATTGCAATCAGTGGGATACTTGGAGCTGTTCTCCTTGACAGTGATGTATTTTCAAAATTATTTTAAGGCTGTCTGTACTTGCTATTGTTAGGGGCTGGTTTTCACTATGCAGATGTATTTAAATGTATTCATCCTCCCCCACCTTTCCGTGTAGTGACTGTCAGCTGTGTCTGCACAACCTGCCAGTTACAGTAACTTCCAGAACAATAACAGCCTAATTGATAGGCACAGTAAATGATGGAGCAAGGAGGGGATCATCAATGCTGGTAAATGAGTCAGCAATACCCAGAGTGGTCATCGGGTGTTCTGCTCCCTTAAGGGCTTCAAAGCAGCTGTTTGAAATTCATATTGAAATGCATGAAGTGTGTGATGTTGCCTGCTTCACTCAGGATAGGGCAGAGTGGAGAATTTACAATTTTGGATTTTAGAGCCTAATTCTCTTTTATTTGAACTAAGGTCCTAAGTCCTATGAGGAAGGATCTTGTAGAGAAGGCTCACTCACAATATTTTGCTTAAGCTGTGTAGCTCCCTACTGCCTTCAAGGGCAGACAGTGCCCAAGCACAGCAGCACAGTCCTCAGGCTAGATAGAAATCTAGATATTTTCATTGTTTTGAGTCTCAATTCCACATGTCTATGCAGTAGGTTGTATGTACTCAAATACTCCAAGTATGGAAATGCTTATCCTGCCCATGCAAAAGCATGAGATTAAAAGGTAATTCCCAAAAATGGACCTCAGATAGTAGACTGAATCTTCTCTTGTCTTTGGGATGATGAGCAGTTAACTTCTACTTTCAGTAATATCTGCCTCCTCTGTTCTTGCTATGGTCATGGGTTGATTCCTTGGGCTGCAAGAAGAAGATAAAATCCTGGACAAAAGATTTCTGGAATGTCTGTGTCATGGGTAGCATCTAAAATTTGAGGCAAATGGCATCTCCAAGCCTAAAGCAGAGGCTGAGGTTGTGGATTTGTCTCAGTTTGCCTGGGGGATCCAGGCAGTGTTACTCTTACACACGTTCTCTCATCTTCCTTTACTTCAATTACGCTTGGAGTATTTTGGGGGATTTTATTGAAAAAAATCTTTGAGGAAGACTTTAGGATGCTAAAAAACTGCTTTGCTGCGATATTTACATGAGATTCTGGGAGCTGATATTTCTCACATGAGGCTGCACCCTTTTGTCCTTCACAGCAAGTTCTATACCAGAACATATACAATTATATGAATAATTATGAACAAACACTGCAGTATTGATGTCAGAGAGAACCATCCTGCCAGATCCCTGTTGGAGGGCACTGCTGAGGGTCAGGGGAACATGATGATTTTAGGAATGGAGTAAAAATTTTTCTGGCAGGAAAAGGTACATAAATGTCCATCTCTTTTGAACCAAAAGGGAAAGAGCTAAAAAAGAAGCTGGCAGAAATCAGAGCATCCTGGAAGACCAAGGCTATAAATCCTTAAGGGCACTCATATACTCGTGTTACTGTACTAGTTACTGAAATCCATTGCAGGGAATCATTACTTTAGTTTAATCTCATGGAGTCCTCAATACTGGAAAGTGTTCCATGCCCAGCTACAGCTCATGGAAATTCACCTGAACATTGCTTTACACCTCAATTTTTCCCCAGAGCTTTACCCCAGACAAGACATACATTGTTGAGCCTGAAGAGACCCAAAGAACAACATGATGGTGGTAAAGCTACTCCAAATCTTGAGGAAAATAAAATATACACATATAGGAGCAGGCATAGGGAGGTAAAAGTGACAAAGAGAGTACAACAGGAAAAGCTCTTAGTTTGTGACTAGAAAATATAAATATTATACAGAAATTTACATGCTAAAATAATGATTTTAGTGGCCATTTGATGTATTCAATATCTATAGAATAAGATCATTAATTCAATAATAATAATCATCATCATCACCATCATCTAACTCATTTATTCCTTTTGTCCAGAAAATCACTGAGCATTTTACAGAGGAGGTCAACACCATTAGCACTATTTTAGATTCTAAAATTCACCCGACAGAGGATTTTTAAGCAGAAATCTCTCTGGAGCCTGCTCTTGAATTTTGCTCATGATGGTTTATTCCTTTGTCCATCAGCAGCATTTGCAAGTCTAAGCAGCCTGGCAAAATTGTACCAGGTGATGTTTTTCCCTTTTAATATGTGGGTGACATCTCTTTTTCTCTATAATGACTCACCAGAGCAAAAGCAGGGAAAACATCTTTGCTTTTACACATTTCTAGAGCAAGACAAGAAGGTTGCTTTAAGATTTTCCTTGGAGGGTTTTTCCTTCCATGTAATGTTGAGTGGTGCCCTGTTCTCCAGTCTGAAATGTTTCCAGCTACACTGGGGTCATTCCTTGACCTTGTAACAGCCTTCACCCACATCTCACCTAGAAATAAGTTTGAGTGTGATCATCCTAAGACATGTGACTGTAATTGAGAAAATGAAAGCACAGTGAAATCCAGTTATTTCTCTCCATGTTTAGCTGTGATCTTTGGGATATTTTTAGTCTACTAAAAACAGATTCTTCATTACATTGTAATGAAGAAGAATTTACAGTGCTTGCAAAAAAAATTTTTAGGGTCTTGAAGTGGCCATCAGCATCCCTCAGTCTTTTCAAGGGCAATGTCAAGAAAACGACTAAAAGAATTTGCTTGATGAGTGGAGCAATCACTCTGGATTTGCTCAACCAACACTGGGAAGGAAAGAAAATAAATAAATAAAACCAGGCTCAAGCAAGTAGACAAAAAAAAAAAAAATCCTCTAGTAGATTTTTCTCAGTTATTGACCATGGTAAATGATTGCTTTAAATACCAAATTGCTGCAACTCCCTTCATGCCCCATATTCAGGGGTAGGTGCTCCTTTGGCCTTAAATAAATTTGGATGGAGTGAGGGGAAACACTAAGAGTGAATAATTTTATTTTATTCTCCGTGTCAGGTCACAACTTGAGTCAAACCCACTAAACCATACAATTTTATACATGGCCATATAAAGCAAGGGACATTAAGCCACATTTGTTTCAATCTCCTACTGTTCAACCAAACTTCAGATCAAAGAGGAATAACCCACATTTCCAACATGCTTTGAATTATGAGGAAGTCCTAGCAGTCCACAAGTAAAAAACCCACCAGATAAAACCATTTTTAATCTGATTTTGACCAGGACTGACCTAGTCTTAATGAAATTAGACATCTCGAGGACTTTAAAACCAGAATATTTTGGAAAGCCTGAAAAAGATCATGGAAAATATTTGGAAGCCAAAACATTTTTTTCAAAGAGCAGAAAATAGCATTTATTGTGTATTTTCCAAATTTTCTCATGTTCCAACATAGTCATAGATTGGAAGGGACCTTAAAAACCATCTTGCTGTCACGGGCAGGGGAAAGTGGGGATTTCTAACTCTTTGTTGGTAGGAATTATGAGTAAACTGCAGGGTTGAACACAGTTGTCCCAACAGGTTTTCCTGGAGTCTGGATCAGATCCCAATTCTGCAAGGAGAGGTGTGTCCCTTGACTGTGATTCTTCTAACAAATTTCACATAAAGCAGCAACTTAGAAAAAAAAAATCTCAAATCTCGTATCTGTAGCATGAGACAGGATTGTCATTGTAAACAAGAGCTAACAGCCTAGGGGGAAAGGAGACAGTAACACCTGAAACAGCACATGCCATGAATTTGGGGATATTTTGAAATCAATTTATCCACCAGCTCCATTCCCTGACACATCACATATGCTTCAAGGTATCCTGAGATGCCACTGCCTGTCTCAGCTTTCACACCAGCTCCAAACTCCATTATTTCGCTCATCCACTGAAAAAGCAGAGTGTGGAAGAGTTCTCCCAGCAGATGGATTTGATAGAGCAAATATAAACAAAATTCCCTGGCAGAAATCAAACTCTCATTTCCCCACCATTCACTGCAGAGGGTGCTGTCAGCCCACATTCCTGGTCCTCAGGAAAAGGTGGGGAAGGAGGGCTGTGAATTATTTAAAAGTTGAAAAGGTCTGCTGTGGGATATTACCCAAATGCTCTTTGGGTAATATCTTGCAAAATTAAAGACATAAAGTCAAATTTCAGAGTCACAACAAAGTAAGTCATTGTGAACTAAAGTCACTATCATAGCCAGAGTGGAATTCTAAACCAGCACAAGGCAGTCAGCCCTGGTTTAAATGCAGAAACAAACAAACAAACAAACAAACAAGCAAACAAACAAGCAAACAAAAACAAAAACAAAAAAAAAAAAAAAGAAGGGATTTTCCTCACTGCCTTTAATGAAGTTTAAGTCTTTCTGAAGTAATTCATGTAGGCAGTGATTCTGAAGTATAAACAGTAGCTTCCTCCTGGTAAAATCACAAAGTTTTGGAGGTTTTCGTACTGAAACTCTGGTAAACAGTTGAAACATCAGAATTTTGTTATGAAACAAGAAAAGTAGGGCTCAAAGATGATCAGTCCTGTCCTGTCCTTTGCACATTTGTGGGGATGTCAAGGCAGATCCTGATTTCAGCTGAAGCCACTCATCTGATAGCACCAAAAAATCAAGATTTTTATCTCTGTATCTGGAAGAGTTTATCTATTGTCCTGCTTAACCTGTAACAGTGTTGTTTAAATTAAAGATAAGCATCTTTGGTATGGGAAGATGCCAGATTTGCTCTTACCACTTCCTTTCAGACCTTATGCTTTTTCAATCTCCAGTTTTGAAATAGGCCATTCTGTGAACAGTGACCACCCTCCCAACATCCACCATCTGATGGGAAGTTAATATTCTTAGATTAGTGAAAAGACCTTTCCATGTCAGGTGATTTATCTGAGAACATTTTCCTTCAACCAGTGTATCCAAAAGATCCTTACACTTGACTTCTGTCCAGTGCCTGACTGCTGCTTGTCTAGGAGCAGAGAGGATAAATAAATCTGAACTCCAAGAAATGCAAAATATCTGCAAGAAAGTCTAAACCAAACCTCCAGGAGATACTTTTGGCAGCAATTAGTAGGAAGATGTAACCCAAGGACAAATGGGCTGCACGTGGCACAGAATCAGGGAGTTTGCTACAAAGAACTCAGGGCTCTAAGAGAGAGTGACCACAGCAATGCCATGGGAACCACAGGAGGGACCAGGGGTTATAAAAACCAAGTTAAAAATATCACCACATCCCCCTTTGCCCTGCTCAGGTGAGACCCCACCTGCAGAGCTGCCTCCAGCCCCGGGACCAACAGCAGAAGGACCTGGAGCTGCTGGAGAGAATCCAGAGGAGGCCAGGAGATGCTCCAAGGGCTGGAGCCAGGCTGGGAGAGCTGGGGGTGCTCACCTGGAGAAGAGAAGGCTCCAGGGAGAGCTCAGAGCCCCTCCCAGACCCTAAAGGGGCTCCAGGAGAGCTGGAGAGGGACTGGGGACAAGGGATGGAGGGACAGGACACAGGGAATGGCTTTAAACAGAAAGATAAGAGATTCCTTAGACTGAATGTTAGGAAGAAATTCTTGGCTATGAGCGTGGTAAAGCAGTGGCACAGGGTGCCCAGAAACGCTGTGGCTGCCCCTGGACCCCTGGAAATGCTCAAGGCCAGGCTTGGAGCAACCTGGTCCAGTGCAATGTGTCTCTGTCCATGGCAGGGGAGTTGGAGCTAGATGATCTTGAAGGGCCCTCCCAACTCAAACCAGAGATGGGTTACAGCTGATTTTGGGAAGACAGGAGCTGCACCCTTTGGAAATAACCAGTGAGCTCAGATGCTATAACAGTGGCATAGAAATTTTTGCACCACTCCTCATGCTGGATGTGTCCAAATGCTAAAACAGACTCTCTGTCCAGCCAAAGCAACCCTCAGGGTTCAGAGAACACTCCTGTGCTTTGCTGACAGACATCCATTCACCTTGGCTTTTTTATTCTCGTTGCTGTAAAAAGATGTGTTAGCATGAAACCCAGAGAACATGGGGCTGGGGGGATTTTATGAATGAAATCCTTCCCTGTGATGTGATAGAAGAGTTATGCAGGTTGAGTCATGATGCAATCCTTCTCCATCACATAACCTTCAAAGAAAATTTGGATTCTTTGTTCCCAGTCTTGCAGCATTTCAAAGCTTTCTCCTGGAGCCAAGGCTAAGTGCTGTGGAAGTGCTGGTTCTCTGTGTGAGAGGAGAGCAGGGACACAGCGAGGGAGAGCAAGGTTTAAAACCCAGAATAGTCTTAAAAGTCATGACAGCTAAAATTAGGAAGGAGAGGGAAAACAAGCAGTTCTGCCTGTTGTTATCCCCAGTCTTTGAGTCTTTTCCTAAGAATTCCTTTATCTTTGAGTTCTACCTGCATGAACCTAAGGATTGGAAATATCAGGGCGTGACTGAGAAAAAAAAGAGTAACTCTGTCTACAGTACTAAGTCAGTTATTTACTCACCTTCCACGCAATAAATTTGCTTTGACTGCTTAAGGAAAGCTCATGAAATTTGAGTTGAATCAAGTGAAGAACTTACTGCTTCTATCCCATTGAAGAATCTTTTGCCTCAATTAATTTTTCATTGCATTAGGCTAGCAAAAGTGAATCACAAAGACCTGGAACCAGTTCTAATCCATATATTTTACATATTCAATGACCAGTATGAGTTCATGGAATTGTTTAAAAGCCTTCCCTCAACTGAACACAGACACAAACCTAATTAAATCAACTAATCTTTAGAAATCTTTTTTGAAACATCAAGGATCTGGAGACACTTCCCATAAAGCGAGGGTCAAAGGGCACTTTTGGGTCTGCATGGAGCTGGCAGAGCCCTGACATTCCATGCACACCCATCCTGCTGCCTCCTGAGCAGCTCCTCTGTGCATCCCCCAGGAGATTTGCCCCAGCAAAGCCACCCAGGGAGCAGCTGCTGTGCAAACACAGAGCCTTTAGGGATGCACCAGGACACTGTTGGAGTCAGTAAGTCAAGAGTTTCTCTGAATTCCTCAGAGAGAGATCAGAATGCAAGAATTGAGTTAAAGCTTTTGGATAGATTGAAGTATGTTAAGCCACTCACACATAAGGCAGAAGTAAAAGTTTAGGTGTTAGCATGAGTAAGCAAGCAAGTAAGTAAGTAAGTAAATGAAATGAATAAATGACTAGATGGAATAAGTGAGTAAATAGAATGAATAAGTGAATAAGTAGAGTAAGTTTTAAGTGCTTGGATGACAGAGAAGTAGTACATGTCCTAGTGAAGGTTGAAAGAGATACTAGTGTTTCCGTGGAAGCTTCAAGAGCCTCGTTTCAGACATAATAAAGTTATAGTTAAGAATAGTGCTTACATTTTTCAGTTAGAACAAGACAGGCCATGTACGTAGTTTATACATAGCCTGGTGTGCTAAGAACCTAGAATTCTAATAGGTTAAAAAATAGTAGTCCGAGTTTGTCTTAGCTTGTTAAAAAGTTTCTATATAAAAACATGTATTAGGGAGAGCTGTTGCTCTATGCCATTGCCATTGCCTTTTGTTTTTTGCCATTGTTTTGCTTTGCTTTTACCTTTGAGACTGATGTGCTTCTACAATAAATAACATTATAGCAACTATTAGCTGCTTGGTTCATGAAAGAAAACAACCCGACAAGTTGGGTGCCTAAAAGCACCCAGAAATATTAACCTCCCAGGACACCTCAGACACCAGCACGGGGAGAAGTGACTCACACAGCCTCACAAGGCGCTCCAGGGTGTCCAGGGTTTGAAACTAAGCGTGGAAAAAACAAGACGGAATTCAGGCGATAATTTATTTTTTTTTGTGGGAGCTGTTCCAAGGGCCAATTAACCTTAAATTTAAAGGATAGGCACTAGAACATTTAGTCAGCTAAACTCTTAGAAAGTGATAACTTTAGGGGAATTTTGAGAGGATAGGGAGGAAAGTACAGTGATATTCACAATTTTGGACAATTAAAAAAGAAATTAATTAAATAACTGGTATTTTAGTGAAACTGCTTACCACAAAACACCTCTTTTTCTAGAAAATGTGAATTGTACAATAGACACATAGTAACTTTCCCTCATAGCACAGACTATTACTATCTTTAAATTTGATCTACTTTATTTAATATTTATCAGTATTGCAGTAATACCAACTTTACTATCTGCTTCTTAATTAATCTTTTTTTTTCAATTGATGTGGAGTACAGATATATTTTCTATGAACTCTCCCTCTGCCTTTCATGTCAGTAAGACTCATGAATCTCAACTCACCATCAAGGACTTACATATATCAGCACTAAATTCCTCAAACATCATGGAATATTGTTCCTATTAAGAACACACTGAGTGTTGCAGAGTGCTCTAATTTTTATGCCATATTTCATGTAAAGAAATGCTGTGTAGATAGGCAGTACCATAACATATTCCCTTTCCAGCAATATATTTGTACAATTAATTATAGAATTTAAGTCTGACAAGATCCTGGAAGATTTTTCTGGTCACTGGCTCACACATTAAGATTCAAGCGTGCAGCAAGTGTATAGAAAATACATGAAATATCTGCTGTGACACTCAGCCATGCAATAGTTACTTGATATATTAAGGTATATTTGATACTAATTTTGAGTGGGGAGAAGGAAATGCACATTTAGCACTTCAGCATTTGAGCAAAGATTGCTGAATCACAGAGATCCAGGATGAAATGGAAACAGCAGAGCTCCTCTGACCCCTTCACTCACCACACTGACAAAAATTAGCTGGTGTGTGAAACGCAGGGAACAGGAGCATTTAGTGGTGTTATTAACAGGGTGACTCCCCACCATCACTCTACACATGATAAATTCCTTTTCACTATTGTGAAATGTATTTCTGCATTACAGCATTTTCAGTTGCTGTTATCTTCTCTTCTGCCTTTGAGCTGAGCTTCACAGAGCCAGCAAAGATAACCCTAGACCCAAGGGTGAAAATTTTGGAGCTCCAGATCTGGGGAGCACAGCTGAACTTCAGGATAAATTACCTTTTTTTTTTTTCTTCTAGATAGTAAAGGCAAATAGAATCTAAAATGTTATGGGGTAAATTGTGTTAATGTGAAATACTGATGGAAAGAGATACTCACTGTGAGGATAGAAGCCATTGACTCCTCATGGCTTCCCTGTCCTCCAGCCCCACAGCTTGTGATCCAATATAATTAATTCATTATGCAATTAATTCAGTGCAGACAGTTGTTTGTGGAAGCTCCATACCTGCTTTTGCAGAGAACTGGCCATAAATACATTAATTGCTTGGCTTCCATGGCATTTCTGAAATCTCAAATCATGCAGAAAAGGAGTTTCTGAGCTGCTACACTGTCCAATCCAGATTCTTCTGGAATACCTGGGGAAAATCCCTCAGGTCTTTTCCTTGTTCATGAGAATTTCACTGGGTTTCTCTCCCACCTTGCAGACGTTTTTCTCATTTGCTGCATCTCCTCTCAGCTCCTCACCACACCTAACTGTTCATTTAAAGATCTCCTTATTAACACTGTTCAGTGGAAGCTTTTCGTTTCACATCCTGTCAGATTTAATTACAAACTTCGTGATTTCCTTCACTGCATGTGCCTTTGCTGATGTTTAACCAATCTCTTTTTGTTCAGGGAAGAGTAGGGTTTACACAAAAGCTTGGATTATGGTAGAGATAATTGCATCTCAGTTTTTGGAGGGTTATTCTGCTTAGGCATCTATCCCTATATGCTCACAGTCACTGCCACCACCTCCACAAAGCAAATGCCAATGGGTAAATAACAGTAAAGTCACCAATAATGTGATTTTTCAAGGCGCAAAATGACCTTTTGTGTTCCTCCTGCAGGGTTGCAGTCAGTCCCTCACACATTGTCTCTGCAGCTCTTTCCTCCTTAGGGGAGGACTCCTCACACTCTTCCCCCTGCTCCAGCCTGGAGTTCATCCCACAGTCCTTCATTAAATTCCCCAACGTAGGTCCTTCACATGGGCTTCACACCTCCAGCAACTGCTTCAGGGTGGGTCCCTTCCCACTGAGTGCATCCTTTACGAACAGGCTGCTCCAGCACGGATCTCCCATGGGGTCACAAACGCTGCCAGCAAATCTGCTGCAGCGTGGGCTGCTCCACTCCAGGAGCTGCAGGTGGATCTCTGCTCCCCGTGGAGCTGCCTGCCTCTCCGTGGGCTGCACCGGGGCTGGAGGAATCCCAGACCTAACACCTGGAGCAGCTCCTGCCCCCTGGGAGCTGCAGGGCTGCTCCCCTCACATGTCCTCGCTGCAGTTTGTGCAGTTTTTAACTGCTCCTTACACACATTGTCCCACAGGCATCACTGCTGAGCTCAGCCTAGTCCAGCAGTGTGTCTGCCTTGGATCTGGCTGGAATTGGCTCCATGGACATGGGGGAAGCTCCCAGCAGCTTCCCACAGAAGCTACCCCTGTACCAAAGCCTTGCCATGCAAACCCAATGCACCTTCTAATTCCTCTTCTTAGCTTCTTGCACTCATGGTCTGACCAGGAGTTCTGAGGAGCTTACCACAGGTCTGTTCTATTTGGTTTCTAGATGCATTCAGGAAGCAAATATCCTTTCAAAGCTAAATTCTTTCATTCTTGAACTGAACTCTACTTTTTATCTCCCTTTAAATAACCACAGTGGCACTTCCAAGATCTTTGTCACTTTTTTTTTCTTTTGTTTACTTTGTCTGTCTTTGATTTATTCTAGGTCGCTGTCTGACATTTTATGGTATATTGGTGGTTGATGTGAGTTCCTCCACTGCTCCTTCAGCACAGACAACACTCAACTTCCACCTTACAAAGTGGCAAACTGCTTTATATGGAGGCATAGAAAATACAGTAAAAACTGCTTCAATTACTTTTTTCCATGTTCAGGAGAGATTATTTGATGTTTGGATGCAGTAGCAAAAGGACCAGTCATGTTCAGCCAGCAGAAATTCTGTTTTGGTTCTGTGCCTGTCAGTATAGATTTTCTTTTTTCAGTCTTTTATTTTAGTCTGTATTGACTGGGAAGGAAGGAAGGAAGGAAGGAAGGAANAGAAAGATACAGAAAGGAAAAGGATAAAAGAGGGGAAGGAAGGAAGGAAGGAAGGAAGGAAGGAAGGAAGGAAGGAAGGAAGGAAGGATCATGCTTTTATTTTGTAAAATTTGCACATTCTAGGCTACTCTGATGTGGAGAACACTGTCAAAAAGAGAGTCCTTGCCAGGGACTTATAAGGTGCATTTGCAGCACATAAATTTAGGTCATTGCTTGAATGTATTTAGGTGAAATATGGTAAAATACATGTAATATTTACATATGTCTGGGTTGGCTGGATTTTTCCTTTATGGAGAGAGTTTAGAACTTTTCTCTCCCTGCTTGCACCAATCTTCTTATTTCAAGAAAATTTCCAGTTTCAGAGCTGCTTTAAATGAGTCTTGTCTTATTCCAGAGGGACAATCATGTGGCTGTCCTCTCATTCTTTTTTCTTTTCTAATTTTTCTTTCAGAATGAAGAAATTTTGCTTTGCTGTGTAAGACAAAAAGAAAGAGCAAAGCAGTTCAACACCAACCCTCTGTGTTTTCAGATACTGAAATTTCATCTTCACATTTGAAAACCACATTTGCTTTTGATGTATTTCAGCCTTTTATTTTTGATCTTTTATAATTTGTTGTCACTGTGAATTTAAAATCACCTGTGTATAATTAAACAGAAATTTAAATTAAGTAATTACAGGAATAAAATAAAACCATCCTCCCCTGATTAAAGCACAGTGTTTATCACACTGTTGGAAAGAGTGGTCAGGACAAAACTCTCATTCAAACAGATCAGTGCTCTAAGGCTGTAATGATCAGTGTTCTCTCTTTCCAACCTCACTCCTCTGGACTGAAGGGAACTGAAATCACCCTCATAGTACCATGCTCACCAGAACTGAATTAATAGTGAAAAATGAAGGCTTTGAACTTGCAGGGTCAATAGTGGTGCTTTTTGATGGGATGTAGAAGCTTTTTGCTCAGAAGTGACTGAGAAGAAAGAGCTGTGTACACTGAGAGATCACAAACAGACACCAACTCTTTTGGGCCTGTGCTCAGAGAATTCCTGGGATTTGGACACACTGCTGAGCCAGGAAAACACGTGGATGTCCCTTAGCCATGCTCAGCAGTGCCCAGAGGAGAACAAATTGCAGAATCACAGAAACACAGAATAATTTATGTTGGAAAAGACCTCCAAGATCCTCGAGTCCAAGCTGTGACTGAGCACTAGTGAGAGCAGAGCACACCCAGGCATTTCTTGAACACCCCCAGGGATGGTGATCCCACCACCTTCCAATGCTGAGCACCCTTTCCATGGAGAAATTCCTCCTGATGTCCAGCCTGACCCTCCCCTGGCATAGCTTGAGGCTGTTCCCTCTCATCCTGTCCCTTGTTCTCCAGCTGTCCCCTCCTGTCAGGGAGTTGTGCAGAGCCACAAGGTCCCCCCTGATCCCCCTTTTCTCCAGGCTGAGCCCCTTCCCCAGCTCCCTCAGCTGCTCCTGGTGCTCCAGACCCTTCCCCAGCTCCATTCCCTTCCCTGGACAGTTCCAGCCCCTCAATGCCCTTCCTGAGCTGTCCCAGAACTGGACACAGCCCTTGAGGTGTGGCCTCAGCAGTGCCCAGCACAGGGGGACAGTCACTGCCCTGGCCAAGTTCCCACATCAGACAGAAATCAGAAATCAAAATCAAATCAAAGCAGTCAGAAATCAGAAATTCAAATATATCAAACTCTGTTGAAACAAAAAGTTTAATTTTTTTTTTTTTTTTTACTACATGGGACAAAATGTTCTCAGAAAACTTCCAGAATAATTTTGTCATCGAATGATATTGTTCTATACTGGAGCAATGAAACACAGGAAAGATCCAGCCTTGGATAAAGAAGGGAGAGGCTCTGCTGGTTTTTTGTATATTAAATGTCTTCAAAAGGCTTGGGCTAAATTAACTTCACTTTAGGACACTAGCAGAACTAAGAGACATTAGAAGTTATTTTTTACTCCTTATGGATGATGATTGAGCTTTCAAAGATGGTAAAAGCTGCCATAAAACTGGAGAGAACCATCCATGGAAGTATAATAATAAAAGTTTGTACAGGCAGCCCTTTACCTTCATCCCACCTAAAAAGCAGGTTTTGCCCTAGAAAACAGCTTTGGCAGAAATCTACTTTTATATGTGGCTAAACTAACATCCATTGTTGTTGTGTCACTTGGTGCAGCTCAGGTGCAGGAATAAAGAAGAAGTAAATAAAGTATTTGATCTTTAGTCTTTGCAGTGTTTAATGAAGCCTCAGTGTACCTGGTCCTCAGCTACAAAGTGAACTGGGGCCTCCCAGAAGGAAGGAAAAAGCAAGAAGAAATCCCTGGAAGCTGTAATGGCAAAGTTCAGCTATGCAGATGCCACAGCAGCAGGTACAGACCCTGAACAGGCAGGGATGCTGCCATGTGCTTGGAAATGAGATATTTATCTGTTAATTCTTGATAGAAACACACACTGATGGAAAAGAGGGATCTGCTGATAACCTTGTAGAACAGTTATGTTGTAAAGCATAACCTCGCTGTCGTGTTGTGGGAATGAGGCAGATATTCAAAAAGAATAATGGAGTTGCTTTTACTTTCCTAAGCATGTATTTGTTATTTTCACTTAGAAACTCAATTTGGACAACCCCACATGGGTTTTTAAAAGATGTGTTGTTAAATCCCTTACTGTATGGACCATAACAATAAGAAATTATTTCACATATCATTACAGATGGAGCACAGTGCAAATTTAAAAGCAGATATTCTGCAGATCCATCTAACACTCACTCACTTCAGCCAGAACTCTTTCAAAAGACCATGATTCATCAGGAAACAGAACAATTTCCATGTCTAAAACTCTTTTTTTTTCTTTTATTGTGTCTCTAAGTACCTCACATTCAGTGGAGAACTGTCATTTTCCAGCCCACTTTATGTCATGAGCTAAGTGACTAACCTGTTCAAAGTGTTTAGTGTCAGCTTGGAAAACAGAAAAATCCAGACAAAAGGAGAAAATTAGCATCCTGAGGAGTACAAAAAAGCTCATACAAAGATGAAGATTCAAATAATCTCCATTCCAATCTTCTGAAAAATACCCAAAGGCCTACGAGAAAGGAGTTTCACTAAATTTTTGGCTCATGATATATCTGAGGCTGAGTTTTCCCTAAAACAGGAAGTTTTATCACACTAGAAAAGTTGGCTTTTAGAATGTGTGAAACTTTTGAGGAGCCTTTGGAGCATTGTGCGTGAAGAGTCAGCAACAAATGAGACAGAAGATAAAATGCAGGCTTCTCTTAGTGTGTGTAGATAATGACAAAATAACTTGATACTTTTCTCTGAAAAATTAAGATTTCCTATGAATAGTGTTACACATTTAAATCTGTGAGTGTGGGTAGGGTGCAGCACCTGCTGCTGATGGGGCCACAGCCAAAACTCCACTGAGAGGACACCAGGAAAAGGGAGGTGACATCAGGCAGCAGGTAAAGAACTCACTGGCAGAGTTTCCCAGGAAATAGGACTCAGGCCTCAGCTCATGTCATGATTTCTCTTATGAACCGGCACAAAATGACACTATAATTCAATTTCCCAATGAAAAGCTAGAGGGCATCTCATATTAACAGAAAAATCAGGACTTTATATCCTGAAAGCTGCATGACCTCAAAGACTGGAATTAAAAGAAAGCTGAAAGGAATTCAATTGAAAAAAAAAGTAAGATTGCATATTTGGAGATTTCTGCTATGAGTTGGGGCACTAGAGTTGGAAATGAGTGAGAAAGAGGAGCAGTGGTGCAGCACAGCTGGTAACAGGGTGAGGGGGAAATGCTGGGGTGATGCCAGCAAGGAGGAAGCTGAATGCAACAGCCAAAAATGTTTCCAGTACTCTCAAGGAAAATTGTTGGCCTGGTATGAGAAATGCAAGAGATCTCATTTGAAATGCAGTGTTCACATCTCTCTGTTCATGGCCAACAAAGATTGAGCCCTGAGGAGGTGTAAGGAGAGAACGCCTTGGTCAGGGAGTGAGAGCCCTCTTTGGCATGGAGTGAGGCAAAAGCAGCCTTGGTATGGCAAGTAAGAGGCCAAGAAGAGCTGGCATTGTCAGTACCCCAGTGGAACAAGCTCCAGGGATAGCAAGGATCTTTCGAAGCTAAAAAAACAAATTTAAACTAAGAGCATCTGGTTTGAACTGTCAATGAGTGCCTTTGAGCTGATAGCAAAAAGATTTATGGGCCATTCACTTAAGAGTTGGACTTGATGATCGCTGTGGGTGATCATCTTCCAACTCAGAATATTCTGTGATTCTGTGATTTCACACTAGGACTGGTGAAGTCTTGGAATAGCATTTAATGGAAGAGAAAGAAATAAAAGTGGTTTTGTAACAGCTGCCATGTGGGATTGAACTTCAGTTTCCATCTCTCACAAGAACACAGGATGCTCTTTCTGAGCAAAGTACTATTCTCTATTCTGGGCTAAATTAACTCCTGGCTAAGTGCTCATCTCTGAATCTGCAGAGCAATGCAATGATGATTTCTTTTCTGGCAGATGACAGCTTGGAAAATAATGGCACCTCTGCAAATCTTCTTTTACCCTCTTAAAGTAGTGCATGATAAGAAAAGTGTCCTCTCTCTTGAGCCCAGGAGATGGATGGAGGTGCTGATGGGTTCCTGCGTGGCACACCATCACCAGTGCTCTCTGATTGAGAGCTCCTCTCTAAACTACTCAAGGTCAAATGTTTACACCACTGACCAGCACAAAAAACTGAAATGTGCTGCTCCACTTTTAGGATCTTGCAATTTCAGACCCTTTTTTGTAAAAAAAAAAAGTATTGGTTGCATATGATCTCTTAACCAATGGGAAAAAACCCACCTATGTATTATTTCACTTATGTTCAGCTCTGAGTTTCCTAATATTGCAACTGTGTTTTATTAATAAAATTATGGCTTTTTAAAAATTCAGTTAATTTGATTGAAATGAAATTAATTGAAAAGGGAAATGGATTTCCATTCAAGCTCATTGCCCTAAATTCCCAGAAACACTGCTCCCTACAGTGTTGCTTCCCCTAACTTTAACTTTTCCCTCTTCTCTGTTTAAATGAAACTTGTCACTGCAGCTTTCAATGTGCAGCACAGAAATGTTCTGTGTGATGTGACCTTGGAACTTCACTGATGGCAAGGAACAAAACCTGGTGCTCTCCAGGGGGCTGATCATTTGGGAGAAATATTGGAGGTTCTCACAAGCACTGTGTAGGTTTTATCTTATTACTACCTTTAAACATGTACAACAAAATATAGAATTAATCTGGACTCTTTCTCTTCTCAGCTGGTGAGAAGATTGTGGATGTAATGTGCTCTGACACCTCCTCAGTCAAGCTTATTTTGCATCCTTTGCCTCTCCTTCATTTTCCTGCAGCTGCCCAAGTCCCATCACCTACTTTTTAAGACAGCCCTTAGTGTTGCAAGCACCTGTGAAAAGTGCAGTGTACCCTTACCAGACATTGCTGGGATGCTCTTCTGAAACCATCTCTTTTTTCATCATTATTTCCTTATTTAACAATCTCAAAGCCCTGCTCTCATGCCCACATCTTGTGGAAAAAAAATCAGAATTCTTTGAGGCAGGATAAGAAAGTAAAAAACCTCAGCCAACATGATCTGTTTCCATCTTTCTCTTCCTTTGGAGGAGGGCCTGGCATAATTTCTGACTGACTTCAGCAGGGCAGGAACCCTTCCTTGTCAATGTTATTCCAGGTGAGACTTTCTTACAGCTTTGTTTTAGCAGGATGACACTGAGAGGAATGTTGTTTATGGTGGGTGTAAAAAATGCAGGATTTGGTTGGAGTAAAACCAGAGAGATGGGGCCTATTTCACTGGGTTTTTTTAAAGGATAACTCATTTGGACATGGTTTCAAAGGCAAGTTTTAATTAAAAGCACATTGTGCAGATTTGTCAGAAAGTGGCTAAGTGGTAGAAGGTCAGCTATCTTGTAAGCAGCAAGTCATGGGAAAATTGTGCTATTATGGGTTACATAAGCATAACAAAGCTTTCATCTATAATTACTATTAAATTCGTCCTCTTTGAATAGGCTCCACAGCTCTGCTGGCCTTCAGGGCTTTAGCTAACATGGAGTTTGACTTTTTGCTAGTGAAAGATACTTCCCAATCAGCAAAGAGTATAATGAGACCTGATTCTATCCTTTCAGTGGGCAGAGGAGAGAACAAAGGCAAAACAACACAGAGAGAGCTAGGGCACAAATTGCAGTAGATAAAAGTCAGCTGGTGTTCCAGGACAGAGCAAATTTAACCCCAAAAAGTCTTTGTTCGTTTATGAAACTTTGAAGAAAGACATGTTCTGAGATGACAGCTGATAAAAAGGGACATCACTTGTCCTCTGCCAAGAGTAGACAGGTCCTGGGCAGTATGCTGTATCCCGAGAGAGGAGAATGATTGCTTATCACAGCCCCTCCAGAAATTGTGCCAGGGAATTGATTCATCCTCGGCTTCAGAGGTTGGAATCAAGATCAGCACCACAGACATCAACCACTGGCTGCAGAGAGCAAGGGAACACAAGATAAAGTCTGGCAGATGAAATGAGTATCACCAAAAGCCAACACAAATCTTTAAGTGTGACAGGGAGCTCCTGGAGTGGGTCCAGCAGAGGCTGCAAAGGTGATGGAGGGACTGAAGCATCTCCCTGGTGAGGAAAGGCTGAGGGAGCTGGGGCTGTTCAGCCTGGAGAGGAGCCCCAGCTGAGAGGGACCCTCAGCCCTGGGTGTCCCTGTCTGTCCCTGTCTGTCCCTGTCTGTCTGTCTGTCCCTGTGTGCAGGGAGGGGCAGAGCAGTCCCAGGCTCTGCTCCAGGGCCCAGCAATGGCACCAGAGCCACGGGCAGGGACTGAGCCCAGGGAATTCCACCTGAGCAGGAGGAAGAACTTCTTCCCTGAGAGCACTGAACAGATTGTCCAGAGAGGCTGTGGAGTCTCCTCACTGGGGATATTCCAGAACTGCCTGGACACAGCCCTGTGCCCTGTGCCCTGGATAGCCCTGCTGGAGCAGGGAGCTGGGACCAGGTGACCCCTCTGTGCTCCCTTCCACCCTGACCCATCCTGGGATTCTGTATATTCTGTATATTCTATATATTCTGTATATTCTATATATTCTGTATATGCTGTTGCACACATCCTAAATACAAAGATGGACTTCTAGCTTTGGTTATTTCCATGTTGCATTGTTATAACCAAGAGCAGGAGAGCTCCTGTACATGTTTAGGTGTATACAGGGCTAATCTTTGATGTCCTTCACTGAGACACGTTTGCTTTGGTTCTGCTCAATTCATTCAGCTGTATAAATGTCCACAGAATAACATCTAGCATTAACAAGTTAACATCTAGCATTAATGAATTAACATCTAGCATTAATGCATTAACATCTAGCATTAATGCATTAACATCTAGCATTAATGAATTAACATCTAACCTGCTTGAAGCTGGACATGGCCTCTGAAGCTTGTCTTAAATGTTGCTGGTGGTGGCTTTTCCTTTCAGACCCATTTTTTTTTCAAACTGATAAATGCCCAATTAAGCCAAATTAGTTGAAACATCTGAAATCTTGACATGACCCCATCCAAATATTACCCTGCTGACTGGGCATGAAAAATGCAGCTTCAGGTTTATTTAAAAGAAGCTGCACTCTAAGAAAGCATCATTAGCTCAGGTGTAGAGCAATGCTGAGCATCTTTACTGACAAAATAGTGACTTGTGGTGCAAAATTCTTTATTGGTGGTTATTGGTATGCCAAAAGCTAATGTGGTAAAACTCTGGCCAGCTGATGGTTTTTATGGGTTGTAATAAATCTAAAATATTTTCTTTCCCACATCAGGACATTGAGACTTTGCTTCTTGGAATTATTTTGCCCTAGGACTATAAATCTGCTAATTATTTCTATTTTACCAGTTAGGATAGTGCAGATTGTGCTGTAAGTTTTGAAGAAAAGGTCTCCTAAAGAACAGAAAATCCCCTAAATTTTGTTGCTGGTACATGACTTGGTAACTCATGATTGCATTATGATGCTGTCTGAACCACTCAAGTTCTCTAGAGAGGTTCTTCAGCTTTTATCCTAAAAGCACACTCAGGTTCTCCCTTCTTCATATCATTTTTTCAGGCAATATTATGTTAATTTATATAGATATTTATTTTTGTTGAAGTTTCTTTATTTCCCTGGATATTTTCTAGCTCTATCCACAGAGTACAGACAAAGAATTATATCTTTTTCTTTATTACACAGCACAGAGCCAAAGATCTGTTCATCTCATTTATTACATGAATTATAAAATATTTAAAGATACTTTTTCCCCCTTAAATATTTCAGTAGATACATAGACTAAGTGATGTGCAAATTCTGCTTCTGGGGAGACTGAGATGTGCTTAACTTCACAGATAAATGCAGGGGGACCACCTGTGCATGCATTTTTAAGACTGGAAACTTAATGTGCAATAGCAGCATAGCTGCCATAGCCACTTTTCAAGGAACAAGACATGGAAGTGTGTTTTCCCAACAGGTCTATTGTCCTTTACACATACTGCCATTTGCCTTGAGGAGTTAAAAATGACTCCTTGAAAATGCGTTCTCAGATTAAGAATTCAATGCCCAGGACGTGCTGCATGTAAGCTTTCATCATATGGGAAAACAGCATAAAACCACACAAACATCTGGGAATACAGCTGCTGGGTTTCATTGCAGTTAATTCATCCACCATCTCCCTCATCCTGGGCTTTTCTATCCCACTTTCCACTACTTGAGCAAACAGCTAATTTGTGGTTGAATGTCAATGTATAATATTCCACATTATCTTTCCCAACACTGTTTTTTCCCTCAGTTTCTCTTCCTCTTTTTCCATATTAAGATTGCAGTGTCCATTTTTATCTGCAACCCAAGGGGTTAATTCAGACTATTCACCTGAAGAGTCCATTTTTTCATGTCTTATTCTCTTCCAAGTAACAGAGTTTGGCTTTCAGAGTTGGAAGTGCTTGTGCAGTGATTATTGCAAACTTATGGCATGGGAATGGGATTATATTTTTCTATCAAATATTACAACAAGAGGGTTTTCTAGACATGGATTTCAACGAGCTGGAATAGGAAATGGAAAAGAGAGTATATGGGTTTTCAGTACTTCTAGTAGTTTCTGCCTTTCTTTCCCACACTTACAATATATGGCTCAGGAAAAGAAAATGTATTTGCTTGAAAAATGTATTTGCTTGAAAAATGTATTTGCTTGAAGAAAAAGAAAGGCTTGAGAGTCCCTGCCTTTCAATAAGACCTATATGTACAAAAACCATATTTCTACTTCTTAATTAGGATCCTTGAAACTTCAGGCTAAATATGTGAATGAACACTGTTCATACCTTGTGGGTTAGAGGGCATCTTAAAAGAAGTATAAATTTACAACTGCAGAAGGTCTTGAAATTGGAAAGCAAAATTGAAAACATGATTATGCAAATATTAGCACAACTCAGAATGATCACATTGATCCAATTCAGCTGGTCATGATTCCCAAGGGTTTAAAGCTGACTAGACCAGAAAGATTAAATAAAACTGAAATAATGTTGCTGCTTTATACCTGCTTAAAGTAATCCAGGATATCAGACTTAATGAAGGTTAGGATTTTAGGTGATGGGTTTGTGTATGTGTGAGGCAACAGAAACAACAGCACTAAAGCTGCTTTTCTACCATGTACCTCTGGATGCACTGTAAATACAAATTAATTTCCATCTCTGCTTCCATTTGGGGGGTTGTTTCCAACAACTTCCCCCTCTTGTTTTCATCTGGATATCCTTCCTAATCTTTTGGTGTTAACAAATTTACACAGAGCGCCTTTCTTTTCAAAAGGACCATTTGATCATCTAAGTCAGATGAATTTTTCCTGTGACCATGGGAGATAAAACTTGCATGTCAGTGGGTCTGGATTTGCACTGTCCCAGGAGCTCCTCCTGGATCTGAAGGATCTCCTTCTCTCAGCAAGCAATTAACCAAAAGCCACTTGTCAACATCTGTCTCCACAGTCCTGGAGCAGGGGCTGTGCTTCAAACTGCTCAAAAGCCTCATGAAACCATCACAAGATATCACTTGGACACATCTGCATGGAAAGATCCCATGATTTTCCTCTTTTCTTCTGTATTGTTCTTGACTAATATCTATCTTCCCAAAGTACAGCCAGTCTCTATCTGAAATTGCTACAGCTACTGTTTTCCTGGTTCCAGTTGCTGTTACAATAGGTGCTCTAATTCTCTCAATTTCTCTCTAGTTTACTCTGTCCAGATTTTCTCTGGTTAGTCAAAAATAATTTTATTTTATTCCCTTGTATTACATCCCAGTGCAGGAACTTACACATTTTAAAAAGCAAGTCTCCATCTTCTCCTCTGATAAACTTTGATTTTTATCCTCTTCTCACTGTGAGACCTTTAAAATAATTTTTGTGTCTCTTTTCTGAATCATCTGCCTTTTTTTTCTCTCCACAAAACTTTCTGATGCAGAAAAGCTTCACGTCCCAGAACTCTCAAAGGCAGTAGCAGTAAGAAAGTCAATCCAGTATTCAGAGCCAAATTAAGAAAGTTCCAAGTTGTTTTTATTGCAGGAGAATCTGCAAGACACATTGCTGTAAACATAATACAGAAGTCCTTGTAGTGCAAATAGATTCAGTTTTGGGAAAGGCTGCTGGTTTTGCTGACAGAGAGGAGATTCCAGATGAGAAAAGAGCAAAAAAAAATCATTAATGGTAGTAATGGTAGTAATAATAATAAAAAATCCCTAATTGTGCAGTCCTGAATCTGCAAGAAAGGTTTCCTTTTAAAATAAAAACAAATATCCAAGTTGGACATGTGAAGAAATGAAAAACTACAGAAGATCTACCCAGCAGTTAATGGAATCAAAATCCAAAGTGAAAAGATAAAGCAAAAATAAAGGACCTTAAGGTTGCAAGCTGGCTTCAAACTGAAGCTTGAACTGCAGTTCAAAGTGGAAAATGTGGATTTATGTCAAGAGGCCACAGATTAAGATCTGCCACCTGCCCTGAAGACTTTACACTCAGAGTAAATCAAAATGAGTGTCTCTCTGGGGATTGCTGAGTGCCCCTGGAAGGAGCCTTATGATTATAAAAAATGCCTTGGGATGTTTTGAATAAACTTTTTGTTTAGAAATAAATGACCAAAACTCTGTTTTCTGTTATCCTGCAATAAACTCATTGTGACTCTCCTGATAAAAACTTGGCTCATGTGCCCTCACTGTATCTAAAACACTAACAAACTCTGATGTTTCCAGATTGTAACAAAAAATGTAGAAAAAAAAATCCTGACACAGTAAATCTGGGAAGATTAACTAGAGACTCTTTAAATTTTTGGTCAAACAGTTTCAATTTCTGGACAAAAATAAAACAACACAGAAATACAGAAACTAGGGCAAAATTTCCAGCTGAACATGTGATTTCTGTGAACCCTCTTCTCTCCCCAGCTGATAAGAAATAACAACATTTTGTCCCCCAATCCAGGTCATAGATAAAGGTATTAATGTCCCCATTCCAGTGCTGTGGAAACCTTTCCCAGTTTTCCCAAAGTCCTACTGCAATGGATAATGGAAGCAAGGAACAGATGCTCAGCATCAAAACTATCTTTACACTAAGTGAAGCCTCACAGCAAAATGCAACCACCAAAAGGAAAAACAGAAAGGACATAACATCATAATTTAAAGGGAAAAAAAGGGGGGGGGGAAACCAATAATTATCAGAAAAAAAACATCAGAAAATAATAAATTGTTGCCATTAAGCTATGCTGTGGCCATCTGAGCCAGGGACTGCAAAACTGAGCAATGGGGAGGCTGCAGGGGAAGATTGCAATGATTTAAAGATCCCAATGTCCCTCAGAGGGACAGGACTCCAGACTATCTTTACAAAAAATTGACTTTCTTCCCAATTCAGAGAACATGAACATGTGTTTCTGAGGGGTGAGGAGAGATAATCAATAAGGTGAGAAAGATGCAAACACACAATGCCAACAGGTGGCTTGGTCACACATGCTGATCTCTGAGGCTTTGAAGCTGAAAGGCAGAAAAACTCTTCCCTGGAGATTTATTTTGTGCACAGCATTATTCTCACTAGGGCCCTGTTCATTTCTTGGCACAAGAGGCAGTGTCTCATGGGCACACCTGGCTCTTCCTGTCCACCCAAGCACTAAAACGGAGAGTTCTTAAATTAAAATATTAATGCACTCCAAAAAAGAAAAAAAGAGAAACTAAGAGAGGTTTCAACAGGTACTTTTTGCTCCATTTTCCTATCTCATCATAGGCAAGGAAAGTAATTTCTAGAGGATACCATTACTCAGCTCTTATGCAGAGCATTCAGATACACAGTACAAGAAAATTTCATGGAATCACAGAATGGTTTGGGTTGGAAAGGACCTTAATGACCATCCAGTTCCACCATGGCAGGGATGCCACCCACTAGACCAGAAGCTCAAAGCCTCATCCAACCTGAACACATCCAGTTTAAACCCATCAGGAAAATCTCCTCCCTATGTGTTGGCTGCAAAGTTAAAATTTGGGCTGAAAATTGCCTCTTTTTAGTATATTTTTCAAAGCCTTTGATGAGCATGGTAAATGTTGGGGGAAGATCACAGAGCAGGTGGGCAGGGATGTATGAAGGGGGTTTGGGATGAGGAACAAGATGTGGGAGATGCCACTCATTCACAGCTGGGAGTTTTTGAGGAGGTGATCCAAAGGAAGAACAAGTATCCAAAATGGAAATTAGAATTTTGCACATCAGTGACTTGTGAGAAAAAATGAGTGTCAGTGTGTGGCTGTTCAAATACAGCTCCAATTTACAAACCCAAAAGCCTTGAATACTTCTAAACTAGAGTTTAATCACACTACACGAGGGCAGTATGATGGGATTCCCTTTGCTGTACCCGCATGACAAAATCCCCTAAGAGGCTCTGTGCCCAAAGGGCCCCTCCTGAGGAAGCACAGGAAAGAAAGGGCACTGAAAATTTCAGCTGAAAAATCCAGGAAGTTGGTTGTGCCACTTGAAAACAGCACATCACTGGGCCTCTGCATGACATGGATTTCAAGTGTTTTGCAGCAGTGGATGTCTGATAAACAAAAGCAGTATTATTGCTGAATAATTTGGGTAAGTAAATGAAACTGTTATTATGACTCTGGTGCCCCAGAGCGTGCTCTCACTGTAGGATTTCATCCAAAAGGCTGCAAACAAAGAACTGAGAATTAGCTGTGGCCAGATGAGAGCAAAACAGCAACAAATGAAGGCCAGGGAAATGGGAAGATGAAAGCTTCATGGCAGCACTACTGTCCAGCTTCTCTGAGCCAGCTCATCTTCAAAGCAAACTGAAAGCAGATGAACCTGGGAGCAGAATCCTCTGAGCATCCTGGGCTCTGCTGCTCCTCCCCAGGGAGATGGGAGGGAGGATCCATCAGCCTCCTTCTCCTGGCAAGGACTGGCTGTTCTCCCCTGGGGCTATGGAAGGGTTTCAGCACACTGGACCTCTCCATGCCCCCACAAGACCAGGTTCTGCTTTGTTCTGTGGCTGGAAAACCAAAGCATGGAGAGGTCAGTTGACTCCTGGAAGCAGAGCTCCCCAATCCTGCAGAATGTAATCCCTCTTCCAGTACTCTCTGTCCTGCAAAGTCAGCCAGGAAGACATAAATTTAAATATTTAACAGAACTAAATATTTAATCCATCTCAACACCCACCTCTTCTCTGCTCTATTCCATTTCTTCACTCCTTCTCTACTTCAAGGTGCTCATTTTGCCTCTTCCTACACCCTCTCAGGTGGTTTCTCTCCCTGCAGCCTCTGTTTTGTCCTATTTTTACCCTCTTAGTCATTCTGTTGCTGCTTTCTTGCCTCTTTTATCCACCACCCAGGAGTGTGCAATGTTTTCCATCACACACTGACTTGAGGAACAGAAATTCTTGAGAAAGCAAGCCCCTCATCTGCTCTAGGCATTCCTCCCCTCATCCTGGTTTCCAATTTGGGGACTTCTTTGATCCCTACATGGCTCAGTGGTATATAAGGGCCACAAGAAATGACCACATCTCATGCATTGGGATGAGTGTGCCCAGAGAAGCTGTGGCTGCCCCTGCATCTCTGGAAGTGTCCAAGGTTGGATGGGGCTTGGAGCAACATGGGACAGTGGGAGGTGTCCCTGCCCACGGCAGGGGTGGAATGGGATGATTTTTGAGGTCCCTTCCACCCCAAACCATTTCCTGTCTCCATGAATTGGATGTCCCCAACACCACCACAGCACTTGCAGCTGGACCAGCTCCAGGTCCTGTGCCAGTGGAGACATGAGCAGGTTTTGGAAACCTTGAGATCCTCTTCTGAAGACTGTCAACTCCATCTCTGCTGGTGCTCAGTGATGTTAAAGGCTGCTCTGGAAATCACCCTCTCCCCTGCTGGGCCAATCAGATGAGCCAAGGATGAGAGGGAATGGAAAAGTTCATCCAAATCCCAGAGCAGGCAGGAGAGGGAATCGATTTACAGTCATGGAATGGTTTGGGTTGGAAGGGACCTTAAAGATCATTTAACACACACACACCCCAAGGTGGCTGTACACAGTGACAGGTCACACAAGTAAAGAATTACTGGAAGAAGGAACGTGTCAATGTCCTCAGGAAAGCAAGGAAAAAGACCCTGACACAGAGATGATCAGAAAGTTAAAACTTGCTGATTTTTGTCACTCTGGAGACAGTTAAACTCTCACCATTTCATGTTTTTTATCATTTTTTCAGTCGAGTTCTGAACACATCTTACAGAAAAGGGCTGGCTGGTTGTCACTAACATGACAGTGTCTCTACTTACTCCTCTTTCATTCCTCTGAGAGTTAGGCTTTAATTTTTGAAGTTGTAGTTTTGTGTCAATAATCTATTTGTTCAGGGACTTTCTGCTTTCCAACCTCCACCTATGTTGTCACCCACTCAGAGACAGACTAAGGCAGAAGTGTCCAATTCCATAAATTGTTCAGCTGCAGCATTTCACACACCTGTCCTGGATAATTGGATATTAGTCACCTAAAGTTATGTTTCAATTCCCTGGACTTCTACATGGAAACACAGCAAATAGTAATGGACAAAGATTTTCCTTGTTTCCAGCTAAATCATCCACATCTGAACAGGAGTGTTTGTATGAAGAACAATTGTTCCTTAACCTCCTGACTTAACAAAACAATCATCTACACAAAGAAGTGAAACAGCAGAATACCAAAAACAAGCAATTTTGACCTGAGCACCTGTTAGGAAAAAAATATTCTTTTGGATATTTGCAATCAAGGCATGCAAAACACTCTTATTTGTCCCAGATTTTGTGTCAAAGAGAAACACAAGCAGGCTTTACTGGGAGCTTCAAAGACATTTCCAGTGATACAGGGGTTGGATTTATGGCCCAAGGATTCACTTAGATTTTCCACAGAAGCAGGCAGTGTAAAAAGCAATCCAAAATCAACTCTGCAGCTCCAGGACAAAATAACTTTTTTTCGAGCCAAGGCATTGTGCAGGGTAAAGCACCAGGCACATGCTGCCCACTGGCACCAACTATAAGGAACCTCTTAAGCCCACTGAATCCTGTAAATGTGTTTTTATTTCAGAGCCTGATATGAGTGTGTAGTCAAACATTACTTCTCTTGGACTCTAGGAAACTGCCCTTCATCTTCATGTATAAAATACAAGTTTCTTCCAGCAGGGTTGGTATTTTTGATCCCGGTTTTCACAGCGCTGGGCACCCCTGGTTTCTGAGTAGGCTGCTCAAATCCTACAGCACTGCAGGTGATTGTTCCCACTGCTGCCATTGCTGATTCAAAGGGACTTTCACAGAGAAGTTCTTCTTTTATCTCAGTGCAATCAGCGTGGTGGAAGGAATTTTAAAAGCCAGGTTGGAACCAGCATGTGTGTGAGAAATCAAGGAAGGTGACAGGCAATGGCCAAAAAATAAAGAAACTGAAGTTCATTTTGCTTTAAATAGTAGGACACTAGAGGGAGTGTCTGTCCTTTTCCTTCCAAAGACTTCTCGGAAGACTGAAGTGAAATAATTTCCTGCAAGCAGAGAGTTAAATGCAGTTCACATGTAATGACACAGAATCACTGGAGGTGCACAAACACAGCACTGAGTCACCGCGCCGACTTAGCACCGTGACCTCGGCTCTGCTGGCTGCTCCCACAGCCAGGGAGGGCTTCTCCCCTTCCCTGTTTTCCATCCCCAGGTAGGACTGTAACCTGCTCCGTTCTCACTCTTCTGTGCTCTGCTGAGCTCCTCTTTCTCCCTTAAGTGATTGTAACAAGAAGCTCAAGTTCTACTGAATCCATCAGGTTAGCTAATAAATCTCTAAATCAAGACATCATAAACAGACAGAAAATTTTAAAGTTTAGAATTACAGCTGGCAAGTAATAGTTTTGCAAATATTAAAGGAAGAGGAGAATAAACATTTAGATGTATTTTACGCACATATAAAAGTCTGATTTTTTTATATATTATCCATTAACATGCAAAGTATCCAAATAGGATCCAAAGAAAAATAAACCTGTTGAGACTGAGGATGTGTTTCAGGGCATGTTACCTGCATTAACCCCATGCATGACTAAAAGTGAGGGTGAGGCAGATATTTATCTCCAAGTCATTAGGTGCCAAATAGGTCTTTGAGGTCCTCTTTGTTCTGCAAACAACATTCAGAGCCGAGCCCATCAACAGAAAGACAGAGAAGGGAATTCCAGCCTCCCTCTGGTATCACAGGGGCCATAGAGCTACAGCAAAGGAACTCAGAGATAAGAGGAAACTTCTTAACAAGCACGTGCCAGTAATTTGAGAGGCTAATTGGTGTAGAAAGCAACATCCCCAAAGTTCCTGGAGAGATTAGATGGAAATTAATTAAAATGATTTAAAACACTTTGGAAAACCAGCTATCAGAAGTGACAGTCTTGGATAGGACCGTAAAATAACTGATTAAGTGGAAATAAATGCAATTGGATTTGGACAACTGAACCATAGAGAGCCAAAAGGGGATGGATTAGAAAGTGATTATGCTAATCTTGAAGGGCAAGTGATATGAGAGGAATTTTCCAATCCTTAAATGCTGTCGTTATATTTGTTAATGTGGACAATGCTTGGTTTTGAAGAAGTGGAGCATAAAAAAGAGGTGCACAAACTAATAAATTATTTAGCAAATGAAGTCAAACCACTCCTGTATGCCCCCTTTCGTACACCAAGGAGAAGGGAGGAAAGCAAAGCATTTAGAAGACAACAGATAAGTGGAAATATTCCCTTAGAACAACCCGCAGTACCTTGAGCTCCCACATTTTTGCAGAATTCCAAGAAGGATTAGAAATTCCTACAGACACTACAAGCAGGAAAACTACTGCAACATGTGGGGGAAAAAGGTGTAAGAGAGGCTCTTAAAGGGTAGATAAATAATTCTCCAGAGTTAGGAACAGTTACATCTGTCTTCCCCTTCTAAATTTCCTTATCTCAAAGAGTTTACCCGTTTCTGTGCAGCAAAGATCAGCCTGTTCTACACAGCTCCATGCTGCAGCTTTCACCATCCCCGGGAGCCAGAAAAGCTGGTGAGGCAGCACATTGTTCCTTGTCCTGTGCTGCCTGGTGTGTAGGTACAGAAGCTTAGAGACACCTTTTCCATTGCCATAATTGCCCTTTGGATAGATGAGCTGTGGGTTCATGAGGTCCTTCCAGCCAGATCTCAACCATGATGTCCATAAAAGGTTCACAGCCCTTTCAAAGGGAGCATAAAGGAATAATGGGGAGCATGGAGAGCTGATTGTGATAATTCAGTGTGAGACACAGCAGCTTTTGGAAATACACTGGTTTTCACCAAGTGTTGTATTGCCTCTTCTTCCCTTGAGGTCTGTGAGTGCACACAGCCACTGCCAGAGAAAATGCCATAACTTTGAGTGTCACCTGAGCTGTTTGTCACAGCGCTGAGGAGTCAAACCCAGGAGAGCACTACAGGCTTCAAAAGCCAGGAATGCTGAGAGGGGGAAAATAAGTGAGAGGAGCTGAAAGATGCTGTTCAAAACTCAGGATATGTGACTCAGGGCCACACAGAAGCTTCAGGCAGTGCCAGGAGCTTCCTGTGCTCAAGTGCAAGCAGGCACAGAGACACAGAATCCTCCCCAAAGCTGGAATAAACCCCAGATGAGAAGTCAAACACAGAGCAGCTGGTGGCACTAAGGAAGAAGCCTACAAGTACCAGCACATCTTACAAACAACAGCTACTCATTTATTGTAAATCTATGGCCAGAAATTCCCATCCCCTCCTCTGGAGCCACTCATAAACCCTCACAGATGAGTGATGTTGAGGCATACAATGAAAAGATTGGCCAGTGCTTTGCAGCCCACGGGGGAAGATGAGCAATCCTCCAGGTCCAGATCTGAACAAACCAGTTCAAAAAACAATTTTCTGCCCCTCTTTGGACTCTGATTTTGGTGTTTTACCCTAGAGGAGCAGGATAACAGACCTTGAATCATTCTTCCATCTGAACTGCCAGAACAGCCCTGGGGCTGCAACTCTGGTTAAAATGTTGAATGAACATTTTCCCACCCCTGTGGCTGATGGAGGATCCAACCTTGAGCAGAAAACTCTTTTGGAAGCACTGTTGGCTTTAACAATAAAGAGCAACAAAGAGCAAGAGCAGAGTTTTAAAGACAGCAAACATGAATACTTTATCCCCCCCATATTTCATCTTTACTGCAGAAAATAAACCAATCTTCACTCAGGTTCCTAAGTCTGAGTTAAACAACTTGATGTAAAATCCAAACAAGATGAGGATGATGCAGTGCAGAGTTTTCACTAAACATAGCAAGTAAAAACCACAAGCTCCTCTGTAACTATAATTCTGCTTGCAAACACATGAAAGTCTGCCCTCTGAGTGGAAATCTCTCTGGCATTCATGGTTTCTTGTTAAAAATGCTGAACATCTCAGTGAAAAGAAAGCTGCTTTCATAATCAGCACTGCTGAAGGCAGCTGAGTTTAGTCACAACAGGTGATTTAACCATGGAAAGAGGAGAAGAGAGCAGGTGGGAGACATTATATTGGAAGTAGCTTGAATAATCAAAGTGGGAATTTCTGGGTTAACAATAAGGAAAGTTTTTGTTGTGTGAACAAAATCAAAGGTGTTAGGGAAGAGAAAGGGAAGGAAATATTTGGATGCAAATGCAAAGTAGGAATAATTGATACATGCTGCCTTCATTGTTCAGTTGGTTTTTGACCTCATTTTATGTGTTCAGGGGCATGAAAATATAGAAGATTCTGAAGGAATAAGCTACATACTTTTTAAAAAAACAAAGGCAAAAAAATAGAGCAATATGTTAAACAATGATTTTAAAGTCTGGTAACATTTTGATCAGATGAAGAGTAGAATACAGTGCTGGCAGAGGCTCCAGAGATCTTCTCAACCACTACCTTAAAACTGCCAAGCTGGTATTCAGACAAACCTGGGAGAAACACTCTCACAGTGTTTCCCAGACTGCTTTTAGTGGGCAGTAGAATAATTTTGCACCACACAGCCTTTTCTAGGGCTCAGCTCTTCCTCTAAGGAAAGCCTCCTGGATAGATAGAACAAATCCCTCTTGCTGTAATTTAAACCATTTCTCTTTCCCCACATGTAGTGAACACAAAGAACGTGTTTCTATCTCTGCTACCTTTAACTCAGAGGAAGACACTTGTCACATCTTCTCTCCATCTCCTTTAATAACCAGAGCTTTAGGGTGACTTGGTGGACACCTACAAGGATTTTTAAAATGCTTCAGACACGTACAGCCCAAACATCATTCATCTCATTCACAATAACATCTGCATTTCGGCTCATTGCTCTCATTCCTGGTGGTAGTCAAGAGAGACAGACACAGCTCTGGAGCTGTCAGACAGACAGACATCTCTGGAGCTCTCAGACAGACAGACACAGCTCTGGAGCTCTCAGACAGACAGACAGACAGACATCTCTGGAGCTCTCAGACAGACAGACAGACACAGCTCTGGAGCTCTCAGACAGACAGACAGACATCTCTGGAGCTCTCAGACAGACAGACAGACAGAGCTCTGGAGCTCTCAGACAGACAGACATCTCTGGAGCTCTCAGACAGACAGACAGACACAGCTCTGGAGCTCTCAGACAGACAGACATCTCTGGAGCTCTCAGACAGACAGACACAGCTCTGGAGCTGTCAGACAGACAGACACACACAGCTCTGGAGCTCTCAGACAGACAGACATCTCTGGAGCTGTCAGACAGACAGACAGCTCTGTAATTCTCTGTTGATGACGCTCAGAGCCACAAGGTGTTTGCTCCCATGGAGCTGTCTGTCTTGGAGAAGAGGGATTCAGCTGTCCAAGGGGGTTTGGTACCACTCAGGATTTTTTAAAGAATATTGGACATCTGCATGGAGCAGGCAGATGGGCACAGCCTGTGGGATTCCTCTGCCATCCTCAGCTGTTCACAAAATTCCTGAAAATATTTTTTATTTTTATCTTTATCGTGGTTCTTCGATAAATTCTAACTCTTTTCCTCATATGAACCTGTAAAAAAAACACAGGATTTTTTTTATGACCCTGTTATAGAGAGGTTGTTTCAGAATCCCAGAAATCTGGCAGCTATGAGCCTTCTAATTTCTTCTCAACTTTACCTAAGGTCATGGAAAATGCCATCACCTTTTGCAGTAGTGCCAACATGCTCTTTAGCACTAATTGCTCCCTGCTGTTTTCCTGAAAAGTGTAAAGAGAGAAATTTTATCCTTGATCTAGCTGTCAGGCAAATAAGATAAATAAATAAGATATTGTGCTTTCCTCTCAAGAAACTTTTAATATTCATGGTACTTTACAAAGCCTTGCATATTCCCATAGTGGTTTCACCTCATTCCCATTTTACCAGTTCTGGAACCTTTGTCCCATGTTTAATGTCCCTGCCTTTTCTATCTTAATCCTGCTTCCCCCTTCTGCTCCCTGTGCTGCTGAGGATGGATCCCAGGACATGGGGAGTTTCCTGGGCTGTGAGTGCACATTGCTGGGTCGTGGGGAGCCTCTCACCAACCAACACCCCCAAACCCTTCTCCCCAGGAGAAGTCCATTTTCCCCAAAACCTGTATTTGTGCTTGGGATTGCCCTGACCCAGGTGCTGGACCCTGCTCATCCAATAAATTACAGCTCATGAAGTTCTGAAGGCAGAATGGGGATGATCCTCCCAACCCAGGCAAGGTGTTCTGCAGCATTAGGTGCTTAGGACACCTCACTCCTACTTATTATCCTTTTCCTTGCTTGAAACAGAAACAAGCCCTGTGGCAGGCTGGCAGGGGATCCACACAAACTTCCCTAGTTTCTTCTACAAAAAAAAAAAAAAAAAAAAAAAAAAAAAAAAAAAAAAAATTTGAAAAGTATCAAAGTGGCAGCCTAAGGGGACAAACCACCTACTGCCTCTTCTCACTTGCCTTCCTCATCTGAACACAGCAGGTTCCAACACAGTCCAGAGGAACGTTGTTTTTCCAGCAGAAGAACAAATAAGGACAGGAAGGGGATAAAGTGAATGCTCAGAAAAACAGAACAATAATAAGGTTGGTATCTACCTGCTGGTTACTTCACAGCTTCACCAGGATGTGCTTCTGAAAAGCAACGAATCTCCCATCCAGGAACAAAACTACAGAGTTTCATCAGTGCTCATTTGCTCTCTACCCCAGCAGAGACTTTCCTGGAATTATTTATTACCTGTAAAGTCAAACAGCAGACTCCAGAACAATGATCTCAGCTAATTTTCTTTTGCTAATACTTTGATCAGAATTGCTTGTGCCATTGATCCATTGGTTAACACAAGTTTCCATGAAAACTGAGCATTGTTTCCTTCTCAATGACTTTGGACTCACAGATATTTGAGTACATTCTTTGATTGTTGTTAGGTTTTTATTTAAAAGACCTGTGGATGTGGCACTTGGGGACATGGGTTAGTGGTGGCCTTGGAATAGTTGGGCTTAGATGATGTTAGAGGTCATAAATAAAACCCCACCATGTAAATCACAGTGGATATTGTATTATGATTAAAAGTGTTTGGGTTTATAATGAGAAAGAAAGCAACAAAAGCAATAAAAAACAGCACAGACAAAGGAAGTTTCATAATCATCTATGCTGATGCCTCCAGAATAAAGTTCTCACCAAATAATTTATGCATGAAACCTCATCACACTGACAGGAACCAGAACACCTTTAGAAGGAAGCATTCACTCTTCCAGATTTTTTAGGTAAACAATTCAATTCAAGCAGCACTCTGTGGACAAAAAGCCTTTCTGCTTCATGGATTATACAGAAGGAGAAGGCCTTGAAATTAAAACAGAGATTTCTACTATTTGAGCTAAAAAAACCTCATTTTTGTAATGTCAGAAATATTAAATTCTTAATCTGCATGTATAACAATAGCCAGACCATGTTCACATTATTTTTTCAGTAATATTTGTCATATAAACACAGTCAGCTTTATTAGTTTTTGTGAAAATTCTTAATCTCTCCATCCTCTTTAAGCCATAGTTAGTTCATTTTAGTAGACAAGTGCAAGCACTCTCGTGCTATAAATCTGTGTGTCTATCAGAAATCAAATTCATGTGATTAAAATATTTTGTTTGCACTTCCTAATCTGAGTATTGCCAGGAAATGAAAAGACAAAGCAGATTTATGTAAGTATATAAAACAGCCACAGAATTTTCTTAGATGAGTTTGCTGGAATGCTATTTCTTCTACTTAAACTCTTGAAGAATTTAGAAAAACGCCACTTCCCATGCTAAATTCTGAATTTCCTGAGGGAAAGTTACCAAATGTAAATACATTCCAGTGAAGTTTTAAGTTGCTTGACACTTAGCAAATTTAATTATTTTGCCTGAATTATCTTTGTTCAGCTTAAAATTTTATTACCAAGATAAAAATCAGTCATTTATACTGAATATATTAATTAAAAAGAATAAAAGAAAACCTCTTCTTGAATGGACTGAAATTTTGAAGATAAACATACAAGTACTTTATTCTAATGAGATAAATTTTAAAAAAAAAATTTATGGCTATGGTTAGTGTTCATTAATCACATTTTTTTTTTCCTGCATTTTTAACAGAACTTTACAGCCTTTCTAGAAAATATATATGTCAACATTTACTGTAGATGAAGAAATCAAGCAGAAAAAAGTGAATGCTCTTACAAGCTGAACACTTTGTAGAAAAGAAAGTGGCTGTTTTCCATCACCTGTGGTGGAATTCAGGTTTTTAAGATAAATTGTGATTTAATAGGAATGGGATAGGACAGGAATATTCTCTCTTGGATGTTTTTGAGCAATATGTTGTGAGAAAAATTACTTATCCTTCTTGGCCACTATCTTGTCTGCAAGGCAGTAAAACTGAAATACAAAACAAACCAATTTTAATAGGCATTGTCTGAAAAGGTACAAATCTGAGAATTTTCAGCTCAGAAGTTGAAGTTCCCTGCACTGACTGAAAATGAGGCAGTTCATTCAGAAATACAGACATTGGCTTTGTTCCTTCTCTTCATACACTTGCCCTGAAAAATGTAATTCTGGGATTTGTTGTCTGTGCATTTGTTCTTTTGGCTTCCTAAGGCACTGTCAGAAACAGCAGGGCTGAAGCAGCTGCCCATCCCATTATTTACTGCTATTCCTGACAGTCTGCCAGCCTCTTTGCACCCAGAAACTCATGGGCTGTCTGTAGATCGAGGACTGAGTCCAAACAGGGACTGGGGACACTGGGATTGGCTGTGAATGGTGGCAGGGTTGCTCTTGGATAAATAAATTGTCCAAGTTCTCAAGTAACCTGAAGCTGGAATGGCTTTTCAGTGTCCACAGAGACAAATGTTGCCTTAAATTAGTGTCACAAAGATAGTTACTGTGCAGAAAAATCAAACTGCTTTTTGAGGCTAAAAGAGAATGGAAAAGGTCAGGAGGTAGTGCCAGAGAAATCTCCTGAAAGTTCTTTTACTGGCAGCTGCCAGGGAACTGTTTATCTGAGAACTTACTGCTGTTGAGAATTTATTGGTTTTGTTTATCTGAACATTTATTATTTTTTGAGAATTTATTATTTTTGTTTATCTAGGAAATTATTATAGAAGGGGGTCTGAATCAGCTAAAATACATCTGCCTCCAAATGTCATGACTGACATTTTTGTTTATATTTAATTGCTCCTACAAGCCCACACAGCAACATTTTAAAGCAGTGCTGAGATCAAGAAGTTCTTGGTTTAAAAATTTCCTCTTGTCATCATCAGCTGATGACACTGAAGAAGAAAAATGCCCAGAGTGCACGTGCAGGATGCTGTTGCTCAATATCCAGAGACACAGGGGCAATTCATCCCTCCAAGGAAACTGGCTGAGATGGATGGGATGAATTAGTTTCCAATTCTACCTCTCTCTCTGTTGAAATTCAGGGAAGTTTATAAGGATCACTTGTACCAGACAACAAAATTTCAAGCCAGAAGATCTCTACTCAGCTGCCATGAAAAGCTATGGGTAAGAGAATTGTAGCACTGATACCTGATAAAGATGTAAAGCCTAATATTTGACAAAGTGCTTTTCAAAATTCATGAAAACACCTCTATCACCACAGTGTAAACAAAGACCTGTTAAATGAAGGAAGATGTTCTGTCCACGATAGAACAGACACACACCACAAACTTATCTAAACTTTACAAAACCTGAGAAGAAGCTGCCTGGTAAATCAAAGCAATGTTTTGCTGTGAGGAGATGAAGAATTCAAGGTCTCAGTGTGGGACTCAGGGCCATTAGGGTTTGGAGTCATCCAAAATGTACCAAGGTGATGTGGCCAGCAAGACACACTGAACTGGGCCACTACTGAGCATTCCAAACTCCCTCCCTCCCTCCCATCTCTCTATGGGCTTCTTTTGTGCCATCCCTGAAATTCTGCTCAATGCCAGGGTTAAACTGCCAAACATATATTTGTAAAGGACCTGGAAACACCAGTCACAGTGCTCAGGATGCAGTCAGAGTATTACATTTTAAAGTGTTTTACTTTTTATTGGGTTTTAATGTTCTTATGTTGATGTTCTGATGCTGTGGACTGTGCTGGCTGTGTAGAGTTGAGTGCCAGACCCATTTTTATTGACAGCAGGGATGTGCACGGCAGGGGAGTGGTACAGCAGCAGATAATCAGGTATAAAAAGGGTACATGCATGGCTGCATTCTGCCATTGTTCAGTTGCCAATCAAAACCCACATTATTATTCAAAAATAGGCTGTTACATCCACGGAGATGGAACTTGCCTGTCAGTCTGGAGTGTTTGTAGACACAGCCTCAGACCAAGGTCTAAAAATGGTTTGACTGACAACTGTACCCCGCAGTGAGAGCAGAACCCTCTCCTCCCAGTTTTAATTACGTGTCTCTTATAAATAAATATAGTTAAAAATATTAACTAAGATGCAGCTGTGTTTAACTACAATTTTTTTTCACTAATCTTCTGGAGTGTTCCTCAGTATTTGTGCAAGGCTTTGAAGCACTGCCTGACGTGGTAAAGAATTCTTGCTAAGATGTCTGCTGCTCATGGAAATTACAGCACAGCTAAAAGAAGCAAGAGAATTTCCACTGTAACCCAGGACTGTTAGATGCTGAAAACTTCTAGAAAACAAAAGGGTTTTAAGCATGAAACTTTTCCTGTTACTCTCCGAGTTGAGCAATTTGAAAGGAAAATAAAATCCACTTTTTCTCACTTGGCATTTCCATTCCAGCTCATTCTCTGACTTCCACTCTTCTCCTGTTGACTCAAAATGACTTTCACACTCCTGAGTGCAACGGCAATGTCCCAGCCCTAAAAGCCTTGTACTTGATCGTTCAAGGACAATGAGTCAATTGAATAGAAACCAGCCTGGGTAAGTTTTGGCTGGAAAAGAGAATTTCTGCTAATTCTATGTAGTGTTGCTCTGTACTAACCAATGACATATTGGAAACTAAATTTTCATTACACTTTGTGTCAAGGAGTCCAGCTACATTTTTAAAGAACTTTTCCCAAGAAGACTCTAAATATTTTTGTAGTTTTTCCTGAGTTGTCTGCCTTGAACTTTTACATTTCTGTTTTTACAATTGCCATATGGGCTTCAGTTATGATAATTTGTGTAGGGTGCTTGGGTATTTTTATACATCATTTTTATGCCTTTTAAAACAAGCAGATGGAGTTCAGCTGAAGTTTGTAGAGCTGTAAACAAGTGGGTATAAACCAGGAGGGGTGTGAAAGGCTGTGCTAAGGTTGTTCCATGTTATTTGTTTAATAGCAAGAAAACATCAAATCTCTTAAAATTTTTTAAAATTACACTGGCATCAGGAATTGCTGAGTAGAAGGAACACAAGCAAATTACTGAGGTTCATTGCACCAAACAATACTCCCAGACACAGGAGGAGCCCCTGCTTTCCAAAAGCTGCCTTGCAGAGAGGATAAACACAAAGGAGTGAGTGAATAATTAAACAGGAATAGGCAAGGAAATCAAGGAGCCTCCAACAAATTTGCTGGATTAGCCAAACTAACAGATTCTGTTAATATTTTCAATGTGCTCAGTGGGAAGACATTGAATGTGACCAATTTACTTTTCTTTTTCCATCGGGAGAGCAAAGAGTAGATGCTGGCAGGAGATGCAGAAAAAAAAAGTTGTCCAAAAGGACCTGTCTGAGATCAGAAATGAGCAGAGGACATTGAGAGTCCTCACCACAGCCTCAGGCTGTGTCCTGGGTCCTCTCCTCCACTACCCATCAGGGAGGAGCTGGCAGAGAAATGTTTGGTACCAGAAAGGGAGATAATGACTGGGTGATGTTTATTACCCATATTTAATATGTTAAATAGGGCAAATAGGGGTAATTAACCAGGCACCTAAACTCCCTCCAGAAAAAGAAGTGAAACAAGGGAAACACCCAAATCTGCAGCTGCGAGGGAAATCAGTGCTATATCACAACTGTTGCTTGATTTCTTTCATTATTATGATAGGATAAGGTTATTAATTAACATTGGATCTGGGAATTGTGTGAGAAAGAGGAGAAAAGAGGGAAGGGGAATTCTCTGCACAGCACACCCAGCAGGGCACAGTCCCAGTCAGGGTCTCCAGACAATAAACCAATGTACAAATAAATGGTTATTTCAAGTACCTAAAGCTGTTGGTGTGATTTATATCATTACCCTTTATCAAGTGCCTACTAAATGCCATAGCCTTTTAATACAATTTCTTGTGCTCTTGTGTCAATTTTTGGAGTGTTTTAGGGCACTGAAATTCATTATAGATATGACTACAGTGACATTTGTTTTAATTAATTTCTCTATTATGTCACAGCTTGAAAGAGAAGCAATCAGATATTACTAAAATATGAGAGCACTCTGCTTTTTTCACAGCTTGGAAGAATCATCAATTTGCTTATGGAACTACCTTGGAAGGTGATGTGTAAAAGGGTTGTTGAGATTGGGGTTTTTTCTTTTTTTTTTTTATGGCAGAAGATGGTGTTGATAAAGTCCTGGTGTTGCTGGTGGCAGGGCCTCTTTATTCTTGTTTTAATCAGGTACAATTGAATCCCTGTCTTACAATGGGGCTTCCTTGGGATTGTAACTAAAAATTTGATTATAGTTCCCACAGAGGAATATTAGGGTCAGCTTCTTAAATGACTGATCCCATGTCCAAAAAATCAGGGATAAAAGTTAAAGCAATTTTATCTAACCCTAGCAGTGGTTAAATCCCAACTCTTCAGTGAAATTCCCTGTGCAGAATCCCTTCAGTGACCTACTCAAGCTTAGGTGGTCATCATGGTTTTTCAGGATGGGGCTGGGCTCATTTTTCAGGCAATATGGCAGAATTTAGAGTCCTTTGGAGATGGGAAACCTACCTTAAGCCCTGAAAAATCTGTGACCTGCAGGTTGGGCTCTGGAGAGGGATTCACCAACCTGGGTGTGCAAAATAAACATAATAAAAAAGAAACTGAGATGCACCAAAATCAGAGACCTGAGACTGTGTATGACAACCCCTGAAAACCCCAGCTCCCAGGAGACACCGAGGTGCTGCTGCCAGGGGCTGGTTTACATTCATCCCACTGATTTTTTTTTTAGTACAGCAGTCAAAAAATCCCAACATCTCCTTTTCCTTGCCACAAGCTGGCATATTCCTGCTTGTCAGGGGTTTCTTTAAAAGCAAAAATTAGCAGGTGGGCTCAAGGAGAAAAGCTTTAAATCGTGCTGATAAATGGCAGGTGTTGCTTGGATGGGAAGTAATTAAGACCTTGATGATAGTTTAGCTCAGGAGGCTGAGGAAGCAGAAATAGCAGCCAGTATTTGCAGTCATTAGGCACGGGAGGATCTTGCCAATTAAAATCCTACAGAGAAGGGAATGCATGGAGCACTTGCAGGGTGATGACTCACACCAACCTGCTAATGAAGAATTTTTCACGCCTTCACAATTGGATTTCTTCTCACCTGACCCCCAAATAATAACATCAGACTCAATTCACGTGGAATTAAAATATCCTGGGGACATAAATAGTTCTCATTCTTTTAAAAACACACCTGGACAAAAAGTTCAATTGTCAGTTAAGTTACAACATCCCAAAAAGCAAAGTGATGTTGATGGATATTTTTAGGTGCCACAAGGGTAGGTTTTGGTGTGGTTTGGACCGTGCTGTCAAACCCATGGGATAGAATAGGCCAGTCTGACATCACTGCTAACACAAAAGCACATTTTTTTTTTTAAAGAAGGGGGAAAGAAAAGAAGAAGAAATGTGTAATCAAAGGAAGAGGCCAAAAATAAAATTTAAACAAAAAAAAAGAAGAAAAAAATTTTCTGACAGCATAAAATCTTTGCAAAAACTATAAAATGAATATATGCCATATGGGGGTTATTTTACACAGCATGAGACTTGGTTTGACTCAGGCCTGACACCTGCCTCACTTTCAGATTCTTTGATTATTGTAAATATTATTTCACACAGGAAAATCTTCCTCTGCCTTAGGACTGCCTACCCCAAGTTTGTCCTAAGAAAAAAAAAAAAAAAGATTGCCTTTATGCTTTGTTTCCCTTGCTGCCCAGAAGGAAACTTCTGTGGAGTTCCTAAGCACTAATGCAGCAAAACTGAAAAAGAAAAGTGCAGTAACTTGTATTTTAGACCATTATTTATGAAACAGACTTTTTTTTTCTCCCCCTAGCTTTACTCCACCTTACTAAAAAGCAGATTAATTGAATTTATTACCATTAGGTTAATAGTATTATTCTTCTCAAATGCTCTGGTTTACTTGACAAAGTGGGGTTTGGTTAAAGGTTGGACCCAATGATCCTGGAGATCTTTTCCAATCTAAATGATTCTATAATTCTGTTTGTTACACAGGCACTCACATTCTGTGTCTGCTAAAAACCCACCTGAATTTTACTGGGATGAACTTCACTTCAAAATTAAAATCCACTTTAAAAGCCACTTGCATTTTATTGGGATCTTTGCTCAGGTCTCTCTAACAAGGTGTCCTGTCCCACTCATACATCATTTTTTGTTGTTGTCTTAAAATGTGCCCAAAATACTCCCTAAATACAATAAATACATAGAAATAATTGTGTTACATGGCCATTTCTGCAATTGTAAAAAGAGTTTCTGTGCAAGTCTCTTTTCTGCATGCACTGATCAGGACAATGAACTTCCCATCACCCTTTCCCTAATTATTATCTGCTGCCATTGCAGTTGGCTGCTCATCACTGGAGCCCAAAGCACTAAAAATTTAAGTGCTCTACCCCATTCTGCCATAACCATCCACAGAAAAGGTGAAGGTAGTGTTTTATCCTGATTAGTATTTAAGGAAAATGACCATAACATTTTGCACTCTGCTTCTTTGCAATGCAGTTTTAGAGAATTCACCAACTGCCCTCTGCTTGTTTTAAAGCAGGATATAAAAAAGTAATACTCTGCTTTTATCTGCAGCTTTAGATTGTAGAGAGAAAAAAAAACAGCAAAAAAAAATCCCTAAATATATTATAATCAAGAGATAATCCAAAAGGCTTCATTTAAACAGATTTTTAAGACACTGCAGCAATCTAAAGGTTATATAAACTTCAGCTAAGCTTCTTAATATAGGTGTTTAAGCATTATGGAGATTTGATTTTTAACTTAGTGTTGGTCACAAAGGCCCTCAGCCTAGCAAATATATGAGTTAAATTTGAATTCTAAGCAGAGATTTTTGGTTCATAAAGCCACCATAAAGTACAGATATTTTCATAGCTAACATGAGTCACCCAAACTTAAGACTTTGGGCACACATTTCTTTCAAAATATCCATGTTCCTGGTGGAAAAAAATTAATTAAAAGTAGATTAGCATGTTCCCAGAAAGAAAATGCATTCAGATAATGCAAAGTGCCATAGAGGGAAGGATATTACTCATTCTTTTCTGACCTACAGGATTTAATCTTTCATTATTAAAATACAATAAATCGGTAGACCACAGCCTCTCTGCTATCCACCACATCATAAAGCCTTTGAGAATAATTTGGTCTAAATAAACACCCACCAAAATACTGGAAGTGGAGATGTTTCTTTCTCATTTCAGAGAAAGAACATTCAATAACCTGTTAGTGCCCTGGTCAGGAAAACCAAACATTAAAGTTTTGAGTGATTAATTAGCAGAACAACAGCTAGTTTGTTTCTCACTGGGGATCTGCTCTTCAGAGGGGTTCTGAGAGCTCCCAACACAAAAAGGATATTTTGGAAAAAACAGAGGAAGCCAAAGCCAGCAGCTTCCAAGAGAAAAGCAGAGTATTCCAGGAGAGATGAGCACTGCAGGAGGGTGAGGGATTTACTCTGATCACAGACTCTGAGCAGAATTGGTGCAAACGTGGAGCACATTTACACCAGGTTTGCTCCTAACAACCACCCCCTTGCCAGTCCAAACATTCCAAGAATTAACAGGCAAAGAGGAGCACCAGGAGCTGAGAACCAGAACCAGCCTTGCTGTATCACATCCCTCCCCAGCAGAGTTTTCCTCTTTGATCTTATTTAAACTTCATTCTCAGAGGGAATCAATAATCTGTGATCATTGCCAAATGAAAGCACTTAGAGCTGTTACTACTGAAAATATATTTATTAATGTTTAGGGACCTTCCCAAGAAGCTTATGGCTTCTACAGCATTTGAAATGTAGGGAAAATAATAATTTTTAAAAAACAAGAACTTTAAATATGCTCTCGTTTTCTTTCAACTCAGAAATGTTCCTTCCACAGTGATTTGTATCATGTAGAGGGCCATTTATTTGCATAAGGAATCAGATTTCACTTTTTGCCAGTTTTTGTGCTGCTAAAATTGCTGTTTATGCCTTTGCAGCTCTTTCTGCAGGAGGAGTGTCTTGTACAAGCCTGGTAAATAATATATTTAATTTCTTTGTGTGCCAAGTGGAACACAAAGTCAGTGTGGGGTAGCATTCAGAGCTATCAAAAGAGCTCCCTGAAAAAGATTTTGATGAGCTTTTACATTTTTTCTCAAAATGTCATTTAACCTTATGTGAATCCTGGATTGCTGGATTGCAACTTTTCAGGTTAATGAATAAAAAACATGACTCATGGCTATTTTTCTTTTTTTTTTTTTCTTTTTTTTTTCTTTTTTTGGAATAGGAGGGTTAATGCAGTTACCTGAAATATGATGTGTTTGTGAGAAACTTTATTTAATCCAACAGAGCCCAGGACAGTAAATCAATGCCTATCAGGTAATACACCCAGACAAAATCAGAGCCATTGTCCCATTTGGCACAATTATTTGTTCCATTTATGAGCTCATCCAGCTAATTAATTATTATGAAACTCACAGTGTGCCAGAGTGGGACCCTCTAAGGGTATCTCTCCTGTTTACAAAGCATCTAAAACATTTTCCTTTTCACAGCAAGGGTGTAAATGTCATTAAGTGCTTCCAGTTCTCGCTGGCTACACAAAATACTTTTTCAAACAGGTATCATGAGATGGGATTGAACCAAAGAAATGAGACTCTATAAAGCAATTAGGCATGAATTTTTCACCTTTAGCTGCTTGCAATATCTGTTCTTGTGCATAGTTTTTAATGAAAAAGAGGTGGGCCATAATTTGGTTACCAGGCTCTGCAAGACTCTGACAAATTTGGTTTGAGTTTTCCTCAGGACTATACCAGCTGCAAAGGGATCCAAAGATGTGCAAAGGGATCTAAGGAGCTGTAAATCCACATCCTGCAGAGCTTATTTGGTAGAAAGAAAAAAATCTGATGGATAAAAGAAGATGGAAAAACAAGTCCAGGTGTAATCCTGCCTGCATTCTGGGAAAGCCTGGCCCTGGCTCAAGCACCTCTTCATCCCCCCTCAAAAGGCTTCAAAACTGCATCCAAATAAAAACTTTCTATTCACAATTTGCATGGGTTCCTAGGAGATTTTGGGACTAAACAACAGCTAGAATTATGTTATCACCAGAGGCTCTGTGCTGTTGTTGCATGAAGATGCTGCTCCTTCTCAGTGCCTCAGCTCTTCACTGGATTTGTAGGATGCACATCATTGAACCAGAACCTTGTTTCCTGTGCAATCAACCAGTTCTCACCTATTTTACATATATTAATTGTGTCTAAGTGCTCTGGGTTTTTACTGTGGGAAACAGCAGCTGAGAATTTTCTACCTTGGGGCAAAAGCTGAAATAAAACCCACTAACTCTTCATATGAAAAGAAAATATTTTATACGTTGAACTCTGAGTTCAGTGGGGGAAAAGCAAAGAAAACTCAAACAGGTAAGACAGAAATAACTCAATTATAATCATACAGTTGGTATATTAATCTTTGAAGGTCTTGCTGACAGGTTTCTTTGGAAAAGAACTTTGAGCAGAAAGCAGAGTAGCCCTGACCTGAGTTGCAGGTTTCTCTCTCAGAATTCTTGCACAGAGAAGCTGGAGAAGCTGAGATTTGGTTAATGGCAGCCCAAATGTCCTTCTCTTCCTACCCAAACATCTGGAAAAGGGCTGCATGAGACCTAAAGATCTGCAAGAAGTGGAAGATTAGGACACTGACTGTGATGAAAAGTTCAGGAGTGCTGCTGCCAAAGCTCCTGCTTCCACGTGCCACCACCTCCACCTTCACTTACCAAGGGAAGGACTCCCAAAATTGCCAAGACAGCTTTAGAGCTGTAGCTTTACAGCTGCTACCAAATACCTCAAACCAAGCTAAAATAGTCAGTTTTCAACAATTGCCCAAACCTTCAAATCTTATGACTTCCCACTGAACTAATTTTGAATCTATTATGTTTTCTTTTCCTTCTTCCTAAAAAGGAACAAAGCCTTCTGTGCAGGAAGAGTACATTCTGTTGCTGTCACCTGGTTTTTAAGTCAGATTCCAGGACTTTCTCCTTTATTTTAACTTTTCCTTTTTTTTTATTTTTCTGGACAGTTCTCAATCCTAACTTTCTCAGAGCATTGCTAGCACATCTTGTTTTAATTTACTATTTGTTTGATTTCAGTAAATAGTAAGGGGGAAGTTGTCTAAAGTGATGTGAAATAAGTTTTGAAAACAGTTGCAGTATTTAGAATGATAATTGGATTGGCCAGAGATGAGTCATAAGTAATGAAATGCAAGGAATAAAAATTTGATGCTATCTTGTTTGGCTGAAACAGTGTTTTATTCCTTCAGGCCAAATGGAGTCAATAATTATGTCTTCTACCTTCTATTTTTATGAATTTTTTGGTAATTTGTTTTAATATAATGGGATTATGCATCATGCTAAAAGAGAAACATGCTTGTTATGAGCTTGCTCTAAAAACATGGCTATTTTTGGTTATGATCTCAGAATTATTCTTTTTCCAGTCAAAGTCAATTCATTGCCTGTTTATGCATTATTGCATTAATATCACCTGTAAGATTTATGGAAAGTAGCAATGAAGTAATAAATATGACCCTTCTGCTATCAATCACCCCTCACAAGGGACAACACAAAAACATCACTTGTTTTTACAAAGTCAGGAGCCAAAATGAGAAGTTTCAAAAGCAGACTTAAGTATTTACAGGAGGAAAAACACAGGAGCAGACAAGAACCAGAGGAAGTGGTCTCAAGCTGGAGAGGCTTAGATGAAATTTAGGAAAGAATTCTTCACTAGATGGTAGGAACAGGCTGTTCAGGGAAGTGGTGGAATCACCATCCCTGCAAGGGTTTGAGGCATGTGGCACTTGGGAAGGAGGTTTTGTGGTGAACATGGTGCTGGTGAGGTGATGGTTGGACTCAGTGACCTTTGCCAACCTGATGATTCAAAGAATCTATGAAATAAATGGAGGGAGAAGCCCCAGCTCCGTGGTGGGAACAGGCTGTTCAGGGAAGTATCCAGCTGAAGAACAGGAAGGATGTGAGAGGAAATATCTCAAAGCCTCCAGTCTGAGGTCCCAGGGAAGGGGCTGCACCCAGCACAGAGACACCCAAGGTGTTAAAGATGCTGGTTTTCAGCCCAAAACTCACTCAGATTGATAATGTGGACTCAACAGCATCCCTACCATGGCACCCAGGAGAATGGGGGCAGCAGCCCTTGATGAGGGGCAGTGTTTTTTCCTCCTCACTCCAAATGGATGTAGCAGGTTATCAAGTAATGCACATCAGGAGGAAATAATTCAGAGAAGAATTTGAAACTACTTATTCAAACTGCCTCATTCATTTTTATTGGTTTTTTTTTTCTTTTAATGAGTAAGAAAAGGTTATTCCACTTACTTTCTATTCAAGGGGAAAAACCCAACACATTTGGTTTCATGGGCTATCAGACACTTATGGCACTTTAAGAACTTTGAAAATGAATCCTAAATGTTTGTAAAGCCAGATCAGCAGCAGAATTTAACAATGTGGATCTGCTGTAGGTTTAAAGGAGGGATAGAAAATCAGAATACTTAATGAACTGTCAGGTCTTATTGCCTTTGGCAGCCTTTTCCTCCTACAATGCTCAGAGACACGACTGTGAAGATAAAACAGAGGGTGCCACCAGGTCAGTGCTGAATTATTGCCAGTATGGTCTTGTCTTAAACCTTTGGCCTCTCATACATATTTTAATTATGCAAACATTATCACCAAACCTTATAGATTTAAGCTCCTTTCCCTTTTCTACAGCAGTCAGACTTCTCCTTTGCTGTGCCAGAGAAACTAATTTAGGATAAGGTTTGGGTGGGGGCTTTTTGCCAGAATTTCTCAAGATGGAGCCTAAGAGATGTAGTTGGGATTCATTTTTCCTTTTTTCATAGAATCACAGAATAATTTCAGTTGGGAGGGTTCTCAAAGACCACCCAGTTCTAAAACCATACCATGGGAAGGGACAGCTTCCACTATCCCAGGTTGCTCCAAATCCCATCCAACCTGGCTTTGGACACTTCCAAAGGATGTGGCATCCACAGTTTCTATGGGCAATCTGTGGTGATGCCTCACCACCCTCACAGGAAAGATTGTTTTAGTTTCTTCTTTTTATGTCCAGCAGACCACAACAAACAAGCAACAGAAATGTGTAAAATTTCCATCTGATAAAGATATAACACCAACAAAAAAAGTATATTCAAGGTTGATGTAGTCCCTGCTGTGGAGTTAATATTTTATTCCACACAGGAACTTTGGTGTCTGACAGCAGAGAATCTACACAATAGATTCTTTTCCATTAGGCCAGCAAAAAGATTAGACTAGAAATAAAGGAAGATTTTCCTTACCTCACGACAGAATTGTGTGTTCATGAAATGGAGAAATTTGGATGCAGTTTTAGCTTCACACGTGCTGTGCAGAGGCTCCTGATGCATTTTTGTCTGTTGCTTGCAGGACACACATTTAGTTGCAAGCTGAAGCCATTGCATTTCCATATCCCCTGTGGTGAGTCCTGTGGGAAATGAAGCTAAATAACTTCATGCTTTGGGGAATTTTTGTACTTCTTGGAACATTTTAAACTTCATATTCCTGGAAAGTGAGGTTGTTTTAGCAAACCACAGTGCTAAGGACAGATTTATAGAGAGACAGTGCTATACCTCCTTCTTAATACCCTTAGAGGCCAAATTCTTCTCAAAGTGCATATTCAGCTCCTGAGGACTAAGACTAGCATATAGGGTAATTCAGTAACTATGCAGAGGTGGTTTAGCTGCATTTCCCATTGGATTAATTTTTCATAATTTCCAGGAAACCATGGGTTTAATACAAATGGACTTGCAAGACCTCAGTATGGCGTGGTTTGTCTTTCCAGATGAAGAGGCAGTGTCTGGCTGATAAGAACCTGCCAAGGGGGATTAATGTTTTCATTAATGGATAATCAATTGCTTTCCTCTTCCAAACATGAACTTGAACACATAATCAAAGCCCCACTATCCCATGTGCTTTGACAACATGGTGATGAATGAGACAGATTTCAACTATTTTGCAGCATTTTGGAGAGTTATTGCTTGGCAGCAGGGAGTTAAACCCTGCACTTCTCAGGCTTAATGCACAGCTTCTCCTGCAAGGAATAGACAAAATCATCCTGTGAAAACAGTTTAGGAGTTGATTTGCATTAAGCAATTCTGAGCGTGTTCATGCAGTTTACAACTAACATCAATCACATCAAGATCAGCTATTGAAATGCTTGGAAAAGCTTCCACATGAAAAGCATTTTGTAGAGTTATTGTACAGATAGACAATAGGAAATTTATTTGGTTTGTGTCTTCCAGGAGACTGTCATAGGCTTGATTAGTCCTAGCTGAAAATGACAGGATTTGAGCCTTAGATCTGGACATTCTGGCCAGTGGGAAAGACTTAATCTTATACTGATAAATCTGTCTTTGTGAAGAAATGAATTATGTCATTTTTATGGAAGTGTCCATTTCTGTCCACTCTGCAATGACCATCCAAGCTCAGACACATCCAACACATCACAGACATGAAGAGTTTGATGAGATGAATCACAGCCCATAGATCAGTAGGATGAGATACTACAGCAACCCTCACCTAACTTATCTCTGTATTTATAAATCAATACTTATTTACCAATCCAATTACTAATAATATACTATAATGAGACCTTGAACTGGGACAGTCTGGGAAATCTCAGGCAGCAGAGCATTTTCTGAGAAAGGTTTCAATTAACAGAGACATTGACAGGAATCAGAGCCGTGCACTGGAGATGTAAGATGACAAATTCATGCCACAAGCTGTAGTTCTGTCAGAGCTTTGCTTAATGTGTCTGTCCCTTCACCATGCTGCAAATGACTACAGAGATTAATTGATTTTCTCCACCAGAAACAAACCTTGAAGGCCTACAGGCAGTGAAGAAAGGTCTGTGGTGCAGACCCAGGACACCTGGCTGAAGAGATCATTTTCCTTTGCTTAGGGACTGCTGGAAAGAAACTTGGTGATGGCATCCTTGGTTAATATAAAAACTTTTCACTCTTTAGAAGTGAACAAGAAGCAAGAGTACATGTTCAGATTTCCATTTTTGGACACACAGAAATCTATAAATATGGAGGTAATTGTGGATACACAGCATGAAATAGCTTTCAGCTCAAAGTGAACCCTACCAGTGCGTTCCTTCCGCTGGCCCTGCTTCCATAACTTCTCTGGATAACAGCAAAGAAACTTGATATGGGTTTGGAAAATGTCGTGGAGGGAACCAGTTGTTCAGTTCCAGCATTCTGCCCTGGAGGCACTGAAATAATGTCAGAAATAACTGATTTTGCTGACAAAAATAAAGTAGGCGCCAAAACATACCAGTAGAGCAGTGAAATGCAAATGTTGGAGACAGAGCTAAAGAGAAAACTAAACATAATTCACTCTAGGTTATTTATATTATAAATAATAATTATTAATTGTTTCAGTCAGCATCAAGAATAATTTGTTTAGTGGCTCATTATCCCTTTTTTTTTTTAATTATAGGAACAGAGACACAAATATAACATGGCAGATGTGCTCTTAAAACTCTGTGTTTAGGTAAGAGTTTCCTCACTGACCCTGAATTAAGGTTCTCAAAGTAAGAAATAGCTTTTTCCCAGTAAACTCTTCTGTTAAATGGGGAAACTTGGATGACTGTACAAGATTTGTACAAATAAATTGTCTGTTTGTTTTGCTGGTGGAAGAACATGATCCCAGGCTCAGGAGCAGGGTGGCCCCTTGTAAAGGAGGAACCTGGGCTCCAGGGCGTCCTTCAGACCTCTGAGCTCTGTTTCAAGTTGGCAGGACCATTTGAGAAAGGCACTTTGCTGGTGGGTTTTTATCATGCCTCTCTTGGAAGCCACGCACAATTCCCATCTCACCTCTCAGTGGGTTTAAGGTTACCTCAGGAGCATTTCTGATCCTGCAAGGAATCATGTGTAGCCTGGACACCACTGCCACTCCAGCTGTGGAGGTTTTGCTTTCCTTTGCTGAGCTCCTGAGGCATTTATTTGGGTTTGGGTTGAACTTCTGTAGCTTTGAGAAAGCTGCTGTCTGCTCTGCCTGTGGTGCCTCTGGATGTCCAAAAACAAATGGGGAAGCTCCTGTGGATGGGGTGTCCATTAGCACATCAATAAAGATGAAATTTCACCTTCACTGCCAGGTGAGGGTTTGAATTCACAGAGCTGAGGTTGAGCCCTCTAATCCTTTTCAGTGTTTAGGTGTTGATTTAATCTTTGGCTTAAATCTGGAACAAGCCAGCTGGATGTTCAGTGGATAACACACCCCCAGGGCAGGTGGGACAATGCAGGACAGGCACAGGCTGGCACTCCCTGCTGGATTTTAGAAATTTGGAGTTTTTGAGTTTTTTGTGTTTTTAGGTACAGACCTCTTAGAAAACACTGCTTAGTGTGGGATACACATACTGAGAAAGTAAGAAATTACAGCCTGAAAAATATTCCAGGCCGGAGCTTCTCAGCTCTGTTCCCAGCCTGATAAGCTGGTCCAGCTGAAAGCCAGGGAAAATCTCTCCCAGGATGATAACTTGGTCAAAATAGAGAGGAATTAAGAACAAGCTAGAACACCTGTTGTGTGTGTGACCAGGCCCTGGGAACGAGGTGTCTTCTCTCTGAACCAATCATCTTTTTCTGCTCTTGGAGTTGCGAGTCATGTTATAAAAACCAGTGTGTTTCTGAATAAACTTGTCTCTCTCTTTCCTGTCATGAGAGATGACCATGTAGCTGTGCATCTTATTTCTGCCTCACCTAAGGGGTTAACACCCCACTCCATGGCTACATTTGGAAGGTGCCACCGATCCACAGCTTTGGACCTAAAACCTTGGAGAAGGCTTGTAAACATGAATAATGAGTCAAAAATCACAAATGTGTAGTGTGTTAGATGTGTGTATTTTCACTGGGTGATGGGTTTTAAATTTGAGGGTTTTATAGTATAGTGGTGGATACAGGACAAGATGAAAAATTTTGAGTAGCGTCTTTTCCTTTGTTCATTTTCTTCTTTCTTTGTCTTCTTCACGGAACTCAGGTAGTAGCCTTTGGTTGGTCAGTCTAATGTCACTCTAAGGGTCGTGGGAATCTATTATTGGGTTAAAAAGATAAATAATGTAGGTGTTAAACTTTTATTAGTTTGTTTAGCTTTAAAAGGCTTTGAAGCAGGCTCAGCTGGAGCTATTTTTCCCACTTCTAGCAAGGAGCTAGAGGTACTGTCATACTTTCTGTAATTTCTGATAAGATATAATAAACATCCAAGCCCAAACAGGAGAATCACCTCAACTGTGTTTCTATTAATCCTGGCTCTGAGGAAAAACAGACAAAACTAATAACAAACCACTAATAAGTGGTGCAAAGCCCAGCATACACCCCCACAAATCCCTTAACTTCCAGCTTCAAAAATCATCTCTTCACCCCCACCAGGCCTCAACAGAGGAATCACAGAATCCTAGAATGGTTTGCACTCGAAAGGGCCTCAAAGCTCATCTCATTCCCACCCTTGCTATAGGCAGGGAAGATCAGGCTGCTCCAAGCCCCATCCAACCTGGCCTTGAATCCAATCCTTCCTGCTTTCCTGCTTCAGCTGTCCGACAACTGGAGCACCTCCAGAGAGTCCCTGAGCCCCACCTTTACCCCTCTGCAGGAGTCCCAGCAGTGAGTGCCTCTGCCCTCATCCCATGTCCACTCCTGTCTCTCCTCAGTGCAGCCCACACCCCACATCAAGCCAGCAGCATTCCTGCTCAGCAAGGTGTAATTCAGGAGCAAGATAATACAGATGTTAAAGACAGCCCCATTTTGCACTGGGAGAAAATGGAAAGCCAGTTCTTCATATGCCAGCCTCTACAGGAGCAGATAATTAGGAGGTCTGTGTGTCAGCAAGAACCTGATAAATAAACTGTGCTACCCACAGGTTTCTGGTTTTAGGCCTCCCTTGTGATTAAGGTGGATATGTACAGAAGAAAGCACAGATATAAAGATACACTTTTAACAACCAATACTGACTAACACCAAAAAGTTGCTATTAACTTTGAGAAACACATGGCCATGATTGGAATGCTATATCCAGTCAGGAATTCATATTTTAACATTCAAGAAAGTCATACAAACTATTCAAGGGGAGGAAAGCTTGCCCTATGCTGAGAAGGTCACTTGGTATAGTTGCTGCCTCTTCTCTACCAAAATCTTGCCACACAAACTCAATACACCACTTAAACCCTTCACCCCATTTATCTGAGATTGAATTAGAAGAAAAGGTTACTCTAAGAATTGTTTTACATTTTGGTTGTGACACTTCCAGAACACATCTCAGTTTAAGCCTAGCATTGCCTAATCAGTATTGACTCAAAGACTGAATAACTACTTCAATCCACATTTTAAAAGTAACCTCAGCTATCAGCTAAGTTCTTTGGACTAGAGATGGAACAAAATATGCCTACATTGCCCTCAAAATGTCCACGGTCCTTTCTGCTGCATTAAGATAGAGATAATATTGAATATTCATGCTTCAGAGTTCTGTGTCTCCTGGGTGAGTTGAGCAGGATTTGAATTTCCCTCGGTACAACCTCAGGCAGATCCATTTGTGTGTGTGTGTGTGTGTGATGTGCTTTGGCTGGGTTTCATTCCCACAGCTGGAGGCAGGGTGGGAGCAGCACAGGTCAGTGTGCACTGGGGCAGAGAGGGACAGCTCCTGCTCAGACTCCACTCATATCTGTGTTCGCAGGCTGGGAGTCTGCAATCCATCACAGGGATTGCTGCCATCCACTCTTTGAGCCTTTTTGATCTGCTCAGGCCCCCCCTGGCATCCTCCACCTGCCTCTTTTAAGGTGCAGGCTCAGTGTGCTTCCACACCCACAGCACCTTGTGAGGAATGAAAGGAGAAACATCTCATTCCACAGCTACCAGACCAACAGCATCCTTGAAATCCTGGGGCATGGCAGGCAGGTGCAAACCTGGTTCTTTCTTCACAGAATCACAGAATAACAGAATTACTGAGGTTGGAAAAACCCTCCAAGACCACCAAGTCCAACCTGTGAGTAATCCCCACCTTGTCACCAGCCCAGAGCACTGAGTGCCATGTCCAGCCATTCCTTGGACACCTCCAGGGATGGAGACTCCAAACCTCCCTGGGCAGCCCCTTCCAATGCCTGACCAACCTTTCCATGAAGAAATTCCTTGTGATGCCCAACCTGAACCTCTCCTGGCACAGCTTGAGGTTATTTCCTCTTGTCCTCTCATTTGTTCCTGGGAAAAGAAGCCAACCCCACCTTGCTCCCCTAAAAAGTCCAGAGTGGAGCTGGCTTGTATCATGCTACCTCAAAAACAGTTTTTGCAGCTGTCTGAAATCTATTTTCTACATAAAGATATCCGTGTAGGATTTAATGCTCAGCCCCAGTCTTTTCCCCTCACTACAAGAAAGACATTTAGGGCAACAGTCTGGGAAAGGGTCTGGAGCACCAGGAGCAGCTGTGGGGGGCTCAGCCTGGAAAAAAGGAGGCTCAAGGAGGACATATTCTCTACAACTACCTGCAAGAAGGTTGTAGACAGCGGGGTTTCAGTCTCTTCTCCCAGGAAACAAGTGGCAGGACAAGAGGAAATGCCCTGAAGTTGTGCCAGGAGAAGCTTAGATTTAATATTAGGGAAAATTTCTTCACAGAAAGAGTTGTCAAGCATTGGAACAGGCTGCCCAGAGCAGTGGTGGAGTTACCATCCCTGGAAGTGTTCAAAAAATGTGTGGATGTAACAGTTGAGGACATATTTTACGGGTAAACCTGGTGGCGGTGCTGGGTTGATGATGTGACTTGGTGATCTGATTACAACGGTAATGTTTCTATGATTCTATAAAATTTAAGGTCAGGTTATTCTGACCTCCTTTTTATTACAAGTCCTAAAATGAGGATGAGATGCTTTTAGTAGATTCCTCTTCATGTGTTTCAGTTTCTCATCAAAATAAGCCTGGTAATTAAGGGAGCCTGTGCTCACCTCAAAGAGGTGTTGCAAAAATTAACTATATTTAGATTTCAAAGAAAGAGCACTGTATTAATGAGACTCACAACTACATCCACAAGAAAGTTGATTATTTTGAACCACATGTACTGAAGGCAGGAGCATCACTCATGGTAGAGAGAGGAAGATGGAGAATGAACTCTTTTAGGGAGTGCTGTCCAACCAAGGCCAGGAATGACACAGAGCTCCTGCAAGAAGAAAAGCAAGATGTGATTCTCTAATTTCCAAACACATAATGGATGCCAGAATTAAGTAACCAGGGAATCCTCCCTTTGCCTTTCTCCAGTTGCAAAACTGCACCTACAATGTGTTCTTTGAAAAGAAAAGAAAGGTGCTGTGTTCATGTGCTTTTATAAAAGCACAATTCTTATTTGACCGGGTTTTTTCCCATTCCCACAATGTGAGCATTACTGGTATTTCTAGAATAATTTTCACACCTGTTGTAATTTTCAGGTCTTCTCCTGCATCTCTTTCCTGTACATGTCCAGAAGTGCCTTGGTCAAGTGTTCCTGGTCATAAATGAAAAAATCAGAGAACACAAGTTTTATCTGCATGAAATACATGTAACAGATTTTATTAAAGACCATCACAGAAACACCAGCTTTTAATTAGCTCAACACCAGCAGTGTTGTTATGATGGTTTGCACCTATGTAAAAGATTACCCAATAGATCTCATGCTATTCATGATAAATTTCTATTCATTTTGGCAATTCTCCAATACTGGAAAAAAATACCACAGTCCATCCCTTTAAGCAGATCTAAACATTTCAGCCTAGTAGTGAATTGGTGTTTTCAGCTGATCCAGTCCCCTTGTCCTTTTGCCCAGTCTCTGAGACACCACAGGAGGCCTCAGGCAGTGGTTCTGGTGCTCTTCCCATCCTTCCGTTTGGGAATTCAGGGACTAGAACCATTATCCCCAAGGATTTTGGTTTCCCTCCAAAACTCTCCACTTGCCTGACATAACATATGTCCATATTCCCTCCCTAATATATGTTACCAAACTGTGAGTGAGTTGCTAAAAACATGCTTTACTGTTCTTTTCATTTATACATATTTACAGTGCAGTTGATTTTTACATAAAATACCTCTTTCTAGGCTACAGATTTGATATTTGTTTCCTAGGTAGCTGAACTGATGAGCAAAAGAACATTGGATGTTTTGCTTATTTAAAACATTTATGTCAGAGTAGCTGCAATAGTTATACAGACACCATATTTAGTGTATTTGTAGTTAATTTTCAAATGGTATTCTTCTCTCAAGGAAAAACTTCTGAATAGATGACAATTAACTCCAAAGGAAATTTTGGCTTTAATTCTATCCTTAGTCACTAGACAACTCAATACATCTTTAAATCACAAAACATTGAGTGTTTGAGGGTGAAGCTTTGCACCATGTCAGGTTAATCAATTACCAACTCCATCTTGTTTTTTTGACATTTTAAAACCTTATAATGTCTGCACTAATGAGAATTTCACTGTTATTTAACTGAAAAAAGAGGTTATGCATAGCTGCCATGTAAGTTGAACACACATGGCACAGCAGAAGATGCAGACAGGATGTGAGGATGAATATGTATGTGCCACTTAATGCACAAACACCCAAGTGTGAATTTGCAGATTGAAGGGAAGAATTCTCCTGTAAAAAACAACTAAAATATCCCACCAGTTCTCTAAAGAGCAACAAGAAACATACTTTGATTTCCTGCTGTATATGATTGATAGCACTGTGATGTAAAGCACAAACCTTTAATCCTTGCTCATCCTCAGCACACATGGACACGTCAGAGGGCAGAGGCTTCTCCTCTCTGATACACAGAGGAAAATGTTCTTGCCATCAGGATGTTAACCCAGGACAGGGGAATCCTGCTTTTAATTCACTTCTCAATCCTAGAAAATCGCCTGGTAGGTTACTAAGCACCAGCTTCATTACTCTCTTGAAACCAACAGAGAAAAAACTCCCTTCTGCCTTCAAGAGCTGTTGCCATGATAAATGTTTTTAATGTTACAGGAAGTTTTGTAATAGATATTCCCTACAGTGACTTCAGACAAATCTGCTAAAGATGAGGGTAGATGAGCAACTACAGGAGAACCATTCATAATAAATACACCTGCTCATCCAGAAATGTCTTTTAAAATTCTGCTATAAACTCAGAAGTTGTCATAAAACTCATCCCTGAAATTTATCAAGACAGAAAACATTCACATAGTTCTGCAGGCAGACAAAATACATAAGTACAAAAAGGAGGTTTCTTCCTAAATATAGAACTAAATGGTCAGAGGTAGCATGAATTTATTCTCATCTTTCTGTTTTCAATGGTGTTCCAATGCAAACAGATACAGAACATTAAAAATTAAGAAATATAGATATTTTTGCAACACGAGGTTCTCAGTTTTCTTATAAAATTAATACATTCTCTAAAATGCTCTTCAAATACTTTTATTAATGGGGAAGTTTTTCCGGCTGTATTGATTTCCAATGTAAAGTCTCTTGGCATTTTTTCAATAACCCCAAAAAATGAGCATCAATGTTATGGGTGGATTGGCTGAATTCTAACCAGGAATCAGTTTGCTCTTCTGAAAGGGAAAAGTAGCAAGGGAAGATTTGCATTTAAATCCTTCCGTGTAGTCTGTTTTATCTAATTTCTTTTTTTATTATTTTCAGAAGAGCCTTAATGATAAAAGTGGCTGATGTTTTCCTTGCTTTGCAGCCTTCTTCATGTTTCTACAGGTTGCTCAAAATGAAGAGAAATACTGAAGAAAGTCCTATTTCATATTAAGAGAACTTAAATTCTCAACAAATATTGCACGAGGGGATTTTGACATCACCATGGCAGTGACCAAACACTACAACACATACTGGGAGAGCCTTGAAGATGCTCAAAATTTAACTAGTCCTGGCCATGAGCTACCAAGTGTACAAATTTCAAGTTCTTCCTTCTTTGAGCAGGCTAGAGTAGAGAGCTCCAGACTTCCTTCCCAACCCAAATCCAGCAGTAATTCAGTAGAAATTTGGGCACACCTGGTCTTCAAGATCAGCCAAGTGCCCCTTGAGAAGGATCCCAAATCTCCTGAGGTGCTGGTGAGTGGCTCTTTGTAGTGGCAGCAGAGCAGAAAGCAGAGGGTGATGGATGTGCACAGCCCAGGGGCCAGGAAAGGGGCAGGATGGTTTTCCTCAGCCACAATTTCCCTTCAGGCACAGGAGTGTGTGGGGAAGAGTTTCTGCTGTGGAGGGACCCGTGGAGCCAAAACACATTAATCAAAGCTGAAGAAAGCACATTTTATTTTATCCCAGCACCTCGTCATCCTTGCGCTTCATTTCCCCAAGCCAGTTGTTAATGTCACCTCTAAAATCCCATTAAAAATGATTCCTTCAGGGCCTGGGTTAGGTCTCTTCAGAGCCAACCAAGCACCCTTTGGAATGCTGTACAAATATTCCTATCAGACCCTGAATGAAAAGTTAATAAATTCCAAAATTGTCCTCTGTGGAGCAAGAGGGGAGCAAACGGCAGCAGCCACTTAAAGCAAATCGTAATTCATGATCTGAAAATATGCAACATTAAGCACAGCCATATTTTAAATAGCAAGAATTACTTTGTAGGGCTGGAGAGGTTATAAACCACATCTATTTGTATTTCAGGAGCACTTACAATGCTTTGTTTTGAAAGCTTTCTATTATCTTGTAAAATCAGCTCAGAAAAGACATTGTTTTGTCATTGTCACCACAATGATGGCACCAACTTGTCTGTCTCTGCTTTGTTCTCTTTATTGAGAAACGAAGATCCCACATACTTTATTCCTACAGCTACTGAGTGGGGTGCAGCTCTGCCAAATGGGAATGACAACTGCTCTAAAGAAATTAGGTGCTCTCAAAAAACACCCAGAAATATTCTTCTGACAAAGCAGGACCTTACCATGCCCCCAGTTCCCTCTCATCCTTGGTGCCTTGCTTTGAATCCTGCAAGTGGAGGCTTCTCCAGCGTCCTTGGATGCCTGAAAATTCTGGATGTCTGCAGGAGGAGTGTTCAGTGATTCTGAGTTTGCACACCTTTGATTGTTTAGGTTTTTTTGAAATCAAAGTGTGCTGAAGAGAGCAGAGCTGTGGCCATGATTACTGGCAAGCTTCTTTGGTCTTGGATTCTTAAAATCCAGGACCAACTGCAGCTTTTGCATCTTGTGTATGAGTTGTAATAGATTCATGTGCTTATCTGTCGCCTTGGCAAATTTTTAATCCAAGGTCAAACTTATTTTATTATGATTATCTTCAATCTTCAATACCTTTCAAGTGTTCAGACCTCTCATAGGGGGAAGGGCTAAAACACAACTTTGGAAGTTCATAAAATTGCTTGTGAAAATAAACAGTAAGAATTAATCTTCTATCACGAAATATTCCTTTTAATCCACTGGTGTCCTGGAGGGCACAAAGAGTTTCCTGGAGGAGGGGTTGTCCTCATGGGCACAGCTCACAGGAACTTTTTGAACTTTGCTGTCTTGGAAATATCCAAACCCCTTCTAGCCAAGGTCAGAACACACAAAACCACTTATTTTTCCCTTTCTCTTCTGCAGCAAACAGCATAAAAATTTCATCAGTTCTATCCCCTTTTAGCTTTGCCTCCTAGAAATAATAATAAAAAACTCCAACCCCCTTCAGCTTTGCATTTTATCAGTTGCATTACCCAAGAGAGGGATTGATGATGACCCAGCCTGGGGTAAATGAGGGACACATGGATGTTTTCTGCATTTATATTGGCAGCCCTGGGACATAGATTTCCAGAGTGCCACCCCTTGGAGCAGATCAAGTTAATCCAACAGATTTGGAAAGTCTCATATCAGCTTGGACATTGTCTGCAACATCCCTGGCAAAAATACCTCCCACTCAGCACAGAGCTTGGCACTGGTCAGTAGGAATTGTTCTTGTGGGCCAGCAGAAATCTATTGAATTTTCAGATTAAAAAAATATATATGTGCAAACAACTCAAATTTGTTGGTTCTGGAATATCAAACCTGAAACCTCCCAGTTTCAAACAAACATGTTTTCAAACAAACATAATTAAAGACTCATTTTTAACTTCTGTTTTTTTCTTTTTTGTATTTCAGGAATTTTACATTTGAAGGAATTTGGAATTGGACTTTAGGCGTGGAAACTGGGTATTTAGAGTACTTAAATCTCCAAATCCAGCATGCCAGATTGAATTCACAGAAACGGGAACCCTCCCCTTCCAAAATCAGTTCAGCTGGCAAGATGTGACACTGAGAAAAGATGTGCCTGAAGGAAAGGAATCTTTTCCTAGTGAGGGTAAAAGTCACAATTTAGCACTGGAGAAAATAGTAACAACTCAGTAGGGTCTTACACTGGTGTCAGGGTTTCAAAAATGGCATGAGGATGGAGGGAAGGACACTGGACAATAGACTGAAGTGAACTAGCCACAGAGCAGGGACTTCATTGCTTTCAAGAGAAGTCCCTGGAGGCTCTAAAGGATTCCTAGGCTTTATTCTATCACAATTTTTAAAAGCAAAAGTTATGGACAGACTGGAATCTCTGCCTTGTGCTCCCAATTCAGACACACAGCCATGAAAGGCTGCAGTGTCTTGGAATCATAAAACCACAGAATGGTTTGGGTTGGAAAAAACGTCAAAAATCATCCAGTTCCAACTTCTGCCATGGGCAGGGACAACTTCCACTCTCCCAAGTTGTTCCAGACGCTGTCCAACCTGGCTTTGGACACTTCCAGGGATCCAGAGGCAGCCACAGCTTCTCTGGGCACCCTGTGCACACTTCACCCTCACCGGGAAGAATTTCTTCCTAATATCTATTCCAAACCTACTCCTTTTCAGTGCTGAGCCATTCCCTGTGTCCTGTCCCTCCATCCCCTGTCCAAAGTCCCTCTCCAGCTCTCCTGAAGCTCCTTCAGGCACTGGCAGGAGCTCTAAAGTCTTCCTGGAGCCTTCTCTTCTCCAGGTGAACACACCCAGGTCTCCCAGTCTTTTCTAGTAGGACACATATTCCATCCCTCTAACAATTTCTGTGGCAGTTCTTTGGACCTGCTGCAAGTAAAAGAAGAACGTGGACACCCTGCCCACAGCCATGGGGACACCAGCTCTGTGTCTCCAAGCCACTGCCCTTGGCTACAGACACCTCTTGCAATCCAGCCCAGCTACAGCTGGTGGTTCAGAGTTTGTGCTCTCATCTACAGAGATGTAGAGCCTGCAGTGCAACGTGCAGCCATTCCTGGCTGGCTGCTGGGCTGCTCCACAGCTGCACTTCCATGAGAGGAAACGGGGCAGCTCCACAGCCCTGACTCTTCTCTTTGACCTGTAGCTGCTGCAGCATCCTGAGAGCTGAAAGTCACCGAGCCTTTGGGCTTATGGGAGGGCAGATGTGCAGCCAGGACACATCTGTTTGAGCTGCTGGGTGCTCTGGGGGCTTTGTTGGAAGCTGCAGAGGAAAGATCAGAGAGGAGGCAACGCTAAAACCACATTGAAGGAAAACCTGTGCTCACTGAAAGGTCAGCAGTGCGTTAAAGTTCCCAAAGCTACTCAGAGACACCTCTCACTGATAAACATGTTGTTGCTGCACTCCAGTGCCCTTCCTTAAACTGTGTCTGTACCTAGGATGATGGGAAATAGATCCAATGGACAGAATGGAACTATCATTTTTGATTCTTCCTTTAAAAAAGAAAAAATAAGAAAAAGAAATATTGTTGCATGTGTTTGAGCCAGATCTACCTAATTCATGCAGTCTCCATGGCAGGGCAGCATCCTAGGAAAATTGCAAAGCTTCTTCCTGACCTTTTCCAGCCTTCCTCTTCCCCATCTTTTAATCTCAGACTCCAAACATCTCCCCATCCTCCTCTCTCCCCCTTGGATACACACTTTCTTCTGTATCTGACTACTACAGACATTCTATTTCAATATTCACTTGCTTGGAAAAAAATGCTTCAGTTCTTTCAGGCTTTCCTCATTGGGTGTGTTTTTTTAGGAACTACTCTGTATCTTAAAAAAATAATTTTCTCCAAGATAAGGCCTTCTGAATGTGTTGTTTTCCCTGTAGACACCTAAATAGCATCACAGAGCACAACCTCTTAATGCTGACTTCCTTTCAGAAACTGTTCTATCTAATTAGTGGCTCACCAGAGACCTTCCTAAGCCAGACATCCATCTGTGGAAAAATCACTTATGATTGCTTCAGACTGAAAAACCCAGAAAGCCACAAGAAGAAAGAAAATTTTCTGGCTAATAATGTGCCCTCACGAGATCAAGTTTAGCTCTATTCTCTATTCACTGAAAAGGCACTAAATTAAGCTTGGAAACTGAAAGGAGTTCATCTGGAAGTGACTGGAGGAGGAAAGGAACAGGTCTGGTCAGCTGGGTTTTATGAAGAATTTCCATGTCTTAAAGCACAGTGTGTTATCTCCCTATTTAACCTCCACAGCTCCAGAGGTCTGAAATTTGCTATCTTTGCTCATAACTTGCTGAATTTTGGTGATCCTGACGTGGCTCCTCTGGACTTAATTTTCTTGACTCCACAAGATTCCTCGGTCTGAAATGCAGAGAAGATCCCAGAATGGCAAACAGCACTGCTTGATTTTCTGCTGTGCTCTTTTTCCAACTGAAAAGAGACTAATTAGCCTCTCTTTTGTATATATGTTCTTTGCACTCACTTAGGGAAGGAAACATCATCAGCTACAACTTCATCAACTCTTCCCCAGCTGCCCACTTCTCAGCCTGCTTGATATTTCTTACCTCATTAACCTTTAACCTGAAGATAAAAGTGTTTATTGATTTATTCATTTGATTACAGAAGGCAAATGATTTCTGAACCTGGTTTTGTAACTGCTAAAAGATCTGTGACTAAAAAAAAAAAAAAAAAGGAGATTAGTATAAGTGTCCTTTCCAAAAATCAGGGGATATTCACAATGAAAAAAAATCCCAAATTAGCAGCGTTTCTTCATGGAAAAGTGTCAGACTGTCAGACTGCTGACCCCGCCATGAGTCAGTGTCTGAATGGGCATAAATCACAGAGAGTGGTATTGATTGACTTCAGTCACGCTGCATAATTCATCAGGGTGAGCAGCATGATCATGCACTGCCCCTGGACAGCACAGCAGTTCCTGCAGCAACCTGAGATTTCCTAATTTCAGAGCCTCGGAGCAGTTTTAGCCAATGTGTTCCTTCTCACAGCAGCACGGTGAAGGACATGGGCACAAGGATCTGCTGTGGCCCAGATGAGAACAAGTGAACCATTAAATGTAAGTAATTGGAATATTTATGGCCATAAATCCATGAAGTTAGGCTGGAATAAAAGCAGCAATTTTAGAGTTTTTTCGACGAAGCACTTACTTTGGCTTGACAAAGTAAAATTAAATGAATGCTGGAATGTCCTTTCTTTTTGTTATTTGCTCCAATGTTACATTATTTTTTCAAGACAGAGTTTCTTTATTGAAGAAGTCTTTAACAAAAGGAGTCAGAGTCTACAACTGCAGTCCAGATTTATGGACTGAACTGAGAGGTCCTTGAATTTATTTACATTACTCTTCCTTGTAAAATCACTGAAGGAAGTCAGGCATCTCGAAAGACTTTGCTCTTAGAAGGGCCAAATAAATCACCTGCCAGAGGGGTTTTCTGTAGAGATAAAAATAAAATTTAAAAAAAAATCAGCTTCCAAATTTAGGCATCTGATTTTGGGCCTGGAAGGTGAAAAACAGATAATTTTTCTTGCTGGTTTCCCAGAGTAACTTATCACTCTGCAGTGAATTTCATGGTTCCCTGCAGAGCATTCAGGTAAAGCTGAGGGCAGCTGGATGAAAAAGAAAACTCTGGGCATTGGGAAGAGAACAAAGCACTGAAAACAGAGCATGAATGAAGATATTCAGGTCTTCACTGCCTTTAAACTGACAAGTACAACTCAAGAAAGTAATAGGAATGTCCTTAATTCACACCAACCTTCTAGCTGACCTGATTTTCTCTGATTTTCCTTCAAATGTGAACAGAAGGAATCAAAGTAAGTTTTTAAAGACCAGGTGCAGATGAGGTACGTGATCTACTGTTGCAGCAGTTTTTTTCCAGCACACAGAGTTGCAGTGACAGTGGTCAGGTGAAGCCTAAGAGGTCTGATGTTAAACTCCTGGGTAATTGGGTAAGTAAGAAAACAGGGACAGCGGGTAAGGAAAAAAACAGGGCTTGCATGAAGGTAAGTCAGACTGTGTAATTGGATTGAACAGTAGTTATTAAAAGTCCTCTTTATTCATTTTGAGTTAAATTCTTCTCTGACTCCAGTGGCAAACTCCAAGTCTCACAGATTTGTGAGTAGGTGTGTAAAACATATTTATTTTATTATTTCTGGACAGACTTCAAGAGAACCAGTGTTGCCTACACAGGCAGGCTCAGACCTGTGCCTCAGAGCCTTTGGATTTGCCATCATTAACACTTCATTTTCTTCCTTCCAATCCATACCCAGCATTATTGCAATGAAGGTGTTAATGTTTCACACTCCTGCTCAGAGAACTGAATTTAAAAAGGGAAGCTTTCAGACCAACAAGAAACCTTTTCAACCTGGATACAACCCACAACACATGAAAAGTAAGAAATACAGTCACTTTTTAACAGTTCAGGGTTTGTGTACTGGAAGAATTCCTTGAGTTTTCAAGCAATGTCAATACCCTGCAGCCTGCTTCAGATGCCCATTCCCGTGGGATGTATTTTAGATAGGAAACAGAATTAATGATGTGACAATACCAAATGTATGCTGTGCCATGCTGAGGAGACCTCTGACTTCTCACAGTAGTGTTGACTTAGCCCATAGGAGCAGCAGGAGCAAGTTAAAACAATCTTAGACTTGTTTTTAAACTTGGACTTACTTTTGGAATAGGAGTGCAGCCTGTGGTAGTTTTATGCTCTGGTTCACTCGTTTTCTTAAGCTGTATTTTGTATATCAGTTTATTTTACAAGTTGTGGATTTTTCTAACCGTATGAGAGACTCATGCAGAAAAGACTGCACAGATTATAAAAGAAAAGAACAGATCTTTGCATAGTAGTAAAACTCTTTATTACCAAGGGGGAAAAAAAACCAAAACAAAACACCCAAACACAAATCACATTTGCAAGAAGCGTATGGAACAAATGAGGGTAGACTAAGTTCCTTATGCACAATCAGTATGACTTTAGTCCTGTGTCTTCATGGTCTTGAGCAAAGCCTTTCGGCAAGATACACTCCAGTGAAGATGGAAACAGCATGAGTGATTCCAAACACAAAATGCCAAAGGAGAGCTGTGTTTGTTTCTGTTCTCTCCCACTTAATGAGCAGATTTCCACAGCTACCATGTGCCCTCATGCTTGTCCCAAAGCTTCCCTGAGTGAAGAGACAATTCAGGCAACAGGTGAATGCTGCAGCTTGTGATGTTCTTATTCTAAGATGGAGATCTGGAGAGAGTTTATGCACAGTGGAAGATAAACTCAAGAGCTAATTTTTTAATTTATTTGTTTCTTATAAACCTATGTCCTGTTTGTAGCAATGTGAAGCTGCTGATAGGAAATTTCCTTCTGTCCTGATGATTTTCCTAGTGGATATTCAGGTAGTAATTCCTGACCCAGCTACCAGAGAGAACATGCATGTCTTTGCCACCACACACAGGAATTCCAGGCTGGAGCCATGAACTCAGTACCAGTGATAGGTTTGCTGCAAGTCTTCAAATCTGTTCAAGATATCATAAATTCCAGTTAACCCTCAATCCCACTTGATGCCAATCCCAAACGAGAAACAAGATCTTATCCAGGTAGATCCATGACTCTGCCTAACTCTGAGAGTTTCCTGACCCACCCAAGGCTGTGGAATTGCCCATGGTCCCTGCTCTTATGAAGGGATGTGTCAGGGGGTCACTTTTGGGGCCGTGTTGTTCTTGTAGACTTTGCTGTGAGCTTACCTGATGGACAGAAGACATGTCTGCAGGTGACAGCACGAGATCTCCAAAATCTGCCAGTGAATTCTGCATTTTGCCAGTCATTTTCTACTCTGAAGGATGTTCTGCACGTCTGTCTAATTATAGCAAAAACTGTACAGATTGTGTCAAAACTGCCCACTATTATCCCGGCTGTACCAGCCACAGCTGACAAAATATGCACATCTCCTAATTAAGAACATTTTAAAACCGACTTATTTAAATTAAGAATCACCTCCCTACCTTCACTTTTTGACAAGTTACTCTAAGATTCTTGGAGGAGGAGAAGGACAGCAGGAACATTTTAGATTTCTTCCCTCATTTCCTACCTCTATAGAACACTAAAATAAATTACAATGTGCAAACAATACGTCAGAAAGAAAGGCTTTGGCTTGACAGATTGCAGGGCACAGCATTAAATATAATTGTGTTGTTCTGAAGATCTGAAGTACAGAATGTAACACACTTTAAATGCTTTGTTATTCTTGAGATCTCCAAATGTTTGGACACCCCAGGTGATAGCTTAATTCTTTCACCCATTGAAGTCACTGTGTAAGAGAGCAGAACACAGCTTTGCTAATGGTACAGGAGGACTTGTAGCTTGATTTTCCCAAATTTCAGTCTATGCTGGGGATAATGTAAACAAAGTCAGCAATTCCTTCTGGGTTCCTTATCTACATATGTCTTGGGTTGCAATACAGGATGTGACCAAAAGTATGTATCCTATCACCATCTGTTGAAACCATGTGGGGCAGTGATCTTTATCTCCAGGGGGGGATATCTCCTGCTAATGTTCCATCTGTTAAACCAGCTGGGGCAGTGTTCTTTATCTTTTCCACAACCCATCCTTCCTCCAGGAGATATCTCCTGTTAATGGGCCATGGAGTCCCACTGCATGACTGATAAAATTCCATCATCCCATTGGGTCCCACTGCATGACTGATAAAATTCCATCATCCCATTGGGAGATGCTCCACCCAGGGGGAGGAGCCAAGCATTTCCTACCTAGATAAAATCTGAGATTTGGAACACCAAGGCAGCCTTTTTCCACTGGATTCCAGAGGAAAACCAGACCCTTCCACATCATCACTGGAGCTTTGGAGGAAAACTGCACCTTCTCCAGGAGCACTGCTCCAACTGAACCACATCTGTCACTGCAGAAGGATGCATACACCATTGAATGGGACTGCACCAACACCCTGACTGACTGACGGGGTGTCAGGTTGTATTCTGACTCTGTCAGTGTTTTTGGGTTTGTTCTCTGTTATACTGTATTTCTATTTTAATTTTCCTAGTAAAGAACTGTTATTTCTATTCACAGATCTTTGCCTGAGAGCCCCTTAATTTCAAAATTATAATAATTTGCAGGGAGGTGGTTTACATTTTTCATTTCAAGAGAGGCTCCTGCTTTCCTTAGCAGACATCTGTCTTTTAAACCAAGACATTTTACAGCTCACTGTCATTTTGTGGTGACAAACACACTTTGGGGAGGTGGACACTTTTCAAGCACCTGCAATTCTGTTCTCCAACCCTAGTTTGAAAGCCCTCACTTCCAACAAGCTGCAGCTTGATGATGAAGAAGGACCAAATTCTGCACCTAAGAGGTTCTGAGGCAATCCCAGGTTCCTTGTGTATGTTTTCTAAAACACCAGGGCCAAAAACTAAACTGAGTAATTGAGTTTTGTGAAGATCCTAAGTGCAGGTTTCATGTCTAAGAAGTGATGAGAGGGCAAAAAAGGGAAGAGAGTGTTATTCATCTCAAAAAATAAAGCAGAGACATGCTCTGGATCTCGGGGCATTAATCAGTAGATGGTGAGAAATTGAGCTGTGCATCACTTGTTTTGTGTGTATTTTAAGTATTTTATCATTATTATCATTTTATCATAATTAGCTGCTTTCATCCAAATATTTTTATTCAAGAAAGTGGTATTAATTTCAAAATCTCCAGTCAAAGTGACCTCAAATTAGATTTCTGGTTAAGGTTTTCAGTGCTGATGGTTTCTGCAGGTTCATTTTTTCAGCCTTAAAAAACATGGAAATCCAAGTCTAGAGCTCATGCAACAGAGAGGTGCTGTAGTCAGCTGTTAATGGGAATAAAAGTCAGGCTCCAAGAAAAAATTACAAAAAATCAAAGTGTCCCATGACACACAAGCAGAATTTCGTATGATTATTGCCTATGATGAGAAGCTATTTTTTAAAGAAAAACATCGCACATATATATGTATATTTTTGTGATAACCCCAATAAACAATAATTAAAGGAAATCTGTTAAATCCTAAAGTACTGTCTGGAATTCATTCTCAGTAATGCTTTTTCATTATATTTTCCAAGAGCTTGATCTGTAACACCTGGATATGGCTAACAAAAAATAATCTAGGGGGAACAAGGTTAAAGAAATTTTATTTGCAAGCAGGCCAATCTGTGGGGGAAAAAAGAACTATAAAAACTCAATATCTTTTTGATAACATTTTGACATGGAAATTACTGTTAAAACAATTCAAAGCCTTGATGAAAACCACTTCGAAAATGAGGAGAAGAAACTTTCTGTTGCTGAGGTGGATCAGAGTCCATCTCAGTTAAAATCAGTGAAAGAGGGACTTCAAGAAAAAAAAACATTTTCATTAATGTGTTTAGTGAACCCAATGTTTGGAAAAAGGGAGAACAGTTGTGAGACACCAAGACTCTTTTTGTAAAACAGGATAAATGTAAAATATTTCTAGTCACAGACCAAGTGTTAGAACAACCAAACAATTCTATTTCAACACTGGTTCAATAAAACTTATTGATTCCCTGCATATGGCAGCTGTTGTTCTCTAAGCTGGCAAATTACAAAACCTCTTTCTCTACTATCATTCTTCCTTCATACCTCAAATAATCAAGAAACTGCAAAATTATCTTTATGTAGTCTCAGAAACTTTGGGAGAAATAAAATTAATTTCATTTCACTTTGTGTATTTAAGATATTCCTTACTCGAGGAGCCACCTCTCCAGTCCCTGCCCTGCTGTTTTCAGATGCAATGTCAACCTTACCTCCAGTTTTATTTATTAATTATTCTAAGCATTAACTAGTAAATCCATTTTGGAGCTCAGAGTATGCTGCCCACTACTTTCATGAGTGTCCTGATTTTCAGCAGTTCTCAGTCTTGCACAGGGTGATGATTTTAATACTCCTACTACAACCACTGAAAGATCATAAAGTCTTTTAGCTATTACTCTGGACAGTTGATTTTTTTTTCTTTTTTTTTTTTTTTTTTCTGAAGAGAAAGAGCACGGCCTGAAGTACCAAAATGAAATGTTTAATGGATTCTATCTCACCCATGTAACACCAAGCCATAAGTATTTATGGAAACACCTCCTTGAAGTATGGAATATTATGATGCCCAAAGCTGGTGGTACCTCAATTGTTCAAAATGTCAAACATGGTTTTTCTTCTCATTTGCACCTCAAAGCACAGCTCAGGGAGATAAATATTTCCTTTTGGGTTTGGGTGTCTCTTTTCCAGGCATTCATGAGCACTACTAATTAAACTGTGAAGGTTTTCATAACTGCTACTAATGAGCAAGTGGAGGAGGAGCCGTTTGCAGGACAATTTGCCTTGTGAGCTGCAGAAAAGAATTAATTATTTCAGTTGTTCCTGAATTAGTGAAACAACTGCTCTGTCAGCTGAGCCTGTCCCTTCTGAGGGACACTGGAGCAGGAGCAGCTGCTCCTTGGGTGAAAACACGAGCACTTTGAGTTCTTCCTCCATGGTAGCTTCCCTGCCAGGAGCTGCATGTGGGGTTTTTAGGAAGATGGGTTCTGCCTGAGCTGATGCTGTCCTGTCCCTCCTGGCTGTCGTGGATGGAGTTGACATTCCCAGCCTTTATTAACATCTGTGCTGCACACAGCAGGTCAGTGTGGGTTGTATCACTTCAAAGTGACATAATTGGGACCTATTGATCAAAATCCTGCTGCTTCTTCTCAAGGAGTCACAGAATGGGTTGGATTGGAAGGGACCTTAAAGATCATCCAGTTCCACCCCCTTGACATGGGCAGGGACACCTTCCACTATCCCAGGTTGCTCCAAGCCCCATCCAACCTGGTCTTGGACACTTCCAGGGATCCAGGGGCAGCCACAGCTTCTCTGGGCACCCTGTGCCAGAGCCTCACTAGCCTAGGTTTTAATTTATTGATACATTCCAAATATTTTTCTCAGGACTCAGAGATCCTGAGAAAAAAATTTAGTTCTTCCCTACAGTGAATAAGACTGATGAATTCTTTTTTCCCCTGTAGCTCCAGGGTTGCTTCCACAAGCATAGGGAGGAAACCATCTCATGAAAGAGTGAATTATGGATTTCCCAAGGGTCAGGGGTGTACTAATCATGTTCACTATGATACTAAGGACTAAATAGATTTAAAGTTATGCTGTGGGAAGCACAATCCTCAATGCAAAGAGGTGGTATCTAAATAAAGATGAGACACAGAGAAAAGAAAGGATCAACATTGTAAATAGAACAAGTAATGGCAGTAGGTGTCACATTGGTCCATTTAGGAAGAGAGAGGACACTGAGGGCAAGGATGTGCTCAGAGAGAAAAAGTAATCTCACCACTGCCTGCACCAATTTTCCAATCAAATGTTTAGTTTTCAGAGCTGAAGGATATCTCACACTGAGACAATCAGGGCCCTGACAGAAGCCAGGGGTGTATTTGACTTGAGATGGCATCACCTGTCCAAACTGTGCTCACCCTGCTCTGAGCTGCAAGATCAGAGCTGCTTTGTCAGCCCTCAGAGCAATTTACACTTCCAAGGTAGGGCTTTAGCTCAGGGACTTCATATTCGATTGGTTTAAGTCAGTTCCAATCATCCCTTCCCGTTCTGTTCCCCTCTTCAATGCCAGCACTCACTGTGGTGCCAGCCATGGATAATTGATCCCTTCTGTTCGAACTCCAGCTTGGTTGCTGCGGAGTGCAGCAGTGAAATCTTGTGAAATGAGTGTTATCTGAGAGAGCAGGGTTTGGAGGAGGCAGTGCCACATCCTGAAAATGGCAGGACCTCAGTGCCTGTGAAAATGTCAGGAGGCTCCTGCAGAATATTGCACATTTCTTCAAGAGCACTGAATTCAAAGTCTCTGTTTGGAACTGAGTCCTTTGTTGAGGATGGTTTTGGGATGACTCACTCACAAATACAGGTAGAGACACAAATTACAAGCTTAGGGCTTCTACACCTTGCAAGAAAACCTCAACAGGAAAAAGACTGTTCCTAGGATTTCTGACAACTCGCCATAGCTCAGCATGCCAAGCAGGCCATCTCTGGGAAAAATTGGTTTGCAATGCTGAAATTTGCAATGAACTCCAGTAAATGCTGTGTAACAGGAGTAGTTTAAAGCATGGCAAACATTTCAGAAGAGCTTTCACAGGCAATTACCAGTTTAAAATTTTTCCTAACAGAGATCCCTGTGGTCATAATTGCTGGTTTTCAAGATCTGAGAATCCCAAACATCTCCCCGATTTGCCCAGTGCCCTCATCCTATAATTATGTTAATAGAAAAGACTATTTTTTCAATGTCATAGTGAACATCTGCAGATTAAAGTGGCGGCTCTCTTCTTCAATGTAAGATACATGGGATGGTACCATGGAAAAAGAGACTTTGTTCAAGTCTAGAATGTCTGCAGTGAGACAGTTGATCCCTCTTCCTGTCCAGCAATATAAATGGATTAAAAGAATTAAAAAGGATTCTTTCATAAGATTAATGATTATAGTCTATTAAAAGTGTCCTAAATTATGATGGTTTTAATTTATAAACTTATATTTGTTCTTCCTTTTCAAAATTTATTTTTGTCTCAGCTGGCTGAATGGTGCTTTAAACACATAAGGAAACAATGAGCTTATGTAACCTGTTCTCATCACACATGGATCACTGGGAAGTTACTGAAGGCAAAAATCAGCTCAGCACCACAAAATGCTTAAAAAATGAGGGGGGGTGGGAAGGAAAAAAAAAAGTCCTCCAGATGGAATTAATTTAGTCTAACCTTTATTTTTTTTTTCTTTCCAGTGTGAGCTAGACACCCAAGGCTCTCCTAAGTATTTGAAGAGAACTGGGCAATTTTAAATTGTGACTCATCAGACCTCCTTTACACACCTGCATCAGGAGCTGACTCATCCTCCAGACTCATTTGGGGAGACTCACTTGATTCCCAGCAGATGGCCAGGAATCCTGGAGTGATTAGCTCTGGTGTAGATGTTTGCACTGCTCATGTTCACACAGTCTGTGTCCTTCCTTCAGCAGGAGACTGATTGCAAAGCTGAGATTCCCTCCATCCAGATTTTCATGTTTTAGGAAAAAGGCTAAGAAGAAGACAGTTGAGATGCTAAGATGAGAAAATATTTATTTTTATACTATTTTTATATGATCTATTCATATTGACTCTTCTGATCACTTGTAAATAAAACCTCTTTCCTCCAGAAATTGAGAGAAAGTTCTTCCATAAAAACATTCCTCTCCCTCCTGTGGAGCCAGTCCAGTTTATAGAAAACTTTTTCAATGTCAAATAATTGAACTGTTGTTCTTGGTGGTCAATTTGGGTAGACAAAAACTCCTCAGAAAGGAAGTAAGTTGTTTTTGGAACCTTCAGTCTGTGTTGCATTAGCTTTAAACACTAGAAAGGACCAGCAGCAACTACTCTCCACCAATTAAATTTACTCCAAAATGATCAACTAGCTCTGTTGAAGATTTACACTGAGCTTCTCCCACATTATCCATTCAAATCAATTCAAATTATAGGAAACCAATAGCAAAGTGAACAAAGTCTGTTTTGGAGACTAAGTAGATGTAGAGAAAGGATAGGGAATATTTTGCTATTTCTTGGATCAAACTTGAAGCAGGGGGTCCAGGAGACTCTGCAGGCTCTGTGTACTCTGCACAGCACACATTTTCTGAAAAATAAAACAGGGCTTCCATAGTGTTATCAGCCAATTAAGTCAAATTTGATCCAAATATTTCCAACAGATCCTCGGTTCTGAGATTCAGGTGTTAATTTAGAAGGCATGGAACTGAACTTGTGGGTGTTTCAGTGCACTTAGACATTTTCTCAGCTTTGCCAGTGGATTGAATTCCACCTTCACGGAGGAAAAACTAGAACACACTAGGAAAAAAGGGAAATGGTTCTTATGTTAGATGGACAGTTCAGATAATAAGTGCAGGGAAAAAATGGTCAAGAGTGTTTCAGAAGTGCTAATCTATTTTAACTCAGTTAATGAAATGGTATAATGAACACAGCTTTAACAAACTCTTTTAACCAATGTCATCTCTTCAATCATCTCATCTGCCATTCTAGAGTTTTTCTGCACTGCAACCATGTAAGATGGTGGCACTTCCCATTTTCCAGAAGCTTCTTTAACAAATGACAGGAAGACAGACATTTCCATCAAAATACGGATTAGACATACTGATGTCCCAGATGCCAGAAAAAATCTGGGAGTTGTTTCAAGTCCTTGACATCTGTGACCACAGATTTGATGTGATAGCAGCATATTCACACATTTACTGCTGAGCTTCTCAATCCCAACTTCTCCACACTTCAAAAACAGCATATAATCATATCATCTTTTAACCTCAGTTCTAAAAACACCTATGTTTTCCAAAATCATATGATATCCCATCACAGAATCACAGAATGGTTTGGGTTGGAAAGGACCTTAAAGCCCATCCCATTCCACCCCCTGCCATGGGCAGGGACACCTTCCACCCTCCCAGGTTGCTCAGAGCTCCATCCAGCCTGGTCTTGAAGACTGAGTCTGGTCCCTAAAACACCCCTATTAATCTCTAGGCAGAAATTAGGGGAGGTTTACACACTCTGTGATCATAATTGATTTGTCAAAAGAATACCCAGACCATTCTGTGATTCTATTATTATGTGATTAAAAATCAGCTGAAAATGCTGAAGGTGGTCTTTTCTGAAGGAACAGAGAGAGCTGCAACCAGGAACGAGTGCTGGGGATGGCAGATAGTAGGAAACTATAGAACTTGGCAATTGTCACACATCTAAAAAGCACAGAGTGCCTGTAAGTGTGCTTTTTGCATTTTGAACGTTTATTTTGACCCAATGGTGGGCTGAAATGTGAAGGAACAGGTGAATTAGTCTGAGGAGAGATGTGAGTGTACAAGGACGAGGAGCTGTTACTGTCTGATCAAACAAATTCTATATGTCAAAGTTACAGAAGCCTGGAATTACAGCATGAGATAGCCTAAGGATTTGGGAATCAGGCAAAACTAAAAATTAATGCAGGGACTCCCAAAAGCGATTTTGTGGAAAGGAGACAGAATAAATGCAGCCACTGCTCAAGTCTGTGTGATTCCTTTAGTCCTGGCCTTTGGACCTGGTTTGTGAATAGTGATGCCAACAAGGAGCACTGTGAGTTCTGCAAGTCACAGAAAACACAGAAAAGGTGTTTGGTGCTAGGATACCAGGGGTTCTTTGTTGTTATCATAATGCCATTATGCCTGGGGTTGTGGAGCTCTTGAAGTTGTTCATCTTCCTTTGCAATTTCTGTGTAGAAGCACTTAGGAGAATTAATGGTGTTATTTCCTGTAATAGCCTCTGAGCCTGAGTGTGGCTCTGACTTAATCACACTGGTGTGTTGCCCACATGGTCTTTTAGGATGTGGAGACTTTGAAAAGCCTTAATGAAAGAAGCCAAAGCCTCTGATGAGTCACAGCTGGTTACTCATAGGTGGGATCGACTCCTAAAGGGTTGGTTGCCCCCTCGCAGACCTGCCCTTCAAAATTCCCAGGAGTTATCATGCTTTCTCCCATGCTGCCCTCAAGAGCTGGAAAAACCCTGTAAATGTCCACACAATCACCTTGTTGTCCTCTAAATCAAACCCTCAGAATGCCCAGAGAAGAAGGGAACAAACTCATAAGGGAGAGTCTGTTGCAGCATTACAATTTTATCAATATCAATTTTCTTGTGCTGTTCCTGTTGATTATTTTCCAACATGTTCTGCTTTGTTTTAAGGAAGTTTTCTAGGACGAGTACAGTCACATACACTGGCATTGTATATATTGCCCATCAAAACAGCACCTAAAACTCATCTTAGACACGAACAGCACCAGGCAAAGCATTGCATTAGCGTGACACCATTAAATTGTGAGCATATGTCAGGTTTAGAGACTCTAATTAAATCTGGATTATGTACAGGGGCTGTATCAAACCTTGCACTAAATGAAGAATAACTCTTCTTCCCCTGATAATGGCCTTAGCAGCTGCTTAGAACTGATCAAAGGATTCTGAATTCAAACAGTGGCTCAAAAGGGTGTAATTGGTTCCAGAACCATCTGCACACACTTGAGGAAAGGATTTGCCAGTGTTGTCAGCAGTAGCCAGGCAGCTTGGGAGATTGGGCCAGAGACAGCTGAGCTGCTGAGGCAAATAAGCCTTTTCACAATGTCTTCAAATAAGGCTGTTTCTCCCTAAATTTCAAGCTAAATTTAAAATTGAGATTGTCTGCCAGAACCTTCTTAAACAGGGACCTTGTGTAGGGGTGGAGATCCTTTCAACTGAAGGATTGGGTAAATTATTTGGACATAAACCCAGATGTAGTTCAACAAGGTTTGTTAAGAAGTGAAAATATTTGCACAAAAATGGTGGCCTCCATTGCTAGAGAAAGTAGATAATTCATACCAAAAACATATGGCCATATATCCTTCTCCAAAATGTTATTCTGAAGAGAGTTCAAAAAACCCCCAAAATTTTACATTTTGAGATTAAAACATAAATCAACAGTATACAATCAATGCCATAGTCTCTGAAAACAGTTTCTTCATTTTCAGATGAAGAAAGTTATGAGCTAGAACAAAAATTCAGAGAAAGCAATAACATTTCAAGGCCTAAGGTTATTTTCAAGCAGCAATGTAATTGAGAACTCAGGAATCAAATCAATAATTACAGCCAATTATGGGAGAAATGGGTAAAAATTCAGGACAGAGAAATCTTAAAAAAACTTGTTTTAAGAGGACACTTAAAGCAGTCTTAGCATGTTTAGTCAATGTATTCTGACCACAGTCATGACTCTTGACAGCTTTAAAGGGTACTAATTCCCTGGAAAAAATGGTGCTGGATAATAAAATATATTAGTGACTAGAGGCCATCACCACTAAACAAACAGTGCTCAAATAGTTGCATGGGTCCTTTCTGTGAAGTTGGCAAAGACAAGCCCCACTAATTTCTGACAAAGAGGGATTCTGGTGCTCTCCAGCTGCTCAGAAAAGAAAGATCTTACAGCTCACTCTGCAACATGCCAAGAAAAAAACAAGAACTTTGGATTGTGCGGGTTTTGACTTATATGAAAGTGTCTCCTGTCTGTTGGAAGGGAAAAGTTTTGACCAACAGATAATCACTGCCATTAAAAATGCCCATCAAAATGGCAGAATTGATGTAGAATGGTGAAAGGAAAGGAAAGGAGATGGTGTAAAGTGACCCCATCTCGAAGGATGACCCAGAACCAGCATTTTTTTTTATCTGGCAGTATCTGCAATTATAATAGAAAAATGATGGTAGTGTCTGTCAGTAAGGAAGAGCACTGCTGTGGAAATCTCAGACTGTTTGGATTTATTGAGCTTGGCATTTGAAGGTTAGAACTTCATGATGGCAACAGTTGTTTGCTTTTGCTGCTTGACTGCCCTTAAGACCCTTAAGTGTCCAAAGAGCTTCAGATTTTACACGAACTCACTTGAAACAAATGACTGCATCTTCCAGAAGGCAGGCACTGAAGGCTTGGGCATGAGAGCTCCAGGAAAGTCTGGAAAACACCTGAAACTCCAGGTGATCCTGGAGCTGAAACAAGACNAAAAAAAAAAAAAAAAAAAAGGTGCTTGACAAAAATCCCTTGAAAGAGAGAGACTCGTGAAATTTCTGGGGAAGGTCCTGTTGGCTCATGAGGTCACAAGCCCAAGAATGGCCCAGCTGATCATTCACATCAAAGGACACTTCTCTCCACCCTCATCACCAGTAATTAAAATGTGGTGAACACACCACTTCCTTACTTGAACACAAACCCATTTCCATGTGCCAGTCCTAGAGACGGAGAGGTGGGAGCGACGAAATCTCCTGAATTTACTCTTCATGTGAGTGTGCCAGCCCACTCTGGTGACACTGTGGTCCACCAGACTTCTTAGGGGAGAGAGGAAATTCCACAAAAAATATGGAGAAGCTGCTTACAACTGCTGGAGACATCAGGATGGAGAAATGTGTTATTTCTATTTTCCCAAGCACTCCCAGAAACTTCTAAACCACCAGTGTGTGTTAACAGTTCTTTTGACTTAAACCAGTTTTCTCAAGGCCTATAAATAAAGAAATAGTTAAAAAAATAAATTAAACTATGAAGACAAGGCTGCAAAATGGGACATTTTGAAAATTGCCCAATTAGCATTGACTTGATTGCTAATTGTGCCACTTGAGAGGTAATTGCTGATAGTCCTTTAACTTTAGGTAATTTATGTCCCACAGGGATTTGCGGCATTGGAGCCATTCTAGAGCCATTCATAGACAGCAGATTTCACACCTGGCATATTTTAGGCACTTGCCAACTTGTGAAAGGTGCCTGTATCAAAACAACAACCAACTGTTCACCAAGAAACAAAAATATCTGTGTGGGCCAACTATCAAAACCTTCAGATCAAGGATGAACACAACTCAAAACTTAGCTTGATATTTGCCAAGGAAAAGCTGATCTAGGGTTGGACTTTGCTTTCTGCTTTGAGAGCAAATCTACTGAAGTTTGGGATGCTCATTATAGATAGGAAATACAACGTCACGTAGAGGGACCATGTACATTAAAATAAGCTAAAGTTTATTTCCCTTTAAACCACCAATTTTAATACCTTTAGTTACAGAATTATTACCTGATGCCACTGTGAGTCACATTTAAGAGTTTTTAAATCTGTTTTTTTTTATCTTAATCTCTTGTATTTCTAGGTGCGCTTTTCTGGTTTTAATTTGCCTGATTTTGGAATTACACATCCTTATTAACTTTTTACTGATTTTCCAATTGTTTCTTATATTTTCAGCCTTAGTGCTATCACAATTTTTTTTTGGTCAGAGAATTAATGACATTTGGTGAGTTAATCTTGTTTTAGGCTTCAATCACAAAAGATTAGATCATTGGACAATGTTATTGATGTCCAACACAGCTATAACACAACTAGAGGGAAACAGTCCCAGAAATCTTGTCAAAGCTGAAGGCAAGGTCAAGACAGGTCAAGATATTGGTGACTCATTTTGTGTAGAAATGAGTTTCTTTAGTTTTTAAAAATCAACCATACAGGGCCAAACAAGAAAGCAGATTGACTGCAAATTTACTTCTGTAGCTGATGTTTCCCTCTTACTGAATAGGGCTTTGCATCAATCTATTTCACCTTTCCAACTTTTTTGCAAATTTCCTGTATGTGAAGTGGCTCTTTTCTCCTTCACACACACACAAAAAAAAAAAAACAGCTCAGAGTTTTTAGGATATTTTTTCAAAATTTTCTTAATATCAATCTAAACCTGACATATTTTGGGAATGGATTTTACAACTTTACATCTAAAGGGAATCCTTCAAATTCCTTTTGATACTTCTTATGGCACAAGAGAAGAAAGCAGAGATGGAAATAAAGCCATAGATCTCCATAGGAGATCCATCAGCCAGCTTCCTTCAGTCTCTGTCTCTCACCTGGAAGCCCTGGTGTGGCTTTACCTGAACCAGCAGGGAAAGGTCAATAAATCCCAGCACTGGGACTGGATGGCTGCTCAAAGGAGCCTTGAAATTGTTAGTATTTATTCTCTGTTATTTTGGCCACAGACAATGCAGAGGGAACTTGTTTGGATCAATACCCACAAAAGGAAAAGCAGCTTTGAGCTGTGGGAGTTTTGCTCTGAGATTGTCTCTTTCCCTCACTGAAGTTTTTAATCCCACATGCAGGAGGTTTGAGCAGTGTGAGAGGTCTGAGTGGAGAAAAGCAACACAATTTACCAAAAACAGCCTTGGGAGGTTATGGTTGAACCATGGGAAGTGGATTGTAGGACTAGAGAATTCCAGAAGCACAGGAGGGGTTTTAAGGGACATAAAGATCATCCACAGGCAGGAGCTCCTTCCACCATCCCAGGTTGCTCCAAGCCCCATCCAACCTGGCCTTGGACACTTCCAGGGATCCAGGGGCAGCCACAGCCTCTCTGGGCACCCTGTGCCAGGGCCTCACTATTAGGAGGAATATATTTTGTGTTTGCCAATGCTAGCAGAACAGATATTGAAGATTTTTACAAGTTTCCAACCTGGCCTGTGCTTCTATGCAAAAAGCTACATTCCTGAGCTAACAGCATCTATGTTGATTTCAGAGTGTTTCAGTCAGTGATCTGAAAAGTGAACTCAGGAAAAACTCAACTTTCATAATCAGCTCCATGAGACATAGAATAATTGACTGTGTTTTTTAAAATAGACACAGATATTCTAGAAGGAGGGGGGGTGTGTAAAGTTACATGAAAGTGCTGATTGCACCTGAAATACAGGAACAAAGCTTCTGGATTTTAGCAATAGTTCACTCCAGATCAAGATAAATCAAGTCAAACTGGAGGAGGCTTTCAGAAGGGCTGGGAGGAGGGAGCTGGAATGGAAATCTCAACATGGGAAGAACAAAGAGGATTTTGTATATTAAATGATGAGCTGAATGGAAGATCTGATTGCCATCCATAAATGCATTGGGATAGAATTGAAGTCATCAGTGAAATTAAGACAGGGAAGTGACAAGAACAAACATGACCAGTAATATATTTAGGTTGGAAATTAGAAAGGTTTTTGCCATTTCAGAGCAATGCAGCTCTGGAACAGCATCCCTTTAGGACTTGCAAAAGCAATTAGTTTGCAAAAGGTAATAAACTAGGAGGTCTCACAGATCCCACGAGAATTTTGGAAGACAGGCATAACATTCAGAATGATCTGGAGAAATTAAAGGTATGGTCTGAATTAAATAGGATGCTGTTCAGTGTAGGAAATTAAAAGGTACTGCTTCTAAATGGGAATAACCAACTGCATGGAAACAAGATGAAAAATTTTTTGCTACAAAGTTCTGTAGAAAATGCACATGGAAAGAAGAAAAGTAAAAGAAATCAAGAGTCAGCCTGGAGAACACACTCAAGAGGGGTTTGCATCAATCTGTTTTATCTTTCCAACTTTCATGCAGAGTTTCTGTGGATGAAGTGGCTCTTTTCTCCCTCAACACTTTTCCCAGAAGGAAAGGCCTACGGTTTTTAAACCTTTTTTACAATTTTTCTTGATATCGATTTAAAAGAGGCACATTTTGGGAATAGATTTTACAGCTTTACTCCCTCTAAACTGCTCCATTTTCTCTCACTTGCAGCAAGAAAGCAAAGAGAACTCAGAAGAGCAGAGAGCTGAAGGGAATCCTCCAAATTCCCTTTAATACTTCTTATGGCACAAGAGAAGAAAGCAGAGATGGAAATAAAGCCATAGATCTCCATAGGAGATCCATCAGCCAGCTTCCTTCAGTCTCTGTCTCTCCTTTCACCTGGAAGCCCTGGTGTGGCTTTACCTGAACCAGCAGGGAAAGGTCAATAAATCCCAGCACTGGGACTGGATGGCTGCTCAAAGGAGCCTTGAAATTGTTAGTATTTATTCTCTGTTATTTTGGCCACAGACAATGCAGAGGGAACTTGTTTGGATCAATACCCACAAAAGGAAAAGCAGCTTTGAGCTGTGGGAGTTTTGCTCTGAGGTTGTCTCTTCTTTCACTTATTGAAGTTTTTAATTCTTCTTTAAATACTTCTTGCTGAGTTTAAATACTTCTTACCAAGGTGCTTCCACCACTGCTGTTAGGGGAGGGTGTGAGAAAGAAACACATCCTGCTTTTCTCGAGCACTGGGAATATCCCAGCCACCTCTCCCAAAATTCAAACTTCTGTACGTGGGCAATTCAAAGCCTAAAGAAAGGCAGTAAGAATTGTGAGAATTTTGGAAAAGGAGAGCTTCTAAATGAATATCCACAGGGACCCAGTACAGTTTGATTTCAGGGAAAACTGCATTGCTTCAAATAAATGAAGTTAAGGAAAGTTTAGAGAAAAAAGAAAAGGATTTTTTCCCTCTTATTCTTGTCATGCATTCTGTCTAATTTAATTTATTTGGGTTTTGTGCCAAGCAAATATTTTAGAAATACTCAAAACAAAGTTGCAATGTTTCTTAAGCAAGTTAGAAATCTGATGGACATATTTCATAGAAGCAAGACACACCAAGAGAGTCAAATCTGGAGTAATACATCAAACTTTATACAAGTCAAAAAATACCATAAAAGCAACATCTAATAGATTCCCAGAAGCTAAAAAGTCATCATTAATGAAATTATGTGTTGGTATTGATTATGCAACAAGACAAAAAGAAAATATTTCCCTTTTTCCCAGGCTGGTCTACAAATGGAAGCAGCCCTGGAGCTTTCACAGATAATTCTACACAGTCAAAAGCAGTTATCTAGATTTTTCTGTCATTTCTAATTAATAATAACATGTCATGCACTTAAGAATTTCCATTGCATGGTGACTAATTACCACAAGGCAAAACATGTGCAATTGATCTTTTAAGCTGCTGTGCTAATTGCAAACCTGCCACTTGAGGGTGTTCTAAATATTGATTTCTGGTGTAAAGTCTCACTCACTTTGCCATATGGACATTTCAGCAGTGCTCATTATCGTGGTGCTCAAGTGTATGAGGACATCAACTTATCTGAAAGGGATATGAGACAGTTTGGAAGGGAATTGGGCACTGAAATAGCCTGACTAAAAAAAAAAAAAAAAAAGCCAAAACTGTTTCTAACATGTGACAATGTGAAAACCTGGAGGTTAATTAATCTCTGATACTATGAGCAAATTTGGAGTTAGAAGTATAACAGCAAGTAGTGCTGTTTATTCAGTGTGCAACTGTGAATCTTTCCATTTCTGCTGTTTCTGGATTTTTGCCAAGTTAGGAGATCACTGAAAATAAATAAATAAATAAATAAATAAAACCAAACCAACGACAACAGAAAAGCCCAACAAGAATAAAGCAGAACAAGGATGAGATGACCTCGTGCTGATGATGTCAGATCTCCACAGAATGGTTTAAGTTGGAGGGGACATTAAAGCTCATCCAGTTCCACCCCTTGCCATGGGCAGGGACACCTTCCGCTATCCCAGGTTGTTCCAAGCCCCAATGTCCAACCTGGCCTTGGACACTTCCAGGGATCCAGGGGCAGCCACAGCTTCTCTGGGCACTCTGTGCCAGGGCCTGCCCACCCTCAAAGGGAACAATTTCCTCTTGCACCTCCTCCAGGCATCACTCTTTACCCAGAACAAAGGCAGAACTGGCAGGAGATGTGGTGGCCTCCAGGTGCCCCTATGGAAAGCACAGGGATGTGAGTCCCAGGTGGCATCAGGGAGGGCAGAGCTCCTGATTTTAGTTCATTGCTCTGCCCAGTGGGAAAGCTGCAGAGGTGACTCCAGTAGAGGAAAAATCCAGCCCAAGCTCTGCAGATGTATATGCATAGAGGACAGCAAGAGGATTGAGAGATAATAGGATTAGAATGACTCAGAATGGTGGAGTTTATTAAAACTTTATATTTCACCTACATATAAGGGAGAACAGCTCTTTCACTGGGGGGCCAGAACTCTTGTACTAGGAGAGATCAAATATCTTTCTTGTGTGATTTTTCTGGAAAACATTTGGGATTTAGGTCAAAATTTTCAAAGGAAAAAACAAAACTAAAATCCTCAGGGTTGTCCATTTCCCTATTTTTTCCTTATCTGTTTTCAACACTTCTTGAAAAGCATCTTTGCTAATGTCTACAAATACTCAAAGCTTTTAGAAGGTGAATGAGGAGAGTCCATCCCAGTTTGCATTTGAGTCTGGCAAGGGCACAGTTGAGTGCAGGACAGAGGTTTGGTGACTGCTGTGGGGAACACGCACCAGTGGGGAGGGACAAGGCCAGGAGTCATCTTTAGGTGGCTTTGCAAGAGCTAAAAAACACAACCAAGAACACTCACTTTTGCACAACAATCCAGCTCTCTGTATTTGAATATTTTCAGCTAGAGAGTTTAGTTTTGAAATCCTCTTGAAATCCTCAAAATCCTCTTGAAATCCTTACATGTGCAATCTGTCACAAGACATCGAGGCTTTTTCCGATCATTGCTCAACACTTTGTGTTCAAATTACTGGAGCTGGGTTTGGAGCAGGCAGAAAACAGTTATCTTCCTCATTGCAGGAGAAAACACATTTTAAAGCTCATTTTAAAGAATAATAAAATTATCCTGGAAAACAGCTCCCAAGAGGCAACAGTTCCCATAAGATTATTGACGAATTTTCAGCTACCTCACAACAAAATCAGCTGATATTTCAAACTGAAATATATCACTGTCAGTCATATGGACCTGAAATGCATGGGCTTGGTATTTATTTTACAGCTTGGAAATTTTGGTTAGAAAAGTGGAAATTTTTAGCAAAAGCATCTTTTTCACTATCTGACATTGAGGGGGGAATCCTAAACCCCAAGGAAAACCCTTTGCCAAATCTTAACTTTCTAACTTAAAAATGGACTAGGATGAATATTCCAGTATTGGTTCTTGACAAACTTTTCTCCTGCCATAGGAGGAGAAAAAATAGCTGCAAGTATTCACTTCTCAGCAATGCCTGCCTGGTTTTGTGGAAAAGGAAGAGAAATGACAACTCACTTCAGGAAATGCTTTTTATACACTTCATCTCTCACTTGGGGGGAAAAAAATAAATAAAGGAGTGTTTAGGAGCTAAGCACCAAGTTTTTTTCTTTCCTTCTCTTTCTGGTTTGTGAATTTTGGGGCTTCTTTCCTTTGTTGTTTTTGTTGGGATTTTTAGGAAGGAATAGTTCATATAGCACAAAAATTATTCCAAGTATGTCATTCTCAGAATGTTCAGTTGTTGACTATGTGATCTTTGCCTTGCTGAGGGCTATAGAGGCCTTTCAAACATCTTTGGTGGGTCTCAAACACACACTTCAGTGTTATTTATAATAAAGAGCAAAAAAGCACATGGCTGCAGGCTGTAAGAAAAGAATTCCTAGATTTATCTGCGCTCCTCGACGTGTTGATTCATAACTCTCCTAAAAAGGGTACTGTGCTAACTGCATTTGTGCACTAAATGCTTTAATGGGGGTTTTATTGCACTATTAAATTTAATAACACACTTCTATATAAAATAAATGCATAGGCTGGAAAACAAGTAATCCCTCAGTTTTGGAACAGACTTTGATTTCAGTTCAAGTGCTTAAGATTTTAAGCTGAAGACTGCAGTAATGGTGAGGAGTGTTACTGACTAAATGAACAACCTTTCAAATCTAACAGGGGGTTTTAAATAAAGCAGCACAGACGTTAAAGAGAAAAGGTTCCAAAATACGTTTGCTATATAGTATTATATAATCTTATTATTCATAGTTGTAAAATTTATAATTTAATTATGCTAAAAATCTTTGATAATCCATCCCTGCACACTTCCAGCATCAGCTGTGGATGTAGGAGACATGAGCAATACATGAGTTGGCTTTCTGGTAAAAATTTCATTTATCCAGACTTTATTCCTCCATGGGTTTTAATGGTGTGTTGTAGAGCTTGTCAAAGAAATAAAGGAAATCAAACGGGAAATATTAACTTTAGTGAAACATGTCTCCAAAGCAGAGTAACTGCCCACAAGCTATCACTGACCTTGGACAGGCAAATGGATGAAGAAATAAGGGAAAGATGAAGTTTTGTGGCTTCATTTAATTGAAGCTTCATTTATATTTCAATCTAAAGGATGAATTATAAAAAGGAGGTGCAACTGTGGTGTGTAACATCTCCAGAAGGTGTCAATGGGGAGTGCAGGGTAATTTTCTATTTATAAATGTGTGTTAAACCAGCTGCAATATTAATAACGTCAAAAAAATAATTTTAAAAAATCAGATATTCAGTGTAGAAAAATGTCTCACTTCCCAGTTCACAAAACTTGCTTTCAAAAGGTCATGTGAGGTGGTTAATTATTTTTAGGACTTTTTTCCTTTGAGAAGAGAATAAAATTTCTCACCAGCTGCCTTTCAATTCTTCCAGAAGTGCTCTGAGATAACTAAGATAGAATCACACTGGTCTATTATTATTTATACCTTCCTTATACTCTTTAATTTCATCTGAAACATCTCACACGTATCTTCAGAAGCCTGAGTCATTTCTGCAGCTGTTTCTGAGATTTATACCTTTTCTGACACTAACAGCCTAATTTTCCTCCATGAGAAATAAGACTTACATAGAAACCAATCTCCAAAATCTGATCTCATCTTTGGGTTTAGACACACTGGGATTTCAGAGTCTTTTCTCATCCTGCCTTTAAGATACCATTTTGTACAAATACTTAAAGAATCAGTAAGAACTATTCTTAAAAACTCCTAGTTGGTGGGAGAGGAAGGGATTCAAGAGAATGGCAAGGCTGTGCTTTAAAAAGAGAATCAGAAACACCTCTCTCAAACTCCCTAAGCTCCCGTTGCTGGAAATGGTGGAATTAAATTATTAAACATTTCACAAGCACGTCATAGAGAGGTGAAAAAAATATGGTCACTGAGGAACTGTCAAGAAGAAATTCTGTTAAAGCAGCCTAAGTTCCCTCTCTGAATGATAATTTAGCCTACATAAATGGAGAGGAAGAAGGGGAAACAGGTCTTAAAAGTTTCATAATGCTCTGGTATGACGTCCTCCACAAAAATTAGGGATTAGCCTATATTTTACTCATAGATCAGAAAATTGTTCCCTAAATACTTAGAGCAGAAGAAAAGGACATGCTTTTGGTTATCTGCAAATGAGAGGATGTTTCAGGTGGAAGTCCTATGGAACCTGTTCTGCTTTAATATTTTCACTGGTGATTTGACTATGGAGCTAGAAAGTGATCTGACAGCATTTCTAACTAACGGGCTGGGAAAACACCTCAAAATACTCTGAAAAACACAATTGGAATTTTAGCTTGGTAACTTTGACAGGAGTTCTGAAATCCTTGTGGAATCATTCAATTGAAGAAAATACCAGTGGTTTAAGAATGAATCAAGGGGAATTCTGAAAAAAAAAAGGGCCTTTAGAGGGATCCCCTCCCTACACTTTGGGACTGAACACAGACAAAGTAGAATCAGCACGGATCCTTGTGGAAAGAGTTGAATTCCAGTCTGGACTATATTGGTATAAGGTCACTGTTTTTCTGTGTTTGTACAGCAATGCCCTCAGCTGGAATTCTACCTTCAGGTTTGGGCACTGCAATTACAATTCTGGTCATACTTGAGTGAATTTTCAGAGAACTGCACTGAAAATGAGAAGAGGTTTAAGAGCATGGCTTGGAGAGAAAGGTTTGGAAAAACTGAATTTTTTTAGTCTAGAAAAGAGGGGATTGAGGGATTTTCAGGGGGATGATAGATGAGGTATTGTCCAACACATTGGAAGCAGATTCATCCCTTCTTCTTCCTGTCTCAGAGGTGACAGCAGGCCTAGGAGAACACTCAATGTTCCTTCAAACCTTAAGTGTGTTTGGGAAAATAGAGACAAGGGAACAGGGAATAACAGATACTGGATGTCCCTGCCCAGCCTGTACTTATTGGTGTGATTTTATCAGACAGCTGAGCACAGCACAAGCACAAATCCATCAAGCTGAAAACTTCAAAGGTCTTGTTATTCTAGAGTCAGCTTTTCCAGGAACGCAGTTTTGGATTTTTAGCACTCATCCTAGCTCTCCATTTAGCATTTCCTTTGAAAAGAGCACACACTCTGCCATGTTGTGGATGGCAAATTGTCACCCAGGATCACTATGATCAGCAGACCTTGTTGGCTTTTGAAAACCTGGATATTTTCCCCTTAGTACTTGATGTGGGCAGAGCTCAGATGTCTAAGATGAAAAGGGGCCATAGCTATTTCTGCTATTAAAATGTCAGGCACGTTAACACCTCCACAAATTATGGGTTTTTTTTTTCTTTTTTCCAAGATTAATCTGCTTGAAACGGAGTGAAATATTCAATGTGAGTCAAACTATTAATTCAGCACTTTCAGTTCTTGAAACATCCTCCTTTCGTGCTTCAGATCCAACATGAGCCCATGTTTTTTCTTCCTCTAAGAGGATTTCTTAGGACATCCCACATGTGATCAGTTTAAGGTTATAATCAACACACAACTCATCAGTTCTTCAATAATCCTAAAATACTTGTAAATGCTTGACCTTACACTGTTTAGTGCAGTTTTTTACATAAGGTTTTCTATTTATATAGGAAATCCTAAATTTAAGAAAAGAAAAGTGACAGGAATGCAAACCAAGCATTCAATGGAGGTTTTTTGGGGGAGATTCTTCTGTAATTCGCTCAGATATTCATGTTCTGTAATTTCACTGCTTGACTGAAAGAGCAGGAACCAAAGCATGTCAAAATCTAGGAATCACTTTAAGTGTACTCAGGGCAGAACCAACACACTTTTACTTCATATCTCTGCAAACTCCCAGTGGCAAACTCTCTGTTGAAGGTGAGGTCTAGCAGAGAATCAGAAAATTACCCAGAAAATAGAAAATGAACAGAAAACGCATGAGCTAAATCATGTTTGGGATGGCACAGGAAAAAAACCCACAGCAATCTGTTTTCTCCTCATTATTCAAAACGACCTAAAAATATTGAGAGTTTCCCATGTCTGCTGTGGAGCTTTGCTGGGGCTGTTCCTGACCCCTTCACCTTTCCAGCCATGGGAGCAATTGCAGCATTTTGTGGTTCAGTGCTGCCCCTGAATGCTCTGGAGGGAACTCCTCACATTTACTCTCACCAGCTCAGCCCCTGCACTGAGCAGAAAATCACCACCATTTCAGCAGTGCCTTTGCAGGTCCTTATTTTTCTATTTTGTTTTTTTTTTTTCTTTTCTTTGAAAGAAAGCTCAGCTGCTGGCTGCACATGAGGGGTTTTGGGTCTGAAAATGGCTCATGGAGACTGTTCCCATCCTGTTGTCTGTTTTATGGGGTCAGAAGAGAGCCAGAGCCACTGGTGGAGGTGAGGTGGATGCTGAGGAGCAGGAGCTGAGACACCTGATTGAGATTCAGCTGGAGCAAAGAGGACATTCTGCACCAAATCATGATGCCAAAGATAACCTGATGAGAAGTGAGAAGCATCTAAACTTTGAAATGCAATATCTCCTGACCCTGTTGGATTTCTACCAGCAAATTTCTCATTTAGAAAGAAAGCTATGATCGGATGGAAGTGTTTGCAAGGCTGTCAAATCCTTTAGTGTCAGTGGCTCTCCGGCAGCCTGTCAGTCACAATGACCTTGAGTTTTGAGTTGCTTGGAGTTTCTTTTTCAAGAACATTTTCTATGATTTTGAAATTCAAGATACACAGAGGAGTCTGTTATGAAGAAACACGAGTTCCTCTTGCCAGAGAAGAGTTTTGTTGTTACATTTTGCCAGAGGCTCTGGAGAAGGCAGTGGGAAGCCACAGCATATTTATTTATGCAGATCAAACTGCATAAATGCAATTATTAGAATGTGTTTTGCCATTATTCTTGTGCCCTGCAGAAATATTTTCTGGCATAGCCAGATATCTCTATGGCATAGCCAGATTTCTCCAGAAGTTCATGGGAGCTCAGGAGGTTCATTCCACTTTTCCAGTGTGGGCTCTTCAGCTGCACATACACTTTTTACTGATTGTACTTAAAAATATCCCTCTCACACACCAGGAGTTGTTCTCCAAAATAGGGCCTGAAGGTCCAGGTGAGCAAGAAATTGAATGTAAGTCCTGTAAGTGTGACCTTTGTGGCCACAAATGCCCATCTCCATCCTTGTCAAGAGGACAGTTCCAGGAGGGATCATTTTCCACTTATCCAGAACTTTTCATAAGTTCTTCCCCCCACTTTTTTGGTGTAATTGATCAGTGTTGTTCTGAAGAATGCTCATATTTCTACTGCTCTGGTGTCTTTCTTATTCTGCACACCGTAATGCCATTTTTTGGGCTTCTCAGGGAATAACACACTTCCTGGACTGTGTCTGTAACTTCTTTATGTTTTACAAGCCACCCAAACTGTCTTCAGAAATTCTTCATTTGTGTTTAGATGAAATACAAATTTTTACTTAAAAATCTCTCCCATCACACATCTTCAATTTTTTTACTGTTTTGTTAGCTCTTGATTTTATTTTTCTATATTTTCTTGACATTTCCAGAGATGCTCCATTTTTCTTTAAATAATTTCTACCATGACAGGCTATAAATTTTGTCCTAGGATCACTGCCTTCTCAAAGTCCCAGCCATATATCTGCATTTCAAATGCACTCAGCACAGTATCTAAATGCCAGCAAGGCATTTAACCTTGTCATTTTACCTAAAATTAGGTATTCAAATTTTTCCTCTTTGAGTTTTGCTATTTTGATTTATTAGTGAAACCCTCAGGTTGCAAGTTGCCATTTCAGGGTTGGCTCTGAAGGTGTTTCAAAAGCACTGCAGATGGAAAGGGGAATTCTCTGCCCTAGTAAGAGTTTGCTGGAGATTATCCATATGCCAAATTAATTTGTATTTGGGCCAGACCTGATGTAAAAGGTTCACTCCATTATTTTAGAGGTGCATTAAAAAGCCCTTCACTCATATATTTTATTGCTTTGAAAGCAAGATACGTTATGGGTTCTCCAACCCTCTGGCTGGATCCTTAAAGAGACAAAATAATCTGTTACATCCTAAAAAATCCTGCCAGGCACAGGACTGACAGGCACTGAGTGCCTGTCAACCAAAGCTGTCACAAGTTTTTGAATGACATGAGGAACAAGGAAGGTCTTTTCCTTTTATTTTCCCTTCTTTTTACAGATTTTATGATCCCATATGCAGAGAAGTCTTTTCAGGGATATATTTCCCCCTTACCAAACTGCACCCATGCTGTCAAGGCCTCATAGGATGCTGTTAATAAACCCCTGGCCATTTATTTGAACTGGTTTTGTTTGCTCCTCTTCCTCATTGCTTCCCAGGCTTGTTTATTCACTGGAATGCTGCAAATTCTTGTGCAATTCTTATCTTACATAAAACTTTTTAAAAGTCTGTCACCACAGCAAGTCTTTCCCATAGAGAGGCCATTTCTTCTGTGCCACTGAAAAATTCTCTCAGGAGATAAACCTGTCCTACAGTGATGTGTTTGGAGCCTAAGAACTGGATTCACTTCAATACCCTTATATTGACATATTTTTATTGACATATTGACATAGATTCTTTCCAATTCAACAAGGATGTTGATTCTTTCTGCCTAAAGCTTGAACACTGTTTTAGGAAATTCTCTTCATTTGATGAAGTCCTCTTATTAACAGAAAGTGCAAGTTTTGCCTATTTTCACAGAGTTCAGGTATCTCTGGTGAAGAACTTGGACTCAGAAGGGATTCAGTCAAAATTACTAAAAAAATTATTGAAGGCACACATTGAGACCGCAAATCAATGCAAATGCTCTTTCCCCAGCCTTGAAAGCTTTGCTAGACCATTTCTATCAATTCAAGAGAATCAAAACTTCATCTCACTGAAAACACATGAAGTCTGACATGGTCAAAGGCCAAGGTTTTCACTTGTGCTTGGGAGAATGGACAAGTTGTCTATTCTGTTTCCACACTTTTTAAATATCTCTAATCTGCACATTATGTCCATCGGGGGGGTCTCAGGAGAGACATCACTTGCAGAAATGTGAATATTACTGGAAATGCCATTCAAAAGAGGCCTGACCTTGCCTTCCTGTGAAGGCACTAAGGTATAACAAATAAAAAAGGTACAGTCACAATCTAAATGATTGCAACATCTTTGCCAAAAATGCCCCAAAGGACTTTTGGCAAGGGGGCATCATTTTCCTAAGTGGTTGATAGTGCGCAAGGGAGCCTTTCTTTATTTCTAACACTCAGACTTTGCCACCTGAATACAGAAGTGAAAGGACAAGGAAAGTTCCTGTAGGATTTTATTTTACCCACTGCACTCCTGATGTCCTAATGTAGCAAAATCACTGTCTGAAATGACAGAATCAGTTGAAAATCCCTTTCAGATCATCAATCCCAACCATTCCCCCAGCACTGCCAAGGCCATCACTGACCATGTCCCCAAGTGCCACATCCACATGGCTTTTAAATCCCTCCAGGGATGGGGACTCCAGCACTGGACAGCTGTGCCAGTGCTCCCAGTTTTGCAGTAACATCTACTGTGAATTCTACAAAAACCTTGCAGTTTCAGTAATTTTGATCTCTATGAGGGAGCCAAAGCCAAAAGTCTGCAGCATCATTTGAAGCTATGTGAGTCAAATGGAGCATTTAAACCCAAGCAAAGAATGGATCCTTACTCTGCTGCTTTTTCAGAAGCCCAAGTGTGTATTTTCTTATTTATTTTCAGAATTCCCTTCGTGACCTTTTCAACAGGATGCTTTGGGGTTTTATACCTTTCCTAGCTACATTTTTTATGGACCATCACAGAGCCCAAGAAAGAAATTTTCCTCTCCTCCATCACCACAGATTTCCCACTGTTGGCACCCACTCCTCCCGTTGATCCATCCCAGCCAGAGTTTTTCTAGGCTGGGCAGAACAGGCTGATCTGTGTCTTTATGTCACTCTGCACTTGTGCCAAAGCAAATTAGGACTTTGATTGGGTCCTTGATGGCCCTCAATAATCTCTTCTTGCTAATTCCCAGTGTGTGCAAACAAGTCTGTACAGAGAGAAGCCTGGAACTGAAATCTCTGGATAATGTGCCCTTTCCCAGCATGTTTTGTCTCCTTTTAGGGTGAGAATGAAAAGCTCCAGGAACCTCCATCATTTGTTTTTCTGCTGCAGCAGCAGCACCAGGATTTCATCCAAAGGATTGCCCTTTTCTCCTGTTCTTCCCTGTTCCAATGTGCTTGGTTTGATTCAGAGTTGGGTTTTTTCTGGAACAGAGGACAGAAAGGGATGATGTGGTTTTGATACAGATATTTTTGGATCCATTTAATGTTTTCAGCAATCTCCAGCCAGGATCGTCCTCAAAATCACATACACATGTGTTGTACATATCATTTACGCTGAATATTTATTTCTGCCATTATTTGCAAAAGTCAAATCATTTGAAGCCAAGTAATTTTCAGCAGGAAAATACCTGTGGAGCAAACTCTCTTCCATGGAGAGACAAGAAAAACAAAGATTAGATGGAGGGTGAAGTTAGTGAGGCTAAAAATCTTTTGAAAGCCAGGACAGAATGTGTGTGTGAACATAAGAACAATACATAAAGCTAACAGCATGCTCAAAGTGTTAGTTCTTAGTCACTTATTTGCACTGCATTATTTGTCAAAAAATAATACTTCTTCAAACTTCTTCCCCCTCTTTAAATCCCAGTCACACGCACTTCTACTGTGCACCAAGATTGATTATTCATCCATTGTCATTGCCTGTTGTTCCCTGAATTCTGACCTTTTCTTTTAATTCAAGGAAATTCCCACTACAGACTAAACAAAAATAATGCCCTGTTCTAAGGGATGACTCATTTCTTTGCTGCCACATCAGCTTGCATGGCATATTTAACTTTGAAATATTACTGGAACAGGGGAGGAGAAAAGAAGGATGTGGATCAGAAAATTATTAGTAACTAATGTTTTAGGAAGGAACAGATGAATTCCATGAGATTAAAGTTAAAAAGGGATATGAAAAGATCCCCTGATAAAAATTGAAAGGGTCAGCAGTCAGAAATGATGGGCTGTCTTCAGGGAAGATCACAAAGTAGACAAACCAACTTGAATGCATTAAATTAAGAGAACTGGTAAGATGATCAATATTCTCCCAAATCCAAAGAGATCCATGCCAAGCTCAAACCCTCTGGATAGCAGCACAGCTCTAAGTGGCTGGAGAAAGATTATGAAACTCAGCCACAAATCAGGCAGGAAATGTACCTAGAACAATGAAAAAAAATAGTGGGATCAACACTGCAAACTCTTATTTTAAAAATCTTTTTCAATATGTGAGGAACAACTCATCCCTCACCTGCTCAGCTGTTGATTGCTCTGAGCACTACCTGGAATCCATGGAAGATGATGAGCTTCTAGAAGCAAGGAAATGATAATGAGTGTTCATCAAAACTACACCTCTCTGACAGTGGAAAGACAAAGGAGGAGAAAGCTTTGTTCCTAGGACTGAACTTCTTTCTTATTTCCAAGAACCTGGATGTGGAGAAAGGAAGAAATGTGTTTGTTGGATCTGGGCTCTGTCTTATCAAACTCACAAAATTATGAAATGTGCAAGTTGAAGTGTTACTGTGACCCCAGTGTCTGTAGGGTCACAAGTTTAAGACTGTGGTCATACTGGGAGGTGTGAAGATGAATTAGCCATGCCACTAATTGGAGCATTCAGATACAAAACAATAAAATATATTTGGGTAACTTTTCCCACTCGATAGCAAAAGGAGAGTGTCCACCTGGGAAATCACAGAAGTGATCTTAAAAATGACTACCCTACAATCCACAGTGGAAAGATGGTGGGAAGCCATCACTGAGGAAAGGTGGTGGAGTTTTAAGAGAGCTAAAATATGGTTTATAAATTTGACTGGATCAGAGACAAAGTGACACCTTTCCAAATCAGTACTCTTAACGTGACTGACCCTTGCAAAGAGTTATGGGCTATCTTCAGATATCACCTGCTACAGAGTGATCTCAAAGTTTTCTTTTCCTCCCCTGATATCTTTCAGGCATTTAATCATGAAGGAAAAAAGTTTCATAAAACTGATATTCCCTCAAAACTCCCTTTTCAAGCCTATTCCCAAACTGCAGTCCACAATTTCAGCTCTTTCACAAAGAAAAACCACAGATTCAAAATAAAATCACAGAATCCTAAAAGGACTTGGGATTGAAGGGACCTTAAAGAGACATCATTCTTCCCCCCTGCCATGGGCAGGGACATCTTCCACTCTCCCAGGCTCCTCCAAGCCCCATCCAATCTGGCCTTGGACACTTGCAGGGATCCAGGGGTAGCCACAGCTTCTCTCATCTCTTTTGACACCAGAAATTCCCCTCTGACAATGGTTGTTCAGTGACCATATTTTATTCATTAAAACAACAAAAAGGACTTACAGCAGGCCTCCTAAAGATGAAATTGGAGATCCATTATAACTAAATCTCCAAACAGAAGCAGCCACAAATAGAGAAAAAAATAATCCACATCAAAAACCTGCTTTACAATGTTTAAAGTGTTTGCCTACTGAGATTTAGAGGTGCCATTCGAGCTTCTTTACAAGAATAGGTATAATGTAGGCATTACTTTGACACTTTACTGTACAATGTATCAAAATAATAAGTTAAAGCTCATTAACTCAACTACACAGGCAAAAAAGGTGGCTCCCAATAGCTTTGATTCAACAAAATCTGCAGTTTGTCTGCACAGACCCTTAATTTATCAGGCAATTATCTGTCTAACAAGTCCAAGCTGACAGTGTTATTGTTGAAAAGTTCAGTCTGGACAATCCATATCACACACACCCCACACCACAAGCAGGAAGGTAACTCCTCACATCCTCATAAAACACCTCAAACTGAGGCCAAGGCACACCCAGGACAGCTGAACTGAGGTCTGGGCAGGCCAAGAACACAACCCCAGGCAGTCCTGGAGAATTTGTCTCTTTGATGTTGCTGTTCATCTCTTCACCTCCCCATGTTTGCTCTGTAGACATTGCAATTTCTGTTGTTTCAAAAGAGTTTTGCTTAATTAATTAATGTTTGCAAAGGAGGGGATGTGGCAAATGCTGTTTTAACTCTTTGAAAAGTGCCTGATTAAGATGCAAAGCACAGCCAGAGCAGCTGTCAGAACAAACTCCTGTGCTGTCAATGCCCTGACAATGCAGGAGACAACTCTGGATACAAATTCATCAGCAATTAGTTCTTCCTTGAGTCATGAAATAAATTCTGAAAAGTGACTCAATTAAATGATTACCTGCATCTGTTTTTTGTTGCCAGATCACTCAGTAAAGGCCCTGTATTGCTTCCCTGGGTAGTTTCATCTCTTCTGAGCAAGCAGGTAGCCAAAGTCAGTGAGATTATCACTGAGATAATTCATTTATCAGCTACTTGCTGCTGTTAACATTTTCCTGTTGGAAGAGTCATTCTGGGTCAGGCTTTTTCACTACGACACAAAGCATCAGGTGGACCAAAACCCCAAGTTGACATAAAATCATCGTCTCCCACTGAATTCAGACTCACGCTGACACCAGCAGAACTGGTTCATTTTGTTTTCCAGCACCAGTTAAGAAACTGAAAAACATCATTTGCTGGATCATAACTTTCCACTTCTTCACTTTTTTCCCCTCTATTACCTAGAAATGTCTTCATTCACAACACTAACACAACTCTATTTCATTTTCTGCAATGCTGAAATCCCAGGGTAAGCTGCTTGGGAGTTCTGGCTGACACACTTTTGGATCTTTTTTAATTGCAGTGAATGGAGTCACAGGAGAACACAGCTTGAAGAACCTGAGCTGATACATGACCAATGAAATAACAACCATTATTCCAACCTTAAAAGACTTTTTCAGAAGAAAAGTTAATCTTTGCAGGATGCAACCATTCCTTATGACCTTGAATTAAATTAGCCCTGTTTCCATGGGAAGCTTATTCTTTAGGCTCAGCCATTGCTGGCTGCCTTTACATTTATTTACAATAGCACCTGGAGTCTTCAACTGAGTTCCCATTATGTTTAAGTGCTGCAGCACCTCATTGTAACAAATAAAAGTACTTGAAGGCATGCAGAATGATATCAGAAAAATGTGTTGAAGAATAATCAGTGAATGTCTATTTTAAAGGTAAATGGCTTTTATGAAGGACATGTATAGATGCATATCTAAATACTTTAATACATTGGTGAAGGAGTGTCTCTCTTAAAAATTATTTTCTGATGCTGTAATTGTAGTGATTTTCTTACTCCCTGCCTTGAACACATGAACAGACTCGTTTTTCTTTTCATATGATTCCACTGAGCAGAAGTGGATTTAACCCTTCTGACAATTCAGGACCAATCTTCTCCAAGACAGAGCAGTGTTGGGGTATTTTTTTCATACAGGTAGATCCAAAACCCGTGGACCTGAAAGAATTTAGGTCCTGAGTTTTTTACAGTTCTTTTCCATATTACCATATTCCTGTCACTGACTTTGGCTGAATGACCAGATTTCCAGCTAACTCCCTCTGGGACATTAATATCTTCAATCTTATCTTAATTTCTAATTTTAAATCCCTGTAGAGACTTCTCTCTGATATTGTCCCATATGTGTCAGAGGGAGCTGGCTCCTGTGTACACAAGCATGAATAAATTCATCCCTAAAAGTAAAGAAAACTTCTGGTTTACAGAAAGAACTGTAACTAACACCACGACATGGTCTTGTAAAAATCTCTCCCCATCTTTCTTGTAAGCCCCCTCCAGGTACTTAAAAACAGGGAAAAGGAGAAAATAGAATCACACAGACAGAGCTTTTTTGACTTCCATTCCCAGTAACACACCTGAAAAAAACCCCCACTAAATTGTTTCTAAATATCTAGGAGACAAATAAGCCACTGAATTATATTTTATAAGGAGAATGTCAAGGCTCTTTCCCCTCTGCAATATGTTAAAGTAGAGATGACACAAGAAGCAACATAATATTTATCCTTAATTTTTGAAAAGTTTGCTGTGAAGACAGAATCTTTTTGTAGCTATTGAGTAATGTAAAACAAAAATGGAGAATGGAAGATTTGGTCAAACAACAGGGAAAAACTTCAGAGTGAGCATATTTAAGCAGCTAAAAGGGAAAAGTTTTGTGTTTATCATCAGAAGATTTTAAGAACAAATGTCTAGAAACTCATCTGTGGTGCAAATATAGGTGACCATGTCTTGGAGAAGGGGTCAGATGGTCCCTTATGGGTGCTTTCAGCTTCAGCTCTGGGGGGCAATACTTGCTGAAATCTTCAAAATGTTAGTGTTTAATCAGGCTTTATTGAATATATCAAATGGTTTTCTGCTGCCTGCCACTAGTTAAACACCAGCAGCTCCTATTCTTCATCCCCCTTCCGTGATAACACACACACAAGGTATTTTTCATTGTAAAATGAGCCTCACACAACTCCAAAAGACAAATCTATACACCTTGCTCTGGCTCTAACAGCAGCTTAGATGGAGATGTCAAAGTCTGGGATATCAGCAATAGCTGACGCAAATCCTATCTCCTGCTCAGAAATACAGGAGAGGATGTGCAGGACAAAACGGGAATAAAACGTCACGAGCAAGTAGAGAAGACTGAAAATAGTTTGAGGCTGGAAGGCAGATTAGAAGAGCAAAAGGAGCTGTTATTCTACCTCTCATAAAAAATACAAAAGGACTTCCTGAAGTATATTACAGAATCACACGGGGTTCAGAAATTGGTTATGAAAATGATCAAGGTCCTGGAATAAAAATTTCATAAAAAGAGATTGAAAGATTGTAGGATTGTTTACAGAAGAGATGAATACAAGGAGTTATGATGAAAATATATTAAATTTTGAGAAGTTAAAGGAAAGAGCTGCTTATTCTTCATTTTGCTGTATCTAAAATCTCAAAAAGAAATGTCCATAAAGTCCTCCAGTTTATAAATGTCATTAATTGAAGTGCTGCTTCTTGAAACACCTTCTTGAAACAGGTAAACCAGTTATAGTTTACCTATTACTGCTGAAATGTAGTATTGAGTATATATGAAAAAAATATTAAATATTGGTAAACTATAATGGTAATTACAGCAATAATTGCTCTGTTTTACCTCAGAAAAATATTGATTTTTCAAAGAAATAAGCCTAATTTTCATCTCTGTATAACACCTGGAATGCAGCTCACAGTTATCCCCATTAGAGTGGATTTCAGGGCTATCCTTGCACAAACATGGTTCCCTGTGAGCAGATGAGCATAATGGACAAATTAAAATGTAATTTGGTTTTTGGTTTTTCCTTGTGCTATTTACCACTGTGTGAAACTCTCCTGGCCAAGTTCAGCATCAGTTTCCTCTGACACACTCCCCTGTCTGCCTCTTGATGCAGTATCTTCTTTTGCAACACATTTTATTACTCCACGATTCTCATAGGGGAAGAAAATTATAATAATTTCATCTATTTATATTCTTCTTCTGATCATGCTCATAGAATAAATAATCAGAAAAAAAATTGTTCAGGTATTCAAAATGAAAATTAATTTTAAAATGCAGGTACATAGGGCTCCTTTTTATTTCAGAAAAATCACCTTTCATGGGATCAAAGTCCTTTCCAAGCTCCTGTTTCTCTCACTAGCAACCCAAGAGTCCCAGTGCTTTGTCTTCTCTACTCGTGCCATATTTCTATTGCCCAGTTTAGGTAACTCAAATTAAAATCAGATTAACTGATCACAGCAGCACCAGTAACCTTTTAATTTTTTAATTGTATACATTCATATGAGCAGATGTAATGGCGAAATCCAGATTTGCTTCCTGACACCCTGATGTTCAACCTTTGGGTATTCCAACCACCACTGGGCTGTTTCTGGCCTCGGATAAATTTATTTTGCTGTGCAAATTTCACTCAGCCAAGCAGGCTGAGCCACCCAAATGAGACCCTGGGAGCCAGGTCAGGCCATGCACCAGGCAGGAGCAATAAGTGATGTAATTACACATTGGTAGTGTGGAATAAAGCCCTGCAGCTCTCTCTGGTGGTTTACATTACACTGATGAAATTACACGCATCTACAAGGTTATGGAATAATTAATAACATTACTCAATAGGTGAAGGAGTTTAATACTTGTTAAGGCATGTAGATGAATGGCCAGAAGGAGAAATTCAGGTAATTAATGACAAACAAGATGGTCATTATACAGAAACTACTTAAAAATTACAGCACTTGAGTGTCTCAAATAATTTTGGTAAAAGATTCAGTTACAAAGTGATCAGAGCTGCACTAAAGCTCAAACTGAATTTCTTAAAGCATGAACCCAATTTGGAAATAGTGTTTCCCTGAAGAACCAAATTTCTGGGATTGGCAGGGGTTTTCACTTTCATTTAGAACTGTTAACCTCTGCAGCTGAAGGATTTGGGTAAATCTTTAGGAAAGAACAAGAGCTGCTTCAAAACAAGAAGCACCTCAGAAGTCCAGTTGCTATTTTGCTTTGAGAAGTTCCATCACAGCAAATCTCCAATTTTCAAATGCATATGAGATGAAGCATTAGGGAAGATCATCCTTGATGAGCTCCTAGAACATAAATACAGAATTGGAAGAGCTGGACAGTGAGCAAACAGCATCAAATGCCAGAGCAGAAAAGATGTTGGTCTGGATTTTATGGCTGTGCTGAAATTCTCCTGAAGGACAGTTTTCATTAGCACCCCTCAGGCCATCATTGTCACCATGCACGGTTTCACTTCAAGGCCCATGGTTTGATATTTTGCTTTGAATCTCAGCCCTTGCAGTAATACTACATGAAAAAGGGGCTCTGACAGAAGAAAAATGTGAAGTTATGAAGATATTTATGACAAAACTTGGTGAATTTTTGACAATAAACTGTGGTCATCTGAACACTAGAGCTGGACAATCTGCATTGGGCCAAATTGAACTCAGGGGGTCAGTAAAAGTAATCCTGATAAAAATATTACAGACCTTACTGAGTCATTTGTAGAAAGGTTTGGTGGGTTTTTTTTTAAATACAGGCTGAGATTAGCCAGATCCTCATTACAACTTTTACTACAAGTTTGTATCTAAACACCAGGTGGGCAGATGCAGAAGTGAGAGGTGAGATCAAGCAAACCTGACTCCATCCAGCTCTGGGGATTTCCTTTGGCCAGACTTCCACTCCTATATTTTATTTTCTGAGATCAACTTTCACATTCACAACGTACTCACTACAGCAGAGCATCAAACATCAGAGATTATTTATGTTTTGGAAACAATGTAAGACTGAAAATTTCACAAGGCCTTGTACATCAGCATCTTTAGAATAGGAGTCATTTAATAGTTAAAAAAAAAATAAAGTAAAAGGAAACAGTTGGAGTGTGAGAGAAAAAAAAAGCTTTGCAATGTACAGTATGCCTAATTAGTATAATTATGTAATGCAATTATAAACTAGGGAAATACAAGTGTAAATAGCAAAACTTTTTTCCTGCAATATAGCAAGTATTTGCTTGTAATTTCAAGGGACTGATTTCTAGGAAAGAGCAAGCCTATTGGGATTTGGTTTTTCTCTTTAGTGATGTAAATTTCTCCAATGCTCTCTGGTCCCTGCTTGATGAAAAACCACCAAGGAAATATGGAACCATGGTTTGAACTGCATTGAATATTTATATACTGGTACTGAATACCTTAAACATAATTTTTAAAGTCTGTGAAAAGTTGAAGAGGATTTTTTTTTCCCTTCTCCCTGTTCTTCTGTACCTGGGATGTGAAATTTTACAGTGGAAGCTGCAGCCCAGGGGCTCTGTATTAGAACTAAATTACCAAAAAAGAAGCATCTGGTTTCCCTCAGTTGTCTGGTCAGATTTAATAATTCTGGTTTGAAATTATTTCAGGGACTTGTAGCCAACAAGTTACATCATGGGCATGTAATCTAATTTCTCACAACACCTAAACACCGGGTCTAAAACAAGTAAAGTAGAATAAACAATTCTTACAAATTATTTTTCTTAAGTGACCACATAAGAAAAATTATTAATAATCCAACAACTTCCTCTACTAATATTTGATAAGGAACTTTAGGCCCAAACCATGAACAGAAAATATCTTATTATGTTGATATTTAATAATGCTTAACACGTTATTTATATCAGGCTGGAAAATAATACTGTGTAAATTAACTGTGTTTAATTGTATACAATAGAAAAGTGAAAGAAATTTCTCTCTTAAAGAAAACTGTCTCAGTGAGTTGGAAATCCTCATGTCAGCCTAGGACTTAAAATATTTAACAGCTTTGCTGCTTTTATTCCTCCTTGCTGTGCTCAAGCAAGAATTGTCCACTAAATGTCTGGGAAAGAACTGAAAATTATGAGTTGACTTTTGCACGCAATAATTATTGGGCCTCATCTTAATGACCTCAGAAGAAATTTATCAGCCAAGAAAATTTTAATTTTTTTTAATTCAGCATAATTTGTTTTCCTTCTCTGTTGCACCCAAGTTTAGAAGTACCAAAAGAGCCCAGCTATATTATTAAAACTCTACCTAAAAATACCTGTTCATTTATTAAAAATAAAAAAAAATCTCTTGAATGAAAACTGCTTAGCACAGCCAATATTAAAATTCATTAAAATATGAAAATAAAGAACAAACCAACCCTCAGCTGCTCTTTTTTCCTACTTTCACTTCAATACAGCCTCTCCTAAATACATGCAAAAAGTTTAAGTACATTACAGAAGGATTACTGACTCCGAAGGACTCATTTATAAAATGAAGTCTCATTGGGAGGAGCTCCACTAATTGGCAATTAAGTCAGGTCATTATCTACGAAGAGAGAGAATACCTGCAGATATTTGTGGTTTCTTTCAGCTGCCTGTGAAAGGGAGTGTCTGGGGAAAAGAAAAGCAGTAACTTTGTTTAAGACTTTTCTAGAACTGAAACATTTTTCCTGAGGAAAAAAAAAATCAATTCTTTTTAATGTTAAGCAATGTTGGCTTTTCAGGTGTTTTTCAGAACTAGATATTTGCTCCTCCATTTTTTAATTTTAATGACAAAGATATTTATGGCAAAACCAACACCTCTGGTTACCAGCTGAGTGTGGAAGGGGACAAAGCTTGTGTAGGGTATTTCCAGGTGGTGTTAAATTCTTTAGGGACTCCCAGGTTTTTACATTAAAGTCATGGGAGATAAAGCAGGAAGAAAATAGGTGTCCTGACTAATTTTAAGTTAAAAAAGCGAAAAATAAGTTTCTTGCTCACTGGCTCCAGGTGGTGAACTTAGAGTGTCCTGACCCTTAAATGAGATCAAATATTAATGTGTGTCGGAGGAGCCTGAGCCTGTGAAAAGCAAAACACAGGATGTAAAATATTATCTTATCAAATTTATGTGGAGAACTAAGGGGAAGATACCAATTTGCTGATTTGGTGCTTGAGTGTGTAGAGGGTAATTCAACTTTAGGCTCCTGGGCACTGCTGTGAGGCCCCAAAATTAAAGGCAAGTGGGTCAGTACCAGAGGACTGCAAAATTCAGTTTTGTGTGGAATTCAGCCCCTGTTCCCAAGCCCTTCATGGGTGTGTGTTCTACCAAGAGCTGGGAGGAGCTGCCCCATCTTTTGCTTAAACAAGCATTTGTATTCCAGGCTGTATTATTTACTCATATTTCTGTTGTTCACATTTGGCTCAAAACAATCTTAGGAATTGAATGCAGAGGTTGGAGTAAGGTTGTTTCTTACCAAGGTTTAATTCTCACTAATTCATCTGAATGGTGTCTTCCCCATGCATTACTGGCTTGTTGAACTGCAAGAAGCACCTTTTTAATTTCCAAAGTACTTTGATTCCTTCAGGCAAATCTGCATGTGGGATTAATTAGTAATCCCATTACTCATGGGATTGCAAGCATAACTGGTTACCTTTGCTCTGGGATCTTCCCAATTGCTGCCTCTCCATGGTGGGGAGGGGCCTCCCTTGTTTGCCTGTCAGCACATCTCCCAAGAGAAAATTCAGTTGCCACATGTTCTTAAAAGGGGGACAGAGAGTTTGGAGAAACAAGCTGTCACCATTTGGGATTACACAGCAATCCGTTTGCTAGGCAGTTTCCCTGGACCTGAGATCCATTAATAGATCATGTCAAATTTATTTTCCTCTGCTATTTTTCTCATCCATAGGAGAAACAGGCTGGATTTATGGTAGCAATCTTTTCTTTATGGACAAAATACTTGCCCTAAAATTCTTGACATTCCTGCAGATCTTGAGCTGAGAGGGTGTGTGTATTTCTGTTTCTGTGCTTGTTTTGCATGCCTCCCTCCCATTCTTCCCATTCTGCATCTGATGACTTCTAACTTAGGCACCAATCCCACAGCACTGCCCATCCAGCTGTGGGCTGGCCCAAACATCTGCCTGCCACATACAGGCTGCTGTGACACGAGCACTGTGAAGGGCAAAGGGGATTTTTGGATCCTCCATCACTTCACATTCTGTCTGGGTTTCTACTCAGAGAACCTTTAAAGTATCTCACATACCTGGCAGGTCTCTGCTGTGCAGCTGTGAGCAAAGATTACCTGAGAAGCCCCTGAGAAGCCCTTGTGTGCCTTCTTGCTGCACTCCTGGAGAACATGATGTATTTTGTGTGGAGAATGACGCTCTGACCCTCTTTGCCCTGACCAAAACACCGTGGGCAGCGTGCTGAGCTCACATTCCCATGTTTATGTAAATCCTCCTCAGCCTCACAGCTCTGGGTGAAATTTATCACATTGCAGGTCACGGCCACAATTTCTACAAGAGGCGGAAATGTGAGGTTACTGCTAAGGCTTTTGGGAAGTCCTCCATGGTTTTAGTGAAAGGGTATTCACTGAGCAGCTGCTGACACAGCAGCTGTCAGCTGTAACACCAAGGGATGTTTTCAGGCACAACAAACTTGTCTGCATTGTCTGAAAGACCTTCTAGAACTTTCCCCCGCCCAGTTGCAAAGTTATGGGTGAATAATGCACAGGGAGGGTTTCCAGTGCGCACCAATTCATGAAAGCTGTCAAGGACTCTCTTAAAAATTCTCAGTCTGTATTTTTTTTACCACAGACCACCTTCTGTATCTCCCCAAGAGACCTGGTTTCCATCACTTTTTCCTTGTTTGTGGAGGTCATAGAAATGCAGAATCTTTTGGGTCGGAAGGGACCTTAAACATCTTTTGTTTCAACCCCTGCCATGGGCAGGGACACCTTCCACTGTCCCAGATCACTCCAAGCCCCATCCAACCTGGCCTTGGACACTTCCAGGGATCCAGGGGCAGCCACAGCTCCTCTGGGCACCCTGTGCCAGGGCCTCCCCACCCTCACAGGGAACAATTCCTTCCTAAGATGCAGCAGTGCTCTACCACAACCTTTTTGAGGATGTCACCTGCAGGTGTAAAAAGAGACTGTCCCCTAACTCCCGACTAGCTCAGATACTAAGAGAAAGCCTGTTTTCCCCGCATAGACAGAATAAAAGATCACAAAAAAGGCTCTTCCCCCACCCGAGGAGAATACGAGGTTTATTCCTTGTGAGGTCCCAGGAGTGGAAAGAGGGCGAGGTCAGGGCACAGAGGTCTTTTCTAGGGTCTGGGAAGGGGGTGGGGAAAAATTGGATCACAGCCAGCTAAGCAGACCAGGGGGGAGAAGGGTCAAACTACATGACATTCCAGGGGTGAGGGATTTACCATTTCCAATACATTTAGGGTACTGAGTTACAACAGTCACCACCTGGATTCACACCATAAAATGACAGGAGATCTCTCAGTGCTTCATTATTGATGCATTTTTGCATCTTGCAGTGCTTCTAGGAGAGAATGAACCACTGCCAGGAGGCTCAGGGTGATCCAAGATGTCAGGATGCTGGAACTTCAGTTCTAATGTTGGGTTGTTCCAGAATTCACAATTATGAGTCTACAATTAAATTACTGACAAATAAGTAAAGATAAAATAAGGTTCCTAAGGTCAGAACATAAATTAAAAGTATTCCACGTTTTTATCCCTTAATATTCTGCCACTAAAATCGAGACTTTGAAAAATGTTGCATGTTTCAACATCGTCCCCTTTGTCCCAAATCTTGATTCACATGTAATTTGAGATTGTTTTTTACAAATCATGAAGATCTGAGTGATTATTTTCCTTGCACCCTCTGGTGGCTGCAGGTTCCCCTCTGGTGGGTAGAGAGCAGCAGCCTGACAAAAGCTGGTGTTGCTGGGTCGCTGCTGTCATTCCTTGGCCATAAACACTCCAGTGAGCTCTTGGATCAGAGCTAGGGGCAAAGGGGGAAAGAAATTCAAGACTACATCTACAGGACTAAATTCCATATGACTCTGTCTCGTTTAGAAATATATTTGGGAAGCATGTGACTTCATAAAGGACCTAAAATATAATCAAGATGTACCTTCTTTCTCCAGGTACAGGAGAAAGGTCCCAATTTTATGAAGATTAGGAATGGAAGTTGCATCAGCTTCAGAGTTTGGTTGTACAGCCTTCACTCTGAGCATTTTTCCTAGCTACAGTGAGATATATTTTTTTTTTTCTTTTTTTCCTTTCTTTTTTTTTTCTTTTTTTTTTTCTTTCTAATGTTTAGGTGAAATATTTTCACTTCATGGAAGTGACAATCTGGAATGATTCTGTACATCATGCAGTGCTCAAACTTTCTCTATGATCAGCTTCAAGCACTGATATTTGAATATTGTGCTAGAGCTAGGGAGAGACTGTGAGGGTTAAAAGTCAGCTTTGCAAGACAGAGTTCAGCAGGGCTTAACTTAATCTGTTATCCAGAGGGATTGTGTAGCCCAGGCTGGACCCTGCTGCAGTCAAGCAGTCTTTGTGCCTGAGCTGTTTATGTTTTAAACAATCACTGCCAGGGTTCTGGTGGCTCTCAGGGACTCTGTGTGCACATCTCCATCCACCCCCACACCAGACCAGCTCACTCTGGCCTTGGGTTCTCCTCAGTTATGAATTATTGATTCAAAACTAGGGAGTGACCCAGACTTCAGAGTGTGTGACCCTTCAGAGGGACCTCAATAGGTGGAGAGAGGGGCAGAGAGGAACCTCTTGAAATTCAATTCTTCCCTTTCCCAGCTCCCTCAGCTGCTCCAGGCCCTTCCCCAGCTCCATTCCGTTCTCTGGACACTCTCCAGCCCCTCAATTCTTGTTGTGAGGGACCCAAAACTGAACATGTTAAACTCTCCAGCTTCCCATGCAAAGAAAGGTTGCACATCTGCCTTTATTGTTCCCACTTTTGTTCCCACTTTTGTTCCCACTCTATTCCTGGGTTCCTGGTAGAATTTCTACCAGGCAGAGCAGATGTCAATGTTTATTTCACTCCCAGCAGAGAAATTCTTGATTTGCTCCTGTATGAATATCTCAGAAACAGATAAGTTCATTGCCCACATTAAGAGAACAGGCAAAGCTGAAAGTTAAAAACATATGGAGTTTCTGTGTTACTGCAATAAAAATGCAGCGAGCTGTGAATTTCTTTTCACATATGTGGGGGTATTTCTACTGTTCAGTTCTCAGCTTTATTTTGCCTGAATAAAAAAATATTCAGAATTTTCCTTCCCTAAGAAGAGATGGCATTGTCAGAGGTGGAAACCTGGTGAGTCCAGAGGAGGCCACCAAGTTGTTCAGAGGGTTGGAGCAGCTCTGCTGAGGAAAATCTGTGAGAATTGTGATTGCTCATCCTGGAGAAGAGAAGGTTCTGAGGTGACCTAACTGTGGCCTTCCAGTGCCTGAAGGGATCCTGCAAGAAAGATGGAGAGGGACATTTTACAAGGGTCTGGAGTGACAGGAGAAAGGGATAGAGCTTCCCACTGCCAGAGGGCAGCATTAGATGGGATATTGAGAAGAAATTCCTCCCTGTGAGGGTGGGGAGGCCCTGGCACAGGGTGCCCAGAGAAGCTGTGGCTGCTCCATCCCTGGAAGTGTTTAATGTCAGGTTGGACAGGGCTTGGAGCAACCTGGGATACTGGAAGGTGTCCCTGCCCATGGCAGGAGTTGGAACAAAATGATCTTTAAGGTCCCTCCCAACCCAAACAATTCCATGATGTTTCTGGTGGGGGTTTTTTTACATCACACTCTAACTGTGAGTTCCACAGAAATGCTCATGGAGCAATGGACACATCTGCATCCATCAATGGGCTCGCTGTCCTGGGAAGGAGGGGGACACTGGTGAGACACATCTGGTGAGTGGTGGGACACAGAGATGCCTCCTTGGCAGGACTAATGAGAAAAGAGGTTCTCCTTTCCTCTAAACACCCCACAGCAACGTTTATCCACTCCCAACATTTTCCATTCCAACCCCAAAGCCTCTTTGTCCCTGCATGCCCTCATAAGTTCCATAGCCAATAACACCTGCTTCCTTCAACTGCTCAGTGGAGAAAGGGTTTTTTTGGTTGGCTGCCTGTGCTGGATTCCACAAGGTCAGTGATCTAATCCCTCTCCTTATCCCAGTCACTAAAGTCTGCTCTTCCCCAGCTCAGTGGGAGTCTCCACCTGGCTTCCTTCCCCCATCCTTGCAGGGCCTTTTAATTTGAGTCACCTCTGTTCAGTGCACAGAACAGTCTATGAGCAAATAGCTGTCCATTAAAGGACGCACTTGTTCCGTGTGCAAGTTGTAAACACTGTCAAAAACAATTTCCTAATGCACGTTCAGAGGTGGGTGGAATAAAGATTTCCTGGGCAAATCTTAGTGCTGCTTATTATTGATTTTCTTTTCTCTACAGCCCCCATTGTACATGAAAATTTTCTCTTTCTGCTCAAACACATTAGCAGGTCATGCAGGGCTCCTTGGTATGATATTTTTACCTTTTTCATAAATGCCAGCAATCTTTTCTTATTTCAAAAGCTTTAGTTATCTCTCAGGGAGGGGAGGGGTGGTATTTCTTGGAGCAGGAAGGAACCTGAAAGCCTATTGACTGAGAGGCATTCAAAGGTTTTATTTTTAAAAGCTGAATAATCAGATATATACGCCTGAATCCTAAGAACAGAATTAGCTTGTACTTCAACACTAGTTGTTCATTAGTTTCGGCACTATAGTTTAATTCTAAGAAAGAAAGAAAAAAAAAAAACATTCTTGTTTGCATGCATGACTTTATCACTGAGCCAGCAGCGTTTTCTCACAGTCTGTTTGTCAAAAGAAAAAGGGAAACAATAAAAAAAATCCCAGCAGCAAAACCTGACAAGTTGTTTGGGTTTTTTTTCCCAGTGGTCAAAAAATATGCAAATTTATTAACAAATCACAGAATGAATAAAACTGTAAACATTTGACAAACCACTGTGTTCTTTTAGACCAGCCAGAGCACCTTCCAGCTTTTCCTATTTTTGGACTTGTTTCCTCTGGTTTTGCTCAAATTGTTATAGTTATTTTCCCTTGTCCTCCTGTAAATGTGCATCCAGGGAGGCAATAAGTTCCCCAGCTCTCAGCAGAGGTGATGTATTTAACAGTTCTGAGCACAAAAGTGATTTAGACTTCACCTGTTGGGTCCTTTACACAAATACTCATTCGTGAGACTTCCTGATAGGCAGAAACATGCCTACACCTTCAGTTTGAGAAATTTATTTATTTTTCACTGTTTATGCAGCTGAGCAAGTGGAGCTGGAGCAGCCACTCGCTGGCAAAGCCAAACTTTTGTTCCCAGTCATGACAAATGGGGTACTTAACCTTTCAGGATAAATGTGCTTCACTCTGGACAGCCTCCCTTGGAACAGGGCTTCTGGTTTCTTTTATTTCAAGCTGATTAAGGAAACATCAGCACACAGACAGCAGTTTTACTCTCTTTAGTGAAAATTACTTGGCTGGCCTTGATGTCAGAGCAGACACCATGGGATAATTCAGGTTGGGAATCACTGATCCAACCTCCTGCACAAATAGAGCCAACACTGAACTTAGACCAGGCTCTTCAGGGCTTTATTTTGTGTGTTCTTGAAAGCCTTGAAAGGATGGAGACCATGCAATATTTCTAAAAAACTACTTCTTTTGCATTAATTCATGATTTCAAGTGCCATAAAATGGATGTTACTAGTCTGTATTAGCATATTTAAAAGGCCCCAAGGTCATACAAGTGCATGTTTCACTGCCATCAACCTTTAAACCACTAAGTCAATAATAACTATAAATGTGAATGGTTGTTATTTTCCATCTTAAAGGTTTATTTATCAAATATTTAAATAGGATTAAAATCCCTGAATTCCCAAAAAGATTATTTGTTGGTTTTGCTTAGCAGAGTGTTAATACATTAATTTCTCTTCTGCTAACAATTCTGTGTGGAAGTGCTTGAATCAAAGGTAAATGTTTTCTCAATAAATCATGATGAGTGATGCCTGAACTGGTGAATAAATATTCAATACCAAATCAGTACAAGAATATCTGTGCAACTTGCTCTAGGTGACCCTGCCTTGGCAGGGAGGTTGCATTAAATGATCTTCAGAGTCCCTTCCAACCCTGGCTATTTTGTGAATATATTCTTGTATTTCGGAAAGATGAGATGTACTTGTTCATTAATTTAATTTTACATCCAATGAGGTTTATAAATAGAAACCTTGTTAGACAAATAAGCTGGTATAAGCAGCTTTAGCAATATTGGAAAATGTCAGTGTGAGATCCTTTATTAGATGGCAAAAGGATCATTAAGTACAGTTACAGAATAATTTTAAAAAACCTAATTACCGCCCTACATGAATTCTTTTTGCATGAACTGAGGAGATTATTCCATATCCCCAAAGGGGTTTGGGGTTTTTATTGAGGGGTTTTTTTTGCATATGTTTACAGGATCTTGCACAGCAGTTTTTGTCTCTACCACTTATTTAGGCTTTGAGTTGCTCTCATCAGCAGTGCAAGGTCACCTTGTCCAACCTGTGCTTTTCACAGAGGGCAGGAAACACAATGGTTTGAGATAAGGCTGGAAAAAACATCCCAGAGTTTTCAGCCCTGCCATCCATTCCTGGTGAAACCATGGCATATAACCAAGTCCATAAACAGAGAAAACTCCCTCCTGATCTGCAAAAGCCACGTAAGGTTTGTGTCCCTGCTCTTCTTTCAACAAATTGTTTTCAACACACTCATTAAGCTGCCACAAAAACTTTTAAATTTGTTCTGGATGAACTGGCCTAGAAGTTATTTTATTCTCTCTTCTACCTTCCCCTCAAATTCATCTCTTTACTCCTGATATTTTTCACTGGAAGTGACACATGTCACGTACTTAAAAGTAGAACTTTTCGGCTTTCTCTTAGTAAGTACTACGACCTCAAATCTAATGAAGAGAGTGGGTTTTTCTAAGCTTGGTGGGATGAATTGCCCTGTGAGTATCCTCATATTTTCCTGGTCTTAGAGGTGCCAGAAGAATTGTAGGTTGTTCAAATAAGTTCAAGCTGGATGGAAATAAATAAAGGCAAGTGAAAGAGCCTTGTCATCAACAAACCAACTCCTCTAGCTGCTTGTGTCAGGTAATTCACTCTTTCCTGAATGCAGAATAAATCAAGCAGTCTTCAGTGCTTCAGACCAGGTCTCATCATGGAGCTGCAAACCCTACATTTCTCTGAGGGTATTTCTACAAATTCTTACTTTTACTGCAGTGTGGCTTGCTAGGAATTAGCACCAACTCTCCATCCCTTGGCCTGCACTTTCAGAAGCACCTTCCAAGACTTTATGTGCCTTTCCATGCCCTCTGCAGCTCAGAAAGACATTCAGGTGCTCCATGATGAGGAGACATCACTGACAGCTCTCCTTAAGTCAGAGCAGCTGTGAGGTTGCTCTAAACAACATCCTTCAGTGGTGCAGGTTCAAAGTTAAACCCTATTCAGTGTCCCCTTTCTTCTGTACATGTAGGGGCTTCTGAGCACCTAAAACCTTATTTATAAAACCTTATTTATAAAACCTTATTTATAAAATGCAGAAGTCCATGCTGAGCCCCAGTGTGCACACAGCCATTGCAGTTTGGGAATGCACAAAAGGCAAAGAAAGGCCTGGATATGCTTAAAGAGTTCCTCATAGAATCATGGGAGGGTTTTGGTTGGAAGAGACCTTAAAGAACATCTAATTCCCACCCCCTGCCATGGGCAGAAATACTTTTCACTGCACCACCTTACATTTTTCAAAGGAACAACTTGTTTAGCAGCAGGACTGTAAGGCAAGGAGGTTAATTGTGTCTCACAAGGGCAGAGAAAACGTGGGATAACAGCAGGAAAGAACAAGACTAGCTCAAGACCGTGTTAAGTTCTGTATCAGCTGTCACACTGCAGGGTGGGGACACTCAGAATGAGAGGACTTTTTCATACATGTTTCTTAGCAACATTAGAACAGGACTTTTATTAGGAAATAATAATTTTGTTTATTTATTTATTTATTATACTTCGAGGAAGGTGGTTGTTCTGTCTTTCAGCATTACCCAAAGAAAAAGTCAGTGTAAACTAGAAGCTCTCCTGCTAATTAACCTCCCTTCATGAGAGAGGTGAGAAAGAGCCAATGTAAACACACAGAAATAAGGTGCATTAATACCAAAGGGTTTGGGTGATGCTTTTGTGTTGGAAGCAACAGTGTTCAAATAATGGAGTTGCTCATTGGACTGAACTTTCAAGTGATAGGAACACGTAGACCTGCTCAAGTAAACAACTGGTTCTACAAAAGCTTCTGCTGGTGCAAAATCCTTCATTTTTTGGTGTCACTGCACAGGTATTTACACTCAATGAACTGGTTCCACATTCAAGCATATTGAATTTTTGATGCAATTGAGCACAGCAGTGAACAGGAACAGATATTGGTGTTAAGAAAACAGGCCAATTCTTCTTCTGACACAAAATGTGTCAGCAGGAAAACGATGAGTTGCGTTTGAGAGAAGACTTGACTGCTTTTATTTTCCTCTCTTGTGCACCATGATGGTTTGGGCATCACTTTTCCTTTTATACCAGGGTACAGCTCAGGGATAGGATGCCCCAAGAGAATCATCCATCCTCAGGGGGTGGGCATTGGCCAGCTCCCACAGCAGAGATCAGAAAGTTGGGGAATAACCTGAGGAAATGTGGAAAATACTGTTAAAAAATAACAGCTGATCATGTTAAGGGCATGTGATGCAGTGGAGGCTGGATGTGTTCAGGTTACAAACATGGGAGAAATGCAGATTCAAAATTTAGAGAACATCCTTAGCTTTCAACATACACATGATTGTTTTACCCAAAGATTTAAAAAACCCACAATTAATACCAAGACTATGCCCCCATATATGGTCATGGAATATGATCAGGATTTTTTCTTTTTTTTCCCACAAAATCATGTGAAACATTTTGAGAGGACTAGATAAATCGTTTATTTCATTACAATTACAGTGGTAAAATTCCAGGGATGACCCAGATTCTTTGATTTTTCCAGAGTCTTCTAAACACCAGGTGTCTGCCCAAGTGACTGTGATGTCAGAACCAATATGCTGGTTCAATAAACCATATAATAAATATAACGAAGAAATAAACCCATCATAAATCCAGGTGGTTTTCCTCTTCAGATCTTCCCCTGCATTGCCGTGTTGTAGGGACCTACAGGCAGGCTGGTGAGGAAGAGAGGTTTTTCTGCTAATTAAGGCATTGAGGGGCTGCAGCGTGTCCAGGGAAGGGAACAGAGCTGGGGAAGGGTCTGGAGCAGCTGAGGGAGCTGGGAAAGGGGCTCAGCCTGGAGAAAAGGGGGATCAGGGGGGACCTTGTGGCTCTGCACAACTCCCTGACAGGAGGGGACAGCCGGGGGGGTCGGGCTCTGCTCCCAGGGAACAGGGACAGGAGGAGAGGGAATGGCTTCAAGCTATACCAGAGAAGAATTAAACTGAGTATTAGGGAAAATTTCTTCATGGAAAGGGTGTCCATCCCTGGCACAGCTGCCCAGGGCAGTGGTGTAATCCCCATCCCTGGAGGGATTTAAAAGCCATGTGGATGTGGCACTTGGGGACACGGGTCAGTGGTGGCCTTGGCAGTGCTGGGGGAATGGTTGGACTCAATGTTAAAGATCCTTTCCAACCTAAATGATTCCATTAATTATCCATACTTTTATTCCGGGCAGCCTGTTACCACCTTCTCTTCCATCTTAGTGAGATCAGCAACTCCTTTATAACCCTTATATGTTTTTCAGCTTAATATTGACTGTTTGAATTCGTCACAATTTCCCTTAATTAAACTTTTAGCAATATTCTGCCTTCAGAAAAGGATGAGTAATAACCAACATGTCAAAACTACTTGTATTTATCACTAGAGATGTATCATGGTCCTCAAAATGCTATAAGCATATCATAAATGTATGGGTCCAAAATGTTGCTGCCACCTCCAGACTCTTCAAAAATAAGAGAAAAATTGCATTTCAGCAATATCAGAAACTGTCTTTGGAAAACTGAAACACTTCAAGATAAGGGGAAAATGCAAAGGTGGATTTGAGATACATCCCCAAGGGAGAAGAGACGGACCTTGATGGACCTCAAATACCTAAACATATGTGACTATAAAAGTATAAAATTATACAGAGGAAAACTGTGCATGGGTGAATCCTCCCAACCCAAAATTGCTCAACGATCTTAATGGAGAATGAGCTTATTTCTTGTAAAAATTCATCATTGGAGAGTGAGCTTTTCCTCTCTGTCAGCTCCACACATTTTCTAGACATGCTGCTGACTGTCACTGAAATTTTCTTGACAAGAATTCATGGTGGTACCAGTAGCTTCAGGGGACCTTGTCTTGACAGGAGGTGTGTAGATGTTTCTCTGGATGGCCCTGGATTTCTCCTATGCCCTTGAGGGCAGAGCCCTAAAATACTCAATTTTATTTCATACTCCTTGTCAATGCAGACAAAAAATTGCTATTATTGGAAACTTGAGACTTTTATGTAATTCCATAGGAGAAAGATATTGATGAATTCTAAGTGCATCTGACTATTAATTGGTCAATATACTGCTGGAAAACACAGTGAAGGAAAAGAGGGGGAAAAAATCAGCCCCAGATGCGTGGTATGGAATACCAGCATGCTAAAAATATTCTGTCCTGTGCTTGTATTGTTCTGACTCAATGGGAAACTGTCATGGATTTGTTTTCTTATTGACACAGAATGCCAAACTCTCAAAATATCTGCCAGTATCTTTTAGAGGCTTGTGTAATGGCATAGTTATATTGTGTCTGACATGTTTTTCAGCTGGGAACAGTCAGAAATAGGATGGAAAATGCCTCTTCCTTGCTGTGGGTTTTGATTTCCATTAATAAAAGTTCCTCTGCATGTGACACACGGAAATAATAACAATCCAGAATAAAATATCTAATATTACAGTAAGCAAAAACAGCACATTTTTCCTGTTCTTGGGTGTTGTTTTAGAAAAGTGGTGTTTTTTTCCCAGTGGCTTTCACATTTCATTCTGCTCATTGTGGGACATGGTACAAATTCCGTATAGAATATCAAGTATTAAGAAACTGGGGGGTAGGTTATGAAGGACTTGTCCACAGATATATTTTTTCTTAAGACTGAAAGCTGCAGTGAGTCATTTTCTCAGTATTAATAAAAGCTAAATAAAGATCATGCATTCTGCTCAACTAAAAAAAAAATATATATAGTAAATACCTGTTATTCAATTCTTTTGGTTTGTTTATACTGGTCTTTACTCCTACTGTGAATGTGTTTCTTTTAGATTAAATAGAAGGAAGAAGAAAAGAGAAAAACAAGTTTTTAAACAGTAATTTGGGGTTCTCTTGCAACACTTACTATATTCTTTTTTCTGTAATTGGCTCCCAAAATGAATTCAGTCACCAGCGGCACGGTTAGGAGGAAATCAATCAGCTGGTGGAATAGTGGGGATAGTTTTCAAGTGGTGATGCTGCAGCATTGGCAACAGAAAAGTAATTTTTTTTTTTTCAGTAGGAAAGAAGTTGGATTTCCCCCTGTGGCTGTTGAAATTGAGCTTATAGGTAAATTTGTTTTCACAGAAGCAACCTGGCTTGTCTCCTGCTATTGAGATACTGTCTGCTGTCGTCACAGAGTGCTCACTGCTGCAGCACTGGAGTCTGCCTGCGGAATATTTATAACGGCTGCCTACTTCACTGGGGGGAAAAATACTTTCCCAAGGACCTACTGGTTCATTATTCCTTTCTGTTGCTCAGAATCATAGAAATAAAGTGCTGGAAGAGACCTCAAGAACACATTTAGTGTGAGCAAACATAGATTCAGAGGGTGGTTTTTTTGAAAATTAATTGGACCCCATGGGCTTACAGTCTCTTCAGAGAGATGTGGGATCATGGAATCCCAGAATTGTTTAGATTGGAAAAGTCCTCTAAAGATCATCAATCCCAGCCATTCCCCCAGCACTGCCAAGGCCATCCCATGTTCCCCAGGTGCCACATCCACATGGCTTTTAAATCCCTCCAGGGATGGGGACTCCAACACTGCCCTGAGCAACTGTGCCGGGGCTGGACACCCCTTCCATGAAGAAATTTTCCCTAATACTCAGTTTAATTCTTCTCTGGTATAGCTTGAAGCCATTCCCTCTCCTCCTGTCCCTGTTCCCTTGGAGCAGAGCCCGACCCCCCCGGCTGTCCCCTCCTGTCAGGGAGTTGTGCAGAGCCACAAGGTCCCCCCTGATCCCCCTTTTCTCCAGGCTGAGCCCCTTTCCCAGCTCCCTCATGCAAACAAATACTTGGATTTTGGAGCACGTAAGTCATCATACACAAGTCAGCCATCTCATTTTTGGGGCAGAGTGGCCCTGAGGCTGCTGCTATTTCAAATTATGCATTGATCAGAAGGGTTTGGTCAAACAGCTCTTAATTGCATGTGGTTCAAGAAGGAAATTTTGGTTTCTCTCTCTCTTCTAACAACTTCAAGGAACATTACCTGTCATGCCATGACCTGACAGCATCACCATGGAGTGAGATACAGTGGAAGATTCCAAATCCTGGGACATTTCTTGGGGAATCCTCACACTGCTGAATGCCAGGGGTAACCTGCAGGCTTGGCTGCACTGGAGACAGCAAAGGTGTGTGAGGCTGGGGGCAGAAAACATCCCAGGCTCTGAGAAAATCTTGATTTCATGAGCCTCCCTATGCTGGCCTGAAGAATGCAGGACTTGTCTTTCAGTCCTGTGCTGCTGATTCAGGATTTGGGAAGGTTACCCTGGAAGGAAACAGAAATACTCACATTACATTCATCCCTGAGCAGATGGATAAGAGGTGTAAGCAGCATCTTTATTCAGTTATCTGAGCTAATAAAAGCACCCTGCAGCAAAAACAAATATCTTCTGTTTAGGAATCCAAACCACTCATTTTTGCAAATTAATTTTTTAACCTTTTTATTCCCAGTACATCCCAAAGGAAATTATATCCTTGTAAACTGTTCCCACACACACAACAACAAACTAACAATAATTTCATTTGCAAAGAGTGTAACTGAGCTTTCCTGGGACAAGTTTGCTGCTGCTGAACAGGGCTCAGGGGAATAATTTAAAATGTTCAGTTAGGAGCTGGTTCAAGAGGCCAGTGGCTGCCTTGACAGCTGGAATGTGCAGGAATTTTGGTTTACCAAAAGGCATCCAAGCTCTTCTTGACCCTCTGGGATTGCATTCTCACTGGTAGCTGCTCCAGGAATTTTTCCAATATTTAGAGTTGCCTTTTCCCTTGCTCAACCAACACTGAAAATTTGGAAGACCACAACAGGAAGATGTGCAAACAGTGAATAGCACCAGAGGGGATTATAAAAAGAGCCTTTTAGCAAACAAAGCAGTTTTTTGATGAGAAGGAGTATGGCAGAATTGTGGGCCATGAGTCAGTCTGATTTTAATAGTCTGATAGGAGAGGATGTGTCCCATCCTCTGGGGTGGCAGAAGCAGATTTTACAGCAGTGGCAAAAAACGAATAGGAATTAACCCCAGAGGGAACCTCTGCTCACATTTCAAGGACAGAAGGTACCTGAATTCAGCGTTGTCTTCAACACCACCAGTTGTCATTAATGAGAATAAACCAGTTTTCCACAGGAATTTAATTGCCTGATGACTTTTGCATGCCCAGCCAGGAGTGTATGATTTGCAAGAGGGTCTGTAATGTGGGTCTGTGGAGGAGGAGGCCAAATACCACTGTCAGTATTTTCCTTCTGTAGGACAGGCAGTGCAGCTCAACAGAGATACTTCCCATAGCTAAAGGCATGGATGGTACAAGAGCCTTTGAGATTTCTCTTACAGAGATCTCAGAAGAAATTCTGGCAAACTACAGACTGAATAATGGCTTGCACTAAACCCAGATGGCTTCTCTGGGTTTTCACTGGAGAAAGTTAAGTAGAGAGAGGAGGAGGTGGAAAGAATGCTTGTAAGAAAGCAATGTTTGAGAGACTTGGCTGCTGGTGACAAGGCTGCAGCCAGACTGGGGCTCATAAACAGCTATAAAAACAGCCCCCAGTACTGCCCAGCTGACTGGAAAGTCCTAATGAAACACCAAAAGCCACGAACTAAACATGGCATAGGAAAAGAAAACAGAGGACAGCTTCACACTTGTGTGTTTTCTACATGAGCCACAGTTCATAGGGGATCCCTTTGCAATGAAAGCTGAAGCTGAGCAAGAGCCAGGGCTCAAAGGTGGCGTAGGAAATGCAAGGTGAGGATGTGGAGGCTGCCTGGTGCATCAAGTCATAAATTTATCCTTCTGTTCTCTATAAGCTGACCCATCTCCCATGTCAAACTCATAGAATTATTCAGAAATAAGGCAGTTCCTGCTTAGCACTGAAGGTAACCCTGTAGTGCCTACGTGTGCAGCTGTAAATTTATCACCAGATCCTCAAATTCATGCTCAGCCCTGTTCTTATCTTTCCCACTTCTCCATTCATCTCTTCTTCCTTGGCCAGTGAAAGCAGCTGAACCAGTCAGGACAGAGATGATAAGGAAAAAACTGCTGCCTGGGCACACACATCAGTTTTGAGAGGGCCTAAAATCTCCAAGTCTGATAATTTTTATTAGCCAGGAGTTTATGAAGGCATGGGTTTAACCAACAGGAAAAGGGACTTGTGTGGAATTGGAAGCCTATTTGGTTGGAATTGAGTGTCCATTCCCTAACATGATGCTCCATTTGCCCCTGCCAATTGATGCCTTCTAGACCTCTGTGCTCCTGGATGCTCAAGTGTGAACTTTGTCACATTTCTCACATTCCTTTCAACACCTTTTTCAAGGTGAGTTATCACAGCTGAGGCTCCTCCCTGCCCAAAATCCCTTAAGTGACAGAACTGCTCTGCAAGCAAATTCTTGAAAATTTATTTCCTTGGAATATAGGCTGTCTTGCTTCTCCTGGAAGGATTCTTGTACTCATTTGATAAAGCCAGAGGACAAATCTACCCCACAGCCCCCTGGGCTGGTGGACATTCTTCAGCACTGACAGGTTAAGGTGACTTCTGTGTCTCAGTCATCTGGAGCAGGAAAAGAATTCTCTCCACGTTCAGCTTCACTGGTGTCACTGTATGTGGTGCCCAGAGAAGCTGTGGATTCCCCATCCCTGGAAGTGTTCAAGGCCAGATTGTTTGGGACTCTGAGCCACCTGCTCTAGTGGAAGGTGTCCCTGCTCATGGCAGGGGGTTGGCACAGAATAATCTTGAAGGTCCCTTTCAATCCAAACCATTGTGTGATTCTACAATCCTGTGATTTTAGTTTTCCTGACTAAAGGCTGCTTGCATCATTTAAATGAATTCACTCACATGAAGTGTGGAATTTTTTCTGGGTATCTACCACAATTATTATATTTGAGGGTCATGAGCCAAAAATGAGCACAGTGTTTATTTTAGGGTTGTGTTTAAAAAGAGAGCTAAAGCTGAGATTAATTTGGTAAAGTAGTCTGAAAAACAATAATGCATCTTAACTGCTATTGCAACCTGCTCCTCAGTGCTTTTTTAAGCCTAGTAGAGACATGACTGGAGAAATTGTCACCCAATAATGTGACTTATCCCAAGAGCAGATGCATAACAGGAAATAATTAACATGCTGTGGATCTTACTACTGCCTGTGGCACTGCAGTGAATAATGTAGCTGTCCAAACAGCTTTTATTTTTATCAACAATTAATTTGTGCCCAGAAAGAATAGAGATGAGCTTGCAGAAAACTACTCAGAAGGGCTATAAGGAAACAGAAAAATTTGAGGAGGCAGAGTCTAAGGCCATTTGGCCAGGATGCAATCCCAAGTGTACATTTGAAGTGAACACCTGAAAATTTATAGAAGGAATTTGAAGTAATTTTATAGAACTTCAAGAAGACTATGATGCTCTTAATTAGTAATGGTTTCCTACATAACAAATTAGTTCTTTCTGTTAATTCATTGCATCATACACAGTGCAGTTTAACTTCTACTTTCAAGGGTGTGACACCAGAAATTCAGATAAATCAGAGGAGTGTCACACTTGTATGTTCTTCTTGCTGCTGAATTAGCTGCGAATGTAGATAATGTAGAGAGAATCTTAATTTTCAAGGTCCTTTCTTACTTTGGGATTACAGCAAAAGGTCTGTAAATGCACAGAGAGACTTGAACTGGTAGGAAAAAAAAGTAAGAATAAAACTATTTCACATAAACACTTATGTTATTAATGTCTGAAAATGCAATGATAGTATGTCATGTACCACAGTGGTAGAGATGAAATGCATTATCTCTTTTGTGTCTAAAAGTCTAAAAAACCCAGAATTTGTAGAACTCTGTACAATTCTTTCATGGCCAAGACCAGGCAAGACAAGAAAATGAAACTGGTTTTCAGTATGTCTGAGTTTATACACTAAGATCTGTTTTCTTGGAAGCACTGCATTCTACATTCTCAATTCTCGTATTGCAAACCAGGAACTGCAACACTCCAGACCCCCTTGTGACTGTAAAAATTTTGCAGCCTTTCTACTATCTCCTTGGAGCCTGGAATCAGCAGATGGATTGCAGATTTTTTAATTTAATGTGGGACAATTATGGAATCAAAGAGGAGCTGCAGAGCTGCTCATTTGCCATCTACCAGCTGGATCACACCCAGCTTTGAGATGCAATCCTTTACAACTTTCCCAGACAGGTCCCTAATGAAATTACAACCCAGAAAAATCAGGACAGTCTCTGATAGCATTTGAAGCTGTGGCAGACTGGTGACTTGGAAAGGTGAAATTGGTTGGTTTGGTTTTGGTTTTGGCCTGAGGCTGCTGAAAAGGGTAGTGGGTCATTTGTGCCAAGGTTAGTTCTGAAAGTCACAGCTCTTGTGCTCATTCTCAAGCTCATTGCAGCCACCACAAAGCACAGAGATCCTCAGAAATCTATTGATATTTTGGGAGCATTGTGATCTGCCTGAGTTGAAGGATGGGACTGGAGTGGTGCCTTGGGGTGGTTCATGTTGGAGGAACTCTGATCTCCAATGTGTTTGCTTTGGGTGACTTGGGATGATCTGAAATTGAGCACAGTCCATCTTGGGGCATAAAATGCTTCACACAGTGTCCATGCCCTTCCTGCTCTGTGAGCAGGATGCCCTGTGGAGCTCCTGGTCCATCTCACCTATAAAATACTTCAGCCCTGGATGATGCCCCTGCTCTGCCTCTGCAGAGCCCAGAGGCCAAGCTCTGGAAGAGATGTCAGAGCACATTCCCTGCAATGAACCAAAGCAGAAAACTGATGTTTGGACCCCCAAGACTACTGCAAAGCTAGAGGCTCCAGAAGCATCTTCCAAGTAATACTTTCATAGTTCCACATATTAAAGGCATATAAAAATCCATGATCTGTTTATTGCTTGCCAGCGCTTGGAGATTTAACATTAAGAGCAGATTTCTTTTTTTCTAACTTCTTTTCCCATTTACATCTTATAATAGCATGAGTAGGAAGAGAAATGCTCCTTCACTCTTTCCAATGACATCAGCTCCTGGGTGCTAACCCTGTAGAGTAGCACGACTGATGCCCAAAATGATGTTCACTGTGGCAAGGGAGGGAGTGAGGCAAGGATTTGGGGAGAATGGATACAGACAGCACCAAGAGGAGCCAACATTCTCTCTGTAGGTTAACTATCACATTACAGAGCTTGGCAATACAAAATACTTCCACTGAGAAGGAATGGTCTGAGGTTTCAGAACAATTCAATATTCCCACTCAATTTTTCCTCTTGTTGCTTAGCAAGAGTGGAATCTGCAGTTAATTGAGCCACTGACAAATGACTGAAGCAAAACCAAGCTGATTTGAGGCCAATTACCAGCCACGGGGTGCTCATGACTTTGGGTCATTTTATGAGGTTTTTTTTAAGCTGACCACACATTCACAGGCAGGATGCTTTAAATAAAATCTGTGGCAAACTGGACATAGCTTTCTCTGAGGGCATTTGGGACCTCTCCAGTAGGGTTGGCTTGTGAACTGTGACCAAAAACATTTGTGCAATCTGACATCCCTCAGCTGGTGGCCTCTGATCCAAATCCAGAGGGAAATGGAATAGTTCAATACACTGATAGCAACAAACAGGAAATGTGGTTCCTGCACGTGCTTCTCAACCTAATCAGAACAAGGGGGTTGGGAACTTTTTTAGGCTGTTTTTTAGGGAACAGACCATCTCGTGGTAGAATTAGGTTTTTAATCGGTGTCATTAACATTTGTGTATCGCCATTTGGAAATTGTGTATTCTGTCACATTCTTCACTGGGTCGTTGTTCTCTCAGGCAGCCTCTGAGTGTACCAGAGGTTTCTCAGAGGGGAAAAATGTGGAGCATAGCTCCAAAATTGTTGTTTCCATTGGAAAACAATGGCTTAGAGAAGGTCTGAATGCTTCTGGAAACAGCTGATATTCTGTGCTCAGGATTGTTGAGAAAAGGGTTAACATGGTGATGTGAAAAATGCGTGGTGGAAGGGAGGGATTGGAAGTACAGAAATTATTTGGTTTGGTGCAGTCTGGGGTAAAACTCACTCCTTAGAATCCTCTCCATGCTGCTTCAGTGAACTCTGCATCAGCTGCTTTAAATACAAATCCTCACAAGGCATTTTTGGATTCTGTAGCAGGCTCACCTTGGAAGGACAGTAACCATTTGTCAGGATATATATCCAGCAATATTTCATTATCCTCCAGGTTGGGTTGTTCAATCATTCTGACCACCACCTTAAACAACTGGTGTCTGAGGGCCCTGTTTGACTCAAAGATCCTCTGCATGGGTAAAGGACAGGTATACATTGAACAGTACATAAAGGTAAAAAGAGTCATTATAAATAAATACTGTTTTCTAATAAGCACTAAATTATATGGAATTAGAAGACATAAATATGTAAATTGTTCTTTTTACCTTCTACAGAGCTCATGATAAATGAGGCATCAGTTTCTACACAAAAGCAAATTTCTGCTAAACAAAATAGTTATAAACACAAATTTCTTAAGAGATTGATTTTTGCTTCTTTTTTCTGTAAGCCTAAATTATTATCTTCACTGTCTAGAGTTCACAGGCTAAAGCAAAGAAGTTTAATGGTAAATGGTACACACTGAAAAACGTAATTTTGTATTCTGAGTCATGTTTCGTGACCTGATTTTACATCTGTGAAGTTTGTCAGTAAATTTGTCCATCACCACTGGCCATGGGCACAAACTGAAATGCAGAATGTTCCATCTGAAAAAATGGAAACACTTTTTTGGTCTAAGGATGATCCAGAACTGGTGCAGGTTTCCCAGTGAGTCTGGGGAGTTTCCTTCCTTAGAAATACTAGAAAAAACAACTACACTCAGTCCTCTGCAGCCAGCTTTGGGTGACCCTGCTGCAGCAGAAGGTTGGAACAGAGATCCCTTCCAAACTCAGCTGCTCTGTGACTCTCTGAATTCTCTTGAACATGGGAAAATTATCAATCCTCAATGTTCTGCCTTCTCAAATTAAAGCTTAGCAACACTATGCAGAAATGTCTTTAGGAATTGCAGGGTACAAAAAGTATTTCGTTTGAAAGATCATTGTGGGTATTTTGTTCACTACCTCCAAATGCACATAACTGTGAACTTCAGTCTGTCTAACACAGCATCATCTGCCAAGATTGAGCAGTCAAGTGGATAATTACCTCAATCTGCAGCTCCTGCAAGCTGTCCCACTCCTTTCCTGTAGCTGAGTGATTCTTTGGGGGTTCTGAAGTGTTTGATACCTTTGCAGATGTCAAAGGTCGACCCCAGAAGGAAACTTCAAGAAAAAGAAAATTAATTTCTGCTCTTGTTAGCAAGAATGAAACTTGCAGACAGGATGAGTCCGTTTTTCTATTATAACATGTTGGAATTCCAGTGAAATGTCCTCTGCAAATATGTTTAAAATGCCACAAAAGGTTTTGAAGTGACAAACCCATGATTCATCCCACTTTCACCTCAGCTCTAACAAACTGCATCACTCTGCCCTTATCACAGGAGCTTTGAATGAGGTTTGGGAGGATGAGAAATGGATGAGAGCAATTAGAATTAGAAACATCATTAACTAATATGATGTAAAGGCGGGGGAAAGATTGAAGCAGAGTGTTTTACAGCAAGTGTAAAAATAAATTATAAAAAAAGAAAAATGGCAGCTTCACACTAGGCTTGCTTTTCTTCTTTTTAGTATTCTTGTAAAGGGAAAGTCCAGACTTTAAATGAGCAGCACATAGCTGCCAGAAATACATTAAACACTCACCACATAATTGTTTTCACTCTGTCACTTCTTACACAGGTGAAAAAAGGAGCCAGCGTTTGAACACTGGTATAGTCTAAGTTAGAGATAACAGTACTGAAGATGTAAAGAAATCAGGAACACAGAACAGAACAGTTGCCTGACAGAGAGAAAAAAGACCCTTGATCAAGGAGGCTTGAAGACACAGCTGAATAATGAATTAATGATTCTCACAGCCAGCTGGAGAAATGTTATCACCCTTTAGATCACACTGCAGTCTAATGTGAAGCTGAGAATGTGCTTTCTTATCTCAGAGTCTCTGGGGACTGTATATTCCAGGTGCCTGATAAAGAGAGTTTCCTCTGCTGGAGAACTGCTGAAAGGCTGCACTGCAAGGCTGAATTAATTTTATAATTCAGTAATAGCCTTGGCTCTTTTTTCCTTTTTTTCCCTTTTTTCCCTTTTCTTTTTTTGCTTTATTTTTGGAACAAGAGTATAACTTTTCCCAGCAAAGTGTGTAGATCCACTTCTTTTCATAAACACTAATGACCAATCCATTTAATCATGTAATAAGAGAAAGATTTGGGCAACTTATTTGGACACCTACACCTATTTGACCTTCTGTTCTTTATTCTATATTGAATGAGGGGAGGAGGGAGAGAAATTGGCTTTGGGGGGCAGATGGGCAGCACTGGTTTTGCCACTGAAAGCCCTACAGGATACATGGAATGAAAGGAAAAAACTGATCCTTATTGCTAAACAGGATACCAGGGACCCTTGAAGTTTCAATATTTTGTATGCATTTTGACTGATCCTATCAAATTTGATGCATTTATTAGTGTTCCATGTACTTGCCCATGTTTCTAAAATTAATCAGCTCTTCTGAGTGCTCACTCAGATTCCTGCCCTTTTCCCAGATAATTCACTCTGGGCAAGGAAGGTGGGACAAAGTTCCATTTCTCTAAACCTCTGTACTCCACTGATGCTGGAAATGACCAGGTCTTACTGGTCATAATGGTTCCCGTTGTCTTCCATAAATTTTTCAGAGAAAGGTGCAAGTTGGCATCCCTGAATTGAAAGATCCTCTTCTGTTGTGGATGCCCCATCCCTGGGAGTGTTCAAGGCCAAGCTGGATGGGGCTTGGAGCAACCTGGAATAGTGAAAGGTGTCCCTTGGAATTAGAATTAGAATTAGAATTAGAATTAGAATTAGAATTAGAATTAGAATTAGAATTAGAATTAGAATTAGAATTAGAATTAGAATTAGAATTAGAATTAGAATTAGAATTAGAATTAGAATTAGAATTAGAATTAGAATTAGAATTAGAATTAGAATTAGAATTAGAATTAGAATTAGAATTATGTGACCCCTGAGCATCTGGACATAGGTAAACTCAGGATTGTGCCATACAGGGCTCCTGAAGCATCCTAAATAAATTTTGAAGCCATGGGACAGCCCTGAAAATTCAGTGGAAAGTACTTTTTTCATGAAAATCATCATATTGAAGCCTCCTGTTTGTGTTTTTGGCGTGTAGGTTCAGCCAAGGATACATTTTGATTTGAGTCCCAGGGGCTACTAATGCCACCTTACCCCTTTCAAAGCTTTAGAATGTAAGAGGGAAGGAATAGAAGCATCTCTCCTCCTACCCTGTTTTCAATTCCAGCAGACAATCCCACGCAGCAAAGAGAATTTAATTGTCAGTAAATCTGTCCCCAAAGGGAGCTCACCACTCATCTGAGCCCACACCAGCCTTCCCTGTTTCAAAACTTTTCACTGAGGAACATGTACAGCTCATTTACTGCTCCCAAAATCTGAATTTAGAGCAAACTCTGTGACTACAGCGTGTTAAATATTATGAGCTAAGATATGAGGAGGAAAAGGTGGATGAAAAATGATGAAAAGGCAGCCTCTGTGTAGAAGCATTAATTTAAGTGATACCAAAGAGCAATAATCCAAAGACTGTGAAAGCTTGTAATGTAAAAAAAAACAATATTTACTCCAGGAGTAATAACAGAGCTCTCTACATGAGTAACTACAGCATCTATAATGCAATTTGTGATGCAAAATTGCTCAAAAAACTCTACTAAACTAAAGAAAAATTTGCTAGAAGGGACAATAGAATTAAGGACAACAATAAATTGGAGAACAAGCGAGCTGAGGATGTGGAAAAGACCTTTTGCACAAATCAGCAGCAGGAGGAGAAAGACATTGGAGACAAATGGGGCAATCAAAGGAGCAGCTATCAGGATTTCTTCTATATCCTGCTCTTTGGAAAAAGATCATTACTCCAGAGACAGATTTGAGCAAGCAGGTGGGAAATAGAAATGATTATTAGACTAGTGGACCAAGAGGATGATTTGAGTGCAAGTGATGGCAACTGCTGAGAGCAAGTGGAAACAGTTTAACCTCCATGAGAAATACATTGAAGTCCTAATCATTTTATAGAATAATTTTATTGTCTTCAATTAACACCTCCAGGTTTTGGTGAAGTGCCCAAGAATTTCTGTAGTTACTGATATATTTTTTTCTTTTTTTGCCTCTGGCATTCAGTCTTCTGGCTGCATTGCCGATTGAATAGAGTTATTTTTCATTTTTATATTTTAATTATCATTATTATTCAGAGCTTTGGTATTTAGCTAAGAAAATGATCTTGCAGAAGATTATTGTTGTCTAATACATCCTTAGGGGGTGGTGGTATGTATCTATATCTATATCTATCTATCTATATCATCTATATCTATCTCTCTCTATATATATCTCTATATATAAATATCTATATATATCTATATATATAATTCCCCTTCAATTTATAGTGCCCCATTACAAGCCTTTTGGGGTTTTGGAATTACACAGAAAAGAAAAACAACAGGAAAATGTTTTGGAACATAATTTCTTTGCTTGCTGCTGCTGAAGATTTTACTTGCTCCATTTTCTAGTCCTGTTCTTTGTATCTCTTTTGTTGGAGATCAAAGAAACAAGAGATTTAGATTCCAAATAATACACAGTGAATGGTAGGACTGTCTTGTCTGAACACAATTCTCTGTAATTTTTTGGTCTTAATGTAAGATTCTTTGATAACATGATCCCATCCTATTGATGCTTTGTTCTTTAGCTTCACCCTTGATCCTGTGCCCGTAACACCTGCAGGGTGGTTGTTCCAGAAATGGGACTTTAGACATCCTTCCAGGTTTCACAGTGGAAAGAGAGTCCCTGCCCTGAAATGGTGATTATGGAAGGATGTTTTGGTAGTTTTCAATTTCTCTTGCCATCTCCCAGCTCAGGAATATTGACAAGAATGGAATATTGAAAAATTGGTCCCTACAGAACCTCTGGATATGCACTGCATATGCTCTGTATGGTCCAACCAGGATTTATTGGAACAGTTCCATTGACTGTGGTTAAATGCCAGCAAGAGGGAGCTTAATTTTCCAGATTTCCAGAGCTCTTTGTTGTTCATGTGGGAGTTCATCTGATGTCTTGATTTCTGTGGGGGTATGCTAATTTCCTGCCTGTGTTTAATGACCCCATCAGCTCCTGAACCCACACAGCAAACCCTGAAAAAGGACTTCACACTGTCACTGTCTGAGGAGGAGTCTGCATCTCCTCTAATGACTATGTCCTAATTAGCTCTTGTAATGATAACCAAAGATTTGACACTCCTGTGATGTAAAACAAGTTTTAGTTTGAGTTAAAAGTACGTGGTGTTCTTTCCCTGAAGTTGGGAGTGTGGGGAGATGCATTATTGATGAGGGTTTCTATATCAGTCCAGGTTGATTCTCCTTAGAACAGTCTTTAATTTTTATGAAAAATGAAAGCTGGTCTTATAAATACCAACCTGCATTTCCTATGGAGATAAGAAATGGACACATAACTTATGGGCAGGGCACTGGAGTATCTGCATTATGAGTGGCTGTGTCATTCAGGAGTAATTCAAGACCTTTTAAGTTCCCTTTCAATTAGCATTTCTGCAGTTGCTATTTATGATGTCAATATGGAAGGTGTGGAATGACTGTGTGTGTAAAAAACCCTCAGCCACATCTGATCATTTGACTTCTGCCAGCAGAATGAGTCAAGGCTAACACCAGCTTTTGAGTTTTATTTGGTAATTAATGTAGTGTCAAGTCTTAATCAAGTATACAAATTACTCTGTTGTGTATTCGGCAAATATCCTCCATAGTACTTTAATCAATATTATTTACAGATTTCTCAACAAAACCACCATATAATACTTCTTTGTAATCCCTCATTGCTGCTCTGTTCTCCTGAGCGCTGTCTGATTCACAAAGGTGGGTAAAATGTTTTTATTGCCAATCTCAGCTCTGTTTCACGAGGATGCAATACCTGTGAAATATTCACTGCTCACTCCAGGCCCAGCGTTTTATCCAGTCCCATCTGTTCACCTGCTTTCATGAAATGCTTTTAATCTCAGGAAAATATGTTGCTCATGGCAATCCCTCCCTTTCTTGGTGGTTACTGCCCTGCAGGTTCTCTATGGCATCATCCAGAGCTTCCAGTGTCTCCCACAGCTAATTTCTGTGCCAGGGAGTTCCTCCCTTGTCAGAAGCACTTTTGGGATGACGGTGCTCCCTCTCATCCAGTGCCTCTGTGGTGACTCCAGCTGCCCATGGTGACAATGAGCAGCAGCATCAGGCACAGAACCACTCGATGGAGGCACTGCCAACCCTCCAGGGGCTCATTGTGGCTTTTGTGTTGTAGGGAATAACCAGCAGGAGGAGTTTATGGATCAGATGTGCTGTTTATCTGCTTGTTAAAGGCCAGACTGCACGAGGGCTGGGCAGTTTTCTTGTGAAGGGCTCAATCTGCTTGGTGCTATCAGAAATACCCAGCAGAGAAAAAGAAAAAGAACCGACTACAAAGGCATGACTTGGATGGAGCAGGAACAAGGATGATCCATGTGACCTTTGATGGAGCACTGGATGCCCTCAGAGGTGAACAGATCAGCACCCCTGATCACCACAACCACCACATTTATGGAATGCTAACTTTGCCAAGATTATCCCTAAAATAAATAGGGAATCAACTTTTAAGATATCTCTTCTATCCCAAAATGTGTAGAGCAGAAATAAACCTCCTCTTATTGCAGACCACAGGCAAGAGCTTGGAAATATTAAAGTTAAAATCTAGGCTTGTTTGATCCGAGGTGAATCTTGGGCCTGAACATGCTTTGACAGTGTAGCTGGATGGTCACTGCTATATTGCTGAAAATTCCTCTGGATTCATAACACTGTTAGAGTAAAAATCTTTCAAGGCATAGAGTGAGGGAGAAGAACCTTGCAAAATCCACCTCCAAACCCCACACTCCTTCCAAAATCTACAAGGAAATTGATTCGTTAAACGCTTCCTCATGATTTTAGCAAGTTTTGCAAGGATAAGAACCCTTTTTTATACCCAGCAGAAAACACAACCAAATGAGCTCCTCTAAAGGGCACTGGGAGCCACTTCAGATGCTTTCCAGGATAGTCCTGCTATTGTACCTGAAAAGAGGGAATTTGTGAGTCCCAGAAGTGATAGTCCTGATATGAATAAAATATTGGAACTGAGTAGTAGAAGTGAGTGGCTTTCATAAGGGATGGAAGCAACAAAAGGATGCTGTAGGAAACTGTACTGCTGAATACATGCATTAGTGGCACAAGAAAAGTGTATTAATGGTGAGGCTGACAAAATTTTCTGCAGATATGAATCTATTGCAGAGCAATAAGTAGAAAAACCACTTGTGAAGAATTGGAAAAACACTTTACAAGATTGAGTGAGAAATAAAAGCAGAGAATAAATTCACTGTGGATAAATGTGAAGTGAAGGGGGTGATGAACGTAAAGGTGGCTGCCTGAAAATAAATCTGATGGGCTTTCATCAAACCATTATGACTCGAGTGAGAGCTTGATAGGGTGGCAACAGTTCCATGAAAGCATCACTGCAGAACTCAACAGCAATCAAAAAATGCTAAATTGAATGCTAAGAGTCATTAGAAAAGGAATGGAAAGGAAAATAAATCATTATGACACTGTATAAATTCATGGTTCTCCCAGACTCTGAGCACCATGAGGCATTTGGCTACTCAGTGTGCTAAAGGGAATGTTATAAATAGAACAGCCACTGAGACTGACAACGAGCACAATTAAAGACATGGAGGGACTTCCATACAAAGTGCAGCTGCATTGACTGAGCCTCTCTGTCCTGGGAAAAAAAACTGAATTCAGGAATTGGACAGAGGTCTACAGAACCATGGATAAAGAGGAGTAGGGAATTACTTCTATTCTCATTAAACTTGAAGCCTGATCTAGCAGGTATTCAGGTGGAAAAGACAGTTTTCCTGGAGTATGAGGTTGACCTAGGAACTCTTTGGCAAAGGGTAGAATTTAGGACTCAAGAGAGAAGGTATCTATTGTGAGTGATTCAATTCACTCAGGGAACAACTGCTTCCACAAAGATATGGATTGAGTGGCTCAGCTGGAAGGTTTATCCCCCTGCACCCTTCTTTTTGTGGCTCAGTATAGAAGTCACCAGACTGGACCACAAAAACAGCAAAGATCTTATGAGGAGAACAACAAAGGAAGGCATTTTGTCGTGCCATGTGCTGTCCAAGGTTCTAATGTGATGCCACTGGAGCAGGTTCAAAATGAAGGAATTTTGTTTCAACCGTTGTTCCAGACTGAGAAATTCCTTAGATCACTTGGATCAGCCAAGCTGCTGTGGCTGCCCAGTGAGCCTCAAGCTGCTCACCTGACTGGAGGGGAGCCTCTCCACATCTCACAACCTCCAGCTTTGACTGCAGCCCTCTCTGGTCCTGACTGCAGAGTTTTAAGATGCTCTCTGGCATCACTTATTTGGCTCCATCTTTCTGCTGATGGTTGACTCCATACAGAAGAGAACTTTTTATTTGATGCTCATTTCTGTAAATTTAAGCTGATGTATTCAGTTGTGAGTGGGGGCAGCTCCTGCACAGCCTCCAGTTCCTTCCAGCAGGCTGAGCAGAGCCAGGAGAAAAAATTGTATAGAACTGTTTATTAATAATTAATTAATTCCCTATCCAACAGTGGGGTTTGGCAGACACTTAGAGAAATGTACAGAAATGAGGCAAACTTCGTTCTTCTTCCAGGAATCCTGCCCTAGCACTTGGTGGCTCATGAATTTCAAACAAAATCTTTGTATTCAACAATCTTCGAAGACCTTGCCTTCCACTGATTTTGGAATCCATGGACTTCTCACAGCCAGCAATCAATTTTCAGGTTATCTCTACACTGGTGGCCACACCAGCATTCACCCTAATCTTTCACCCCTGATTTAAAACTTTAGGTTTAATATTCAACATTTCCCCTTCTGTATTTTTTGCAACTTGAAAGACAAACTTACCCAGTTCAGTTGTTCCTTACTAAGAAGGAGGAGAACTGAAGAAGCTCTTCTGCAGGCTTCACCTCTGTTTTTTCGCTCCTGGACATTAGGGAAAATAAGTTTGGGAAAAGCAAATTACCTTTAGTGACAGAAAGCCTAGCTAACTGAATTTATTGAGTATCAGCTGGTCTGTAGTATACAGCAGTGTGACCATGTTTAGCCTAAGGCAAGTGCAAGGCAAAGAATTTCACATAGTTAGTTTAGTTTGGGTTTTATTAATATTTGGAAAGAGTGGAGTTCTGGGTTTGTGTTTAAGGTTTTTTGGGTTTTTATTTTGGGGGATTTTTTCTGTGCGTGGAGTTTTTTTGGGGGTTTTTTTTGTGTCGGTTGTTTTTGTTTTTGTTTTCGGTTTTGGTTGGTTGGGTTTTTTTAATTAAGGCTTGGACCTCCATTTAATTTTGATACTGGCTCCTAGATTTTACTTTTTGTCGCTTTATGAGAGTCTTCATTTTTCTTCTGGAATGCTCTTTCACTTTATCAGAGATTCAAAACTGCATTGAATATTTTTTCTTTTCATTCATTTAAGCAGCTTGCCTGTATTTCCAAGGTTATTTTGCTTTTTACTGTCTGCTTTTTACATTGCAGTATTTCTTTGGATTGCAAGATTAACACAACTTTATAAAATTACAGTGTGAAGGAAAGAAGAAACTGTTAAACCCTGTGACTACAAAAGTAAAAATATCGAGTGCAATAATTAGAATCATTATGAATGGGGAAATTAATATCCATCTCATCAGAAATTCTCTATTAAATTATGATTCAGGATTTTTTAAGGCACATGTATGCAGTAATACTAAATGAACATTTCTTAGGTTCTTTTTCCCTCTCCACTTACTTTTGTGAATATTGGGGAAGGGTGGGAATGTTTGATTTGGGGAATGTTAATAATACATGAGCAAGTAACCAAATTAATGATGTGTTAGGGATTTTCACACTTTATTTAAATTCACTTTTATTGGTCTAGCAGGACATTCTCCTGACAACCTCCATAATCATATGTGCTTGCTGGGATCAAGTTTTTTCATTAATTATTGAGAAAAAAAAACTAGTCTAAAAGCACAGAGCTTGGGCATTACCTGTGTGTGCATTCTACAGGACACAGGAACTTCTATCTGAGCACCTGGAGGCATTGAAAATATCAGATTTCAACCTCCACAGAGGAGAAAAAACCTTCTTGAAGGACAGACTGATGACAGGAGAGTCCAAGAAGCATCTCAAGTTATGAAAGAGAGTCAGTGAAAAATATGAAGAAAGAAATATATGTAGAAAAAATTTTAGCAAGGCTGCCAAAACCTACAAAGAAAATGAACAAAGAAATGGAGGACAGGGCTGGGTGACAGCACAAAAAATATGGAGACTGTGACAAAAGAATTCGACATTTCCCCCTGGTCAAGGTACAAGGAGCAGCCCTTATCATGGCCTCAGTGGAGTCCAAGGAGTTTCCTCTTGAACAACTCTCCAGGGAGCATGAAGAGTGTTTTAAGTGATCCTGACTTATCCATAACAGGATCTGCTCAGCCTGTCCCTCTTGAACCTTCCCTCTGGACAGCCAGAGCATTCTGGCTGTGGCACTGGGAGCAAAAATAGAAGCAAGGCATGAGTGGGAAGTGTCTGAAGCCTTGGGAAGCAGCAGAGACAAGTGCAGCCTGGCAGAGGGGTTTTTGAAGTATGAAAGGGCAAGCAGAGCTCCTTAGGTTTGTTGAGAGGTGAGCTTTGGTTCATTTTCTTTGAAAAGCATGGTTTTTTTAAAAAAAGTCTTTCAATATTATCAACATTTATTCATCTTGGACCTTTTTCCTTTCTTGTAGGATTTAATCCAACAGAAGACAGGTGACATGGAGAAGAAAGACGGTTTGGGGAACAGAGGGAGGGGTTCTGGCAGCCTTTAAGAAACACTGTGGGGAAAGAAAACCCTTATTCAGAAAACCTTTTGCATCCTAAAAATGAAGTTCCAGCTCTGACATCACATGACATTTAAAGAGATAGGGCAGATTAATTGAATCCTTTGATTTTTGTGTTCCTTTAGGAAGAAGAAAAGCAACAGAAACTCAACATCATCACAAGGTGATGGATCCCATGGATAGCCCTTTCCCCATTTTCTGTGGGTAGAGGGCAGGTCTCCAGTTTATCAGCAGTGTTGCACATCAGGGAGCAGCACACATCCTCCATTGGCAGAAAATTAATGCCAACTCATTTTGCAGATGGGAACAGCTTCTCAGTCCTGGCAAGAATGAAATTATTTTTATTTTTTTCAACAAACATCTATTCTCCTCCTATTTCCTCTCCTCCACCCCCCTCTGGCCTATTTCCACTTGACAGACAAATGAGTTCTGAGCTTGTCTGGATGCTTTTTGACAACAACCAATTTTCTGAGCCTCCACACTTGTCCAGCTGCACCAAAGATGAAGAGATGATGGGGACATGATCATCCTATGTTCAGTCTTCCAGGCTACCAGCTCTCACACTTGGGAAGAAGGACAAAATGACCATAAAGAAGGTGTAAATTAATATGTTTTGAGATTTACTCTATCCCAATTGTAACTCTTCTGGTTTTGATTTTTCTCCTTATTACAGAGAATCCTCTGTTGGATCAAATACACAGAATATTTCTGTGATTCTGCTGCAAAGTACTGCCAGAAGCAGCAAGAGGTAGATTTAAATAGTTGAGTGAAATTGGCATTTTAATGTTAACAGAGAGGGTGAGTTTATTCCTCCAGAGATGTCTGAGAGAAACCCACGTTCCCTCCATTCAAGTAGTGCCATGCAAAATGTAGTACAGTCAGGGTGAGTGGCCAAGGCAAGGGAGATTTTCTAAGTTTTAATTCAAGACAATAATAACACAGCATTTTATAAATAAGTGATGAATTGTCCATAGAAGTTCTTCAGGATGTCTTGCATAGGAAAATGAAGTCCTAAGTGTTTTTGGAGACAGAATGTACCAATTACAGAATAAAATCACAGAACTGTAAGATTGAAAAAGACCTCTAAGATCATCGAGTCCAACTGTTAAATGTTAAGGGCTGTTGTAAGAGACATTTTCTTTCTCCCACCATCCAGCAATGCTGCTCCTGTCAGCCTTGTCCTATACAATCCTGAATAAAACCTGCAGTGAGTCATAGAAATTCATCAGAAATACACAAAGGTCATGCACAGAGGGGGAGAATTTTGTTGATTCCTGTAATCACATTATTTTAATACCATTCTATTCCATTTCTAGTGCTTCCAGTCCAGATGTGAGTGTGGAGAAGAGGGACAATGGAAATGGTGCATTACCAACTTAGATGTTTCTGACAGACTTCTTTCTCCAAGTACCTCTCCCGGATAGTTCTCTGAAATTCATTGTTGAGATTTTCTCCTTATCACATTTGAGTTTGCAGTTATAAAATGGAACAAGCATGATTCGTAGCTGATGAAAATAAGCACAGCCCACAAAAAACCGAGTCACTCCAGATTCCAAATTATGCCAGCCAGTAATCCCACCCAGGACTGCCACCCAGCAGTCCTTGCAATAAGCCAAATAGCCACCAGCTCTCAGAGGTTTGTGACCTTACCAACCTCTGCATGGCACTGTATCTCCCAGACAAGTAATTAGAGGGCTCACGACCAACTTTCAAATTTTGTAGTTTCTTCAAAGAGAAGAAGGGAAAGGAATGATTACTCACATACTGGACCATTTTGATTGTGAATCACAGTTACGTGTTGCTTCCCATACCCTGCTAGGCCATAGGATATACCAATTTTCTATTTATTGCAGCCATAAATAAAGTAGTTTTCAGGAGGTGGAACAAGGAATCCAATCACTGGAAATCCCTTCCTGGCAATGGTCATTCATTACAAGCCCAAACCTACTCATCAGCAGCCTTTTACACTTTTTGCTCACATAGTTTGGCTGATTCTACTTCCAAGAAAAGTGATTGATTTGCTCTTAAGTGACCCATTTCCTCCTGAGAGGTGTCGGAGAGCCCTTATCAGTCAGACTGCTTGTCTTTGCTTTAGTGTAATTTGGCTTGGCTCCCGTCTGCCTTTCTCTGGGTTAGAGGGTGCAGCTCCTCAGCTTTCACACTGCCTGGCCCGAGGAGATGGATTTAGAGCTGGCTGGCACAACCTCTGTCTTAGTGGAAAAGCCAGTGCCAGCTCTTTCATGTTTTGGAGTGAACTTAACAGCCCTTGCAATTTAGGAGACAACCCTGAGAGTCCTGAGGGCAAGCTAAGGGAGGACTCTTTCCTCAGTCACCTCAAGAATCTGTGGTGAGAGGGAACAGCCCCATCCCACCCTCTGGGCTGATGTTCCTCTCCCCATCTCCAATTTAATGCAGACTAAGTTCTACTTTCAGTACTTATATGGTCCCTGCTGCTCAGAGGTGGGTTCGCTGTTCTGATGGAAATTTTTAGTACTCCTAGAAAACAGTGCCAGCTGGAATATTCACCCTCTGTGTGTCCAGCAAGCAGCATTTTCCATTTCCTCAGTAAAAATCCTCTTGGCTGCAGCAAGTGCTGCAGGAACCCACACGCTCATGCACACGAAGAATGACGCAGATTGGGATCTTGCAGATTGGAGCTGCAGATTTCAGGACAAGGAACAAAATTGGATGCTTCAGAACACGAGGCTCATCTCCTCCAGGTGTCAGCCAGGTCACCATATCTCAGCTCTGTGACGTGGTACAGCAATAATAGATGTGCTCTGTGCAGGCAGGGCTGTGCCAGCAGCACTCGTCCCTTTATCAGGCAACTTCTTTTCTTGGTGCAGGCTCATGGACTTCCAATAGTATCTATGAAAACAATCTTGTTTTGGAAAAACTTTTGGAGTAATAGATTTGAGGCTTTCTGCATGTAACACTGGGCCAGTTCTCAGCTGTTGACAGAAATAACTAATTGCATTATTTGCATATATTTTTAATTCATGGCATCTCATTTCCTGTTTCCTTTTTTAGAAAGACAAAAGCCCCTGATTGAGGTCCAGATTCTCAAACCTTTTGTTACCAAATAACACTCACTTAAGCTAGTTAGGAAAACAACACCTAGATTTTCTTGGGTTTGGATGGGGGGGTTATTATTTTGGCTTCCAGGGTAAAATATATTTTGTCAAAAAAACATCCTGGGAGCAAGATATATCCATACTAATAGTCACACTCCAGCCATTCTATTTCATTGGTATTCCTCACTGTGCTGTCCCTGTCCTCCTGCACATGAATGCAAAGAACCTGGAAAATGTCCAGTATTAGAAGCTCGGTATTCACTGGTGGAGCTGATGACCCACAGGGACAAGACTGGAATCCAGGGCAATGACACTCATAACCAAGATATTTTTTCAGCGTAATCTGGTTTTTCCTGAGGCAGACACTGTTCTAGTTCTGCAGAATGCACGACACTCTAGTTTCTTCCCATTTTTTCACAAGCTTCCCAGATGTTGGAGATTTGAGACAGTTTGAGCCAGACAAATAAACCATACATTCACCAAACATAAATGGTGAATGTCATCAGGACATGAAGTCTCTCAACCATCATCTACTGCTAGAACTTTGCACTTACAGCTCTGGACCAGGCAAGAATTTTGTCTACACTTCCCCATGTGTTTGTGCCCTCAGTCCAAGTCAGCTTATTAAATGTAACCTCAGGATGCAGCCCAGCTCTGTGGTGCAAAGGTACAGAGACAGGCTGAGAGCTGGGGGTTGTTCAGCCTGGAGAAATGTTCCAGGGAGATCTTATTGTGGCATCTTAGTATTTAAAGAGGACCTATAAAAACCAGGGAGGCTTTTTATTCTGGCAAATAGCAATAGAAGAAGGGGGAATTATTTTAAATAAAAAGAGATTTTGATTAAATGTTAGGAAAAAAGTCTTCCCTGTGAGGGTGCTGAGGTGCACAGGGTGCCCAGAGAAGCTGTGGCTGCCTCTGGATCACTGGAAGTGTCCAAGGCCAGGCTGGACAGGGCTTGGAGCAACCTGGGATTGTGGAAGGTGTCCCTGCCCTTGGCAGGGGTGGTTGGAGCTGGATGGTGTCTAAGGTTTTTTCCCACACAAACCATTTTGTGATAGTTTAAGGATCTCTTCATCAGTGCAGGGTGGTATGAGACAGAAGGAAAGGTGCAATGGGGCAGTGAGACTAATCTATGTCTGCAGACCAGAAAGGCTGCAGGATATCCCCCAGAAAAATCAGTGTGAGCAACACAACTCTGCTCAGATACCTGCTTAGCCATGCTTGTTTCTCAGTGTGGGTAGCAGCCCCCAAAATTACACAAGGGCTATAAACTTGTACTCCAAAAACTCGAGGCAGTAGCTTGCTGAGCACTCTTGTCTTTGTCAGCAGCAATGATTGTGCTCCAAATGCCAGCAAGTTTGGCTCTCCAGGGTGGTATCTGCAGTAAAGGAGCACTTGGAGTATCACCCTGTTTCACTTGCTAGAAAAAGCTTCAAGCCACATCAAAGAAAGGAGATTTTTAAAAGGGTCTAAACCAGATTCCTACCTGACACCTGCTGCTGTACAGAGAGCTCTGCTCATTTTGCCCTGTCTCTGCCTCACCCACTTCCCTCACCTCAAAATCAGCTTCAGGAATGGTTTGCAAGCAACTGTGTGGCAAAGCTTCAGTGTTCCTGGGTGTTTTTAAAATATGGGATCATAGAATGCTTTGGGTTGGAAGGGTCTATTCAAGGTAGTCTAGTCCAAGGTTTCTGCCCTGGGCAGGGGTATCCTCAACTAGATCAGGTTGCTCAGAGCCCTGCCCAAGCTGACCTTGAATATTTCCAAGGATGGGGCAGCCACTACCTCTCTGAGTAGCCTGTACCAGTGTTTCACCACATCATTGTTAAAAAAATTATTCCTTATATCTTGTCTGAATCTAACCTCCTTTAGTTTAAAACCCTTGTTCCATTGCAGTAGACCCTGCTAAAATTTCACCCTCATCTTTTCTGTATCCCCTTTAGGTACTGGAAAGGACTCCTAAGGTCTCACCAGACCCTTCCCTGCTCCAAGATGAACACCACAAACTTCTCAGCTTGTCTCCATAGTACTCACAGCATCTTCATGGCCTCCTATGGACTCATTCCAGGAGGTCCTTGTCTTTTCTGTGCTGAACATGAGCATAAACTCTGGTATCTAATTGCAAATTGACCCAATGCAGTCACAGGTTATGATAGGCTGAGAAGACCCAGCTCTCCCCAAGCCCAGCAGAGCTCTTTGGAAACACTTCACATTCCACTGGGAATCCTGTGGGTGAGAAGTGATGGGGCAGCAGAAGGCACTGCTCTGTTCTGTAGATGCATTTTGCCATGCCTTGGCCTTTCAGATTCCTGTTCAATGTCTCCTCCCTGCAAGAAAAGAAGAGTTAACATTTCACTTCTGCTTCTCAACTGCAGCAGCATAGTTTTTAACAGGGCATGAAGACAATAATCTGTGTTGCTTCCTTCCTTTAACCCTTAAAGGGAGTTTTGTCTTTCGTTGAACTCTGCTTTTGCTCTGTAATTTGAACTTGCTCTGAGGAACCTGGCATTTTAAAACCGATATAGATTTCTGATCTGAGATGCTGATGCTTGAAAGGACCTGTGCCACCATGCCTTCTCCCTGCCTCAGCCGGTGTTATTTCCTGAGGTTTAAATGGATTGTTCCTTTTTCGGTTTTCCCATTGATCTGTCTCATTCCATATTTCAGTATTTTTCTCAGTTAAGGGTGTATATATTATCTCTCTCTTTTACTCCAACAGAAAAAAAACCCTCCAAGTCCATGAGCTCTGCACTGATCTCAGACTGAGATATCCTGCTCTCATTTTCCACTCTGCTCTCAAGCTTAGTGTGAAGCAGTTAGGATGAGAGATAACAATCTCTCTCAGGAGAACACTTATGTTGTTCAGCTCCATATGATTTTGTGGTATTTAACACATTCTTACAGCATGTGACCAGTATTGCACGATTAAGGAGCTCAGGGACTTCTAGAGTTTTTTTCTATTTGTGTTTCCAGCTGTCTACAAACTTCAGAAAACCTGATCTTTGCTTACATACATCAGATGCTGAGATACTGTGCTTTAATTTGATTGCAGAAATCTCACCCTGTGAGAGATGTTACAACCCACCCTAGAATGTGAGGGTAACCCAGGTTCTTGTTAATAAATCCCTTACAGTGGAGTAGAGAAATGACACTGAAAGACCAGTGTTTGTAAATACACACATGCAGGGTTTACTGCAGAACAATTTGGTTGCACAGGAAAACTGCTATGGAGCCATATTTTGATTGCTATTATCTATAGTAAATGGCAATGTAAAAGCATAAAAATATCACTTAACAAAACGCACGAGAAAGAGAAGAAAAGGAGTGAAAATATCTCAGCACCCAAAGGCTCCACACTGAGACTTAGTACAATTTCAGTGTTTGTTGATCATAGACTGAACCCATCAGATGGTGAAGGAGAGCCCCAAAGCACCACATCTGTTGGGTTTATATTCACTCAGGTTTGGGTAGGAGCACCCAGGTACCTCCCCTGGGATGGGGATCTTCATCTGGGTGATGGAATGTTGTGGATCCGGGGACAGTTTGGGAGAATTTGACACCTAATCCGATGCAGCTGCCCATCACATCAGTGCAGCTGGGCCCATCATGGCCCATCAGCAGAGTGAACACCTTCAGGCCAGGTGTGAATGTCCCGGGAGCTCCTGGGCAGGGGAGTCAGCACAGCTGAGTTCACTGATAAGGACAAGGAGACAGTTCCTGCCTCACAGGGTTCCCCTCTTTCCTTGTCTCATCCATCACCAGCTGTAGCCTGAGCTGGGCTGTGCTCACCCTCGGGTACTCTGCACATCAGCACCTTCCCCCTGCTTGCTTGAGCCATCAGCATCCCAGTGTCCCTTCCAGTATCACTTCTGATACTTCTGAGTCTTCTGAATCTTCTCCCAAGACCTGGGATTGGACAAAATCATCCCCTCTATCTTGTCCTGAATTCTTGTCACAGCCCAAATTCCAGTCAGGAGGTGTATTTGGGGAGGGGTGGCTTCAGTCACAGATGAGCAGCTCTTTCCTTGCAGTTTGCTGCAGCAGGCAAAAGTCCTCTGATAATTTTAGCATTGTTGAAGCCATGAAAGCATCAACCATTCAGTCTCTCACAGGAGATGGTGATTAATTGCTAAATGCTCCTTCCAAAGGGATAACACTTCTGCTCTTCAGCAAATCCAGGAGCCAGTGGGGAGGAACCAGGCATGGACTCATCTCTCTCGTGTCTCCTGCCTAGACAGTGCCCACAAGAGCATGAACTCTTCAGTGCAAAGACCATTCATGTTTGAAAGACTGATGAGAGGCAGCTTTCCTAAATAAATGGTAATATTTTAATGGAAGAAAGAAGAATAATCCAGCCAGGAGACTGTGGTGGTTTGGCTGACAAACAGAGATAGCTGGGGTAAGTACATGGGAGTGCTGAGGGAGTGAAGTCTGGCAGGGTGGCAGTGATGTGACTCTCAGAGCAAGAAAAAACTTGCAGTGACATAGTTCTCACCCGCCAGTTCTTTTCTGGAAGTTTATTATATCGAGCAGGGCCCTTTCTCAGACCAGACTGCATTTGGATTCTTGGAAATTTGACAAAAATATCTCCTGAGAACTGGCCTGTTTCCTCTCTTTCCAAGCTGACCTTTTAATGAGGTCTCCCTTTGCTTCCATAAGCTGAGAACAGTGTGTACGAGACCAGCACAAAACGTGCATTGTCTTTCTAGGATTTCACATCTGGTTTGTCCTCCTGCACATTTCCACTTTCTAGGGAAACAAATCCTGGGACAGGTTTCTTTGCCCTACAGTGAGAGATGCTGTTCCTTGAGCAGCCAATAGAATGAATATACTCACCCTTAAACCACCTCAATTCTCAGATGCCCTAAAACAACATTTTTTCACTGTAATTTCTTTCACAACTTAAAACAACTCTTCCATTTATAATGGTTTTAGCTGTTTGGACGGGTAATTTTTTTTCCTCAAACAAATAAAGGGGGTGTTAGCATTGCTTGTGTTCTTGAAATAAGGATTTTAAAATTCCTTTTTTATCTGACTTCTAGCAAAATAATAATATCACAATCTATGGGATTTTTTTCCAGTATAATGCTTAATCCTGGTCTTATTCTAAGCATAAACCAGCATTAGAATGTCCAGTTAGATGTGTGATGCCCAGTTAGATTTATGGTACATGGCTCCCTAGCGTGGTTGTGTTTGCTGAAGAAGATCCAATTTCAAGTGCTTCACCCACCAATCTAATGCAGAACAAGAGGAAATGGCCTCAAGTTGTACCCAGGCATGTTTAGATTGGTTATCAGGGAAAATTTCTTCATGGAAAGGGGTGTCCAGCCCTGGCACAGCAGCCCAGTGTTGGAGTCCCCATTCCTGGAGGGATTTAAGAGCCATGTGGATGTGGCACTTGGGGACATGGGTCAGTGGTGGCCTTGGCAGTGCTGGGGGAATGGTTGGGCTGGATGATCTTAAAACTCTTTTCCAACCCAAATGATTCTGTGATTCCATGATCTAAGGGATCACAGCACACTGCTCTGCCCTGCTGTCCTGCAGCTGCAAATTCAATCTTGATCCTGCTGGATGTTTAATTGAAAAGCTCTGAGCCAACATGTAGATATTTTCCAGCAGTTCCTTGAAGCTTAGATCGAAAAGACAAGGGATAGAAAATAACTGCTTGATGGGAGACAGGGATTCATGCACCTGCTCCTCAGATAAGTGACAGGGAGTGAAGTGTTCACACTCCTCATAATAGTGATAAAGCAGAGCTGGGCACTTGCAAGGATTTGAAAAATGGAAGTGATGATATTTCATAGATGTGCTCGCACAGACATAATCCTTGTTTATAGGACCACCCATTAACTGGTGTTTTGGTCTGTAGATCTCAGCAACAGCTTTAACTGATCAAAATACATTCACCCACAGAAGAAAATAAATAGCTTGGTACAACAGGATGATGGCCTCGGGTATTCCAGGGTGAGACAGCAAACAACTTGTGATTCACTCCTATAATTCCTCCCAGTCTTAACCATTGCAAAAAGGTGTGGATTCAGCCCGTCAGGTCAGAGGGGATGGGACATGATAACCACAGGCACTAGAGCGAGAGTTTCTAGGCTTGGAAGAGACTTTTGTTATATAAATGTCATATTTTTAAGAGCAAACCAGAAAATGTTTAGTGGATGTCTTGGGCAGAACCTCAAGGACAGCTGGGAGTCACGAGGCAGCCGCTGAAGGCAGGATTTGTTGGGCTGCTCAGGGCAGGGATTGGGATGCCCGAGGCTTTCTGAAGGCAGCTGGCACATCTCATTAGTTGGAAGAGAAAACAGAACCCAAACAAATGAAGAGCTCAGCTCTAGACAAATACAACTTCAGGGTGACTTTGCAAACTGGATTTTAGTGTTGTCTCATGTCAACAGCTCGTTGCTGCTCTGTTTAAAGTCCCTGAGATGGTAAAATATGAGGGACTGATACTCTCCATCTTCTGGTTGCTCCAGATAAGGATCACAGGCTTAACAGATTTGGTACTGAGTCACTAAATTCAGAAATGCAAAAGTTATTCCTTGTGCATATATTTTACTACTTTTGTGATGCACTTAAAACAACAAAGTTTATGATCTGTGTTTTTCTGTGGAAGAAAGAATTAAATCACATTTATAAGAACTTCCCTCCTTCTTCCATGAGCCTCTGACAGATTATTTGCTGCAGGAGCCAGAGAGACTCATTTGATTTTGTAACATATGTTCCTATGGACTTTAATTTTACTCTGATTTTCTTCATTCTGGTGAAAAAAGGTGTCAATTTACATATGTGAAGACTGCCTCTTCAGCCTCTTCTCCTTTTCCTCACTTGAAGCTCATTGATTTTCTCTGGACAGCTCCTCTGGGAGCTGCAGAGAGATCAATATTTGAAGAAATGGTGAGGCAGCTGAAACCTCACTAAATCTACCCAAAAGAAATAATTCAATATTAACTCAAATGATTTTCTCTTGTGGTTGAATCAAATGGACATTTAATAGAACCATCAGTATTTTCATATATAAGTTAAAAATAAAGGTAAACACATGAAAGGGCACCATGTTAGCATGATACACTGAAGCTAAATTAGTTGAAGCAATGACCTCTGGGCCAGAGTTGTGGCTGTGTGCAAGGAAAACTCTGTTAAGTTCACTGTTCTCTGTTCAAAGGTTCCATTTCAATTAATTCACTTTCAATTTAGAGCATAGTGAGGCTGCTGCTGCAGCCTTCATTTTGGAAATTTTATGTGGTTATAGGGCCACAGGAGCATGAGGAGCTTGCTACTGAACTGATGAGTTTTGGGCATGGATAAACTTCAGAGACTTTAGGAAAAGGGCTGGAGAAGCCAAACAATGATCCTGAGATGTGAGCCCATCCCCTGAAGATCCCCCTCTTTGATATATTTCAAAACTGATAATAAATATTTATAACATGGATCAGGCACCTACAGATTTCTATTTATTACTGTCAGAAACGAGAGATACACTGATTTAATCATCATTGCAAGGTCTTTTGTGTTTGCACTTGCATCCCAGTCTGGCTGTGAATTGTCCAAGGATTTAGATCCTTTGTCTCAATGAATAAACTCTTGCACTGGTGGCTGTGAGCTCACAACTTGTTTCCCTTCAGCCACTCCCTCTCTCACTGGGAATGTACAATTTCCCTTCAAAAATTGTATCTTACCTGAATTTGACATGAAAATACCTGGCAAAAGCTGCCTGGCACACTGTGGCTCAACCACAGGGAGTAGGAAAACTTATTTTAGGAGTAAATTAACAACAGTAAAAGAGACTGTTCTGTTTTGCAGGTTTGACATTCGAGGCACTGAGACAGTAAATACAATTTGGCCAGGACATAATTACAGTTTTCCATGCCCCTCCCCTTTCCATGCCCCTCCACTCAGCACAAGAACAAGGACACTGATTTTTGATTAACAGCAGTAAAGACGCGGAGAGAATTCTTCTGTGAGATGACAGCAAAAAAACCCAGGGTTTCCAAGTTTAAAAAGTCAGAGATTTATGGAGGAGATGGTTTCCATTTGGGAGGGAGAAAGTAATAATTTTTTTTTTTTTGTGATAGTGATACACACAAGTATTGGTAAAAAAACTCAGTAGTTTTTTCCTCTTCCTGCCAGGGAATTTTATAATTTTAAAAATACTTTTTTCAATTTATTCATAGTGAGCTATAATGATAAAGTTTTTCAAAGCCAGCTAGACTTAAATTCAAAGTTAAGGATTTGGCTTCTAGAATCTGCTTTCTGGCATTCAGACTTCTGCTGGCATCATCCAGTCCTTCCTTCTCCCAACAAATATCTAATATGTTGGCTTTAAATCTGGTAATTTAAATAAATAAATATATATATATATTTAAGCTGCCTAAATGTTTTCCAAAGGTTATCTTACCTTTTATGGAATTAGTGACATTTCATTCCACTAAAACATTAATCCAAGATCACAAAATTATAATGGGAAGGGGTCAAGAAGAATTTAACCCATCAAAATGCAAAAAAAAAAAAAAAAAAATCCCTAAATAACAAATAGCCAAAATACAATAATATCAATTATTTTAAACATGGAATTTGATATCCAACCTGAAGAAGTAAGCCTTGGCATTTTGTTGTTCGGCTAAAATTGATCTGTGTGCCAACAGAAATGCCAGCTGTGGGCTTTAATGCAAAAGGCTTTGTCAAAGGCATAATTTTTGATAGTTTTTCCTTTCAATGAATCAATAGATTCCCTCTTGGTGTCTCTTCCCTGACACACTGCTGTTGACTGAGTCCAAAAGGAAGTGCTAAGGCTGATTCATATCTGAAGTCTTGTGCTGTAATGCACATATTGGCATCTGCATTGCCAAGAAGAGCTTTATTTTTGTTCTGAATCATGCAAAGGAAGAATATTCTACTTTAGTTGTATGACTCTTGCCTTAAACCATGAGGTTTTCTCCTCACCATTTTCCACCTCTGTGGCATGGTTACTTCAACAAAATTCCCTTTCCCAGCAGTTTCCTGGGTCAAAACTCTTCCCTCCAGATGTTCTGCTCACAGTCAGCACAGATAAATGATCTGCTCCGAGTCCTTTGCCCAGCAGATGGGAATGCATAAATTATTGGCACCACCTATTGGTGAAAAAGGCAAATTATACAGGATTTGTGGGCTAGTTTAAATATCTGCAGCAACTATGGCTTCAAACATTGCTCCTGCTTTGATTTATTTAATGATATGACCCAGCAAGGCCACTCAAGTTTTGCATTTCCCTGTGCCAGAGACAAATTTGAGTTCAGTGGTGATTTGGGATACATTTGGCAAGGGGTCATGTAACAGAGGAGGAGACAGGGCATGAACATCCAGGTGGAGCAGGTCTCCTGAATCCCACGTTCTTTTAAGTATTTTTCCCTTAAAATGCAAGCAAAGATGAAAAGGATTTTTCCACTCCATCACAAGCAGCAGCCACAGCTGGTCCATGAGTCACAAATCAAAGTGGTTGCCTTTGGCTCTTGTGACCAGGAAAGGAGCTGTGTGATACAGGACTTGCTGAGACAGGTGCAAAATGATGGGAATTTCATGGGCAAAACCCAGGAAATCCTGGTATCTACACAAAAGATGGCGATGTGAAAGGAGCTGCAAAGATCAAACCCATTATTTGGAGGCAGAAGCACCTGCATTTTTGATTCCTGTGCTCATCCTGATTCTTGTGTTTGTGGGAATGTTTTTTGGCTGTGAAACAAGGCTGAGTTGAGATTTTTGTGGTGGCCCTCAAAGAGCAGAAGGTAGTGGGAGGGATCTGAAAATGTTGTAGGTGTTTTGAACAATTTTCTACCAAGAAGTTCTCACTTGAATTATCCATTGTAGGCTGGAAGTGATGGAAAACCTCTGGGCCAGGGGACATGTTGGTTCTTTGTGGTTACTGATGAACAGAATGATTTGCATTTTCACTGAATAAAAGAGAGGGGAAAGAGAGAATGGCATTTTGCTTCAGGCTGCTTTTTTCTTTTAAATCCCAAAGAGTTATATTGTGTTGATATTAGCCCTAAGTTATCTGCTGAGATGAATTTTTAGCTCTTGGTGTGCTAAACTATACATTCAGTAAAGAGCACTGGACTCTGGCTCAGCATGAACTAATTGAAATGTGGAAGAGATCTGATGGATACTTTGGTAATATTGCAGCTTATCCTCCAAAGTTTCCTTGAGCTTTCCTTTTTCCTTTTTCCCCTTCCTAGTTTTTTCCCCTTGGAAAAAACTCTTCTCCTTCTCTCTAAAATCTCCCATACAAAGGATATCTATTTGTTATAGTAGATGTCCAGGTTATTTGTTGTTATTATCTTGCCCAGCAGAATGGGTTCATATGCTCCAGTTTTTTGGAAATATTAGAAATTAAGTGAGGACATGTGATAGCCTTTCTGAAATTTATGAAGCAGTGCTTCATCTGTCTACAAGGTGTATTTAGACACTGCCATGACCTAAACTTTACCATACCTGAGCATGGGACTCTGTGGAATAGGACTGTACAAATAGCTAAGCTCATATGCGTCCATTTATTTTTAAAGAAAATACTGTTCTACACATGTTCAATTTTAACTTAACTAACACGTGGATGAGGCAGTGCTAATGACAGAGAAAAACTCATTTGCCAGTTGGTTGTATTAACCTGTCAGAAAGGGCATTCATAAAGATGTTCCATCATGTCTGATCTGCTGCCTTGAATAAGTGGCAGGGCAGCTTCAGCCTTCAGAGGATCAGTTTTCTCTCACAAATACACCTCTCTTCAGGGGCTTCTGCTGCAAAACCCAACCAGAATATCTATTTATCATGGGTGTCTATTGTCATTAGACAAGCTGAGGATAAATAATAAAAGCTTGAAGACTGAATTTAAAAAGTGCCAATTTTTATTACTACTATTTAGATTTGTGAGCCAGGCAGTGACCCACAGATTACCACCATGGTGTGAATCCACTTTAAATGGAATGAGAAGAAAGTAGGGATTTCCTCCTCAATCCAACAACCAGGATGACAAGCCCTTTCCTGACAGCTCCTATGCTTAGGGTGACTTAGGGCACCCTGCACAGTTTGCCCTCTGACATGCAGCACAGTACTAAGCAGGTTTTGACCAGGGAATGATCACATTCTATGACAAAAGGTCTGGGGGAAAGAAAAAAAACAGCTATAGAGGGAAAAATGTCAATTAAATTTATTTCTCCAGCTCAGGCCTGGTCTGTAGAGTGGGCATTTAGGGGCAGGTGTTGTATGGATGATGTTTGTAGTCTGGTCTTCATGGGGACTAAACATGGACCTGCCATGCAGAAAATAGCAATTTTTGAGGATGTGTCTTACCTGGTCAGGACTCATTATCTTAAATGATATTATCTTTATTGATGTTATATTGAGATTATTCTATCCAAGATAGAATCATAGAATGGTTTGAGTGGGAAGAGACCTTAAAGACCATCTCATTCAAAGCCTTTGCCATGGGCTGGGAACTTTCCACATGACATGGTTGCCCAGAGCCCCATCCAGACCCCACTGAGGCTGGGGGCAGCCAGCTCTTAGTATTTCTGATCAGATGGTGGCAGATGAGTTTTATGGATGGCCTTTCCCAGGAGCCTGCAGCTGTTTAAATAGTCAGCCCTTGGGAGCCACAGCTCCACAGCTATGTTTGACATTGTTATACCTCAGCAGGGACAGCGAGAGCCATGGGGACAAGAAGTCCTTCCCACTTCCTGGCTTCCATAGCTTACTTTAATTGGTAAAACTATGCTCCTGTCACTGGGGAGGACATCATAAAGTCAAACATGAACAAAAATCTTAAGCTCAAGAATCCACTTAGCCCGGGGCTCTACAGAACCCTTCTGAGTAAAGCTGTGTCTGCAGGGAGCCCGAGCACCAGCAGTGGGAGGAATCCCTTGGAAGGGGGACAGGCCTGTCACACCTCCCAGAGCAGGACATAGTAAACAATCCCTGTGGCTTCCTGCCAGTCCTTTTGTTTGTTTGTTTCCCCAGCGATTTTTGGCTTTTCCATCTGAACAAGCACATGCATCCTCAGTATGGAGTCATCATTGTTGCAGCAGATCTCTCGCAGCAGAATCTTTTACTGCAGCAACTCTTCCATGTGGCTCTCTGGATCCTTCCTTCTTTCTCAGGGCTTCTCTTCTTCCTCCAGGTCCTCCTTCTCCAGGATCCCCCTGACCACCCAACCCACCCCTTTTATCACACTTACCTTTATTATTCACTGCTGTGACCCATTAAGGGCAAAGCTATTCCTCTTCTTTGGTAATTAGTATAACTGTGATTTATCAGAGGCAAGGTCACCTGTAATCTCTTCTACACCTACAATCACCTTTCTAGGGTGAGAAAAAATAACTGTACACACATACATGAAAATCAAGGGTGTTTTTCTGCTAAGATGCCTTTTTCCTACTTTCACACTGAGTTCGGCATAAATTCACGATTGGAAGTGGTACTTAGTAGTTCTCACACTTTCAAACACATCCTTTTTTCTTTTCCTGCAGTTAATTGATAAAATTTTTACAGGAACAAATAATTCTGATTTGTGACTGAACTCTGACAAGTGCTATTAAACAGGCTCCTTTAATCTAAAGCTATTTATGCAAACCTGTTTCATTTGTGATAGGGATGGACATGATCCACTTTACAATTTTAAGAACACAAAGAACTAGGATTTGAAGATAAACCATAATCTCCATATAAGTAAGCTAACAGTCCCCTAGACACTGTGTTTCATACAGCCAGTATTATTCCCATAATACATCTGAGATAAAAATCATCTTTATGTGCTCAAAAGATAAAATAATGCTAAATACAATCCTGATATTGCCTACAGTTGGTCTGGAAATAAAATATATGTTTACTCTCCAGCCTCGCTGCTCTATGCTCCTCTGTACAAAATCAGTAAGAAAATCAGATTTTTTTGCCCTTAAATTTCTATTGAATGACAGCTGCTGTTCTCCTGAGCCTACTACCTGACTCCAACCTTTTTATTTTCCTGTAGAAAGGGTCTTTGGGAGCATGCCCAGGTCCCATTCTTTAAATCTTAGCATGGCCTGAGCAGGTCTCTGCTCTTCAAGCATCACACTGCAGAGAATGAGAGGGTTTCTTCCACCTCAGTTTTCCTCCACAGCTCCCCAGCCATTCCCCTTTCAAGCTCAAAGGGAAATAATTGTCCAGTTCTTCCATGTGTCTTTAGGACCCTTTCTCAGGTTCCCAGAGGTAGAGGTGCCTTCCATATATACACACTGCTGATCTTGTGTGAAAGTTTCCTTGGATCCCAGCCAAGACTCTAAAATCAGAATAAAATCAGTAATTAATACATTTTCAAGCTTGGCTTTGAGCATGCTTCTCACAACACCTTAGCAAACATTTTAGACCCGTGAAATTGTTAATAAAATTTTCCCAAAACTGGTTTGGTTTGGTTTGGTTTGATCTTTCCCAGCAAACAGAATCACAATGTCCATAAATTTTATTTCACTACTTATTTTTTTGAGTTTAATTTTGCTTAAAAGCTTCAGGTATTGAGATTAACTCATTTAAAGCATGATTTGATCAGCAGATGTTCTGTTCAATGTTGCTCTGATATACTCGTTCGATGGGTGTTTAACTTCCACTAATGTGGTAAATGAAGGGGAAATGGAAAGTTCTGGAAATTAAGGGAGAAGTGTTTCATCCAACAGCCTTGAGACTGCAGATCCATGTCACAAAGGCACGGGAGATGTCATCCCAACATCTCCATGTCTCCCACTTTCCAAGAGTTCTCTGTATAAGAAGTTCCCATGTCTGGGAACTCAAGTTTCGTTCCACAGGGGTTTACTTTGGAAAGAAACTTGTTCTTGCAGCTCATGTCCATGTGACCTCTTCCAGCTTCTAAGTGCAGCTTGGGTTTATTCCAGCAGATGTTGCTAGATGGAAAATCCAGTAGCAAGAGACTTCTTGCAGTTGGATGGAGGCAGAATTGGAGTCTGAGCTCCAAGCTGGCTCCAACTTTTCCCTCTCCAAGAGGGACAGGTCAATATCTGAGCTCCAGGCTTTCCTACCTAATTGTGGAGCAGAGGAAGGACACTGTGTAATCACAATCTCATAATCAATCCTGCAAAAGTTACCAGATAAAAAGGTATAAATAGCTCTTGGAACAGGAACTGGAAACCAACCTCTGCAATTCAGGAGACAGCCCAATTCCTTTGGCTTGCAGATGGCCTTCCTGCCACCCCACTTTGATCCAGAGGAGATTTAATCCCAGATCTGCTGCATAAAGACTCAGTTTCAGCACAATGGACAAAGAATGCTCTCCCCTGCCTCCTCAACACGTAGGCTGCCTGCTGCCAAAGCCATTAGTGGAGCTTTGTAGGAGAGCTTAAACCTCCAGAGAGGATCTGGAAGGCTTTTGGCTTCCCAGGATATGCTTGAAAGGCAGCAGCAATTCTCTCCTCTCTCTGCTGCACCCCAAGAGAGCAGATGGAGCCTGTTTTGTTCTTTCAAAGGCAAAAATGTACTTAGTGCTAGGAGAGGTGGCTTAGATAGTAAAGATCCTGGTGTGCAAGAGCCACACACCAAATCTGTGGGAAGGGCAGAGTTTAAGACACAGAGAATCACAGAAACAGAGAATAGCAGAATGAGAGAATGAGAGAATCACAGAATCCCAGAATGGCCTGGGTTGAAAGGGACCTAATGGATCATCTAATTCCACCCCCTGCATGGGCAGAGAACCCTTCCACTATCTCAGGTTTCTCCAAGCCCCATCCAATATGGCTTGAAACACTTCCAGGGATGGGGTATATTGACACCTTCCACTCTCAGTCTGTCAGACATTGAGTATCTCTTTTGAAATAATGTTTTTCTTGAGGCTGAAGGGACCAGCAGAGGAGTCAGGGAACACTGAGTAAGGTATTGTGACTCTTTGGTGTTCATGCCATCCATTAATCCCCTTTTAAAGTTGACCTTCTGTCAAAGATTGTCACCAAACCTAAGGTTTGAGCAGAAAAATGCTCTCCAAGGTATGACTGGTGGTATCCTTAGCTAGGTGAAGCACTGCTGCTGGCTGGAGTTTCCCCTCTCTCTCCATCCTCATTTGGCCTCTCAAAGGCTCTATCAGATCCAGTGTCTTACATAAAGACATTTCATTTCAGTAAGATAAATCCTATTGAGGGCTTCTAACTTTTAGTGGTTTTAAGTTCTGGAGTGAGGCTTTTGTAAAACTGGAATAAATGACTGAGCTTACCCAATTTTTGTCTGCTTCCTCTATTTAGATGACAATTTTCCCATGGTAGGCTTGCCTTTTAGCAAGTGTGTGTCTAACTTGCTGGCACAACAGCATCTGAGTGTTAGAAATGTGACAGGCTGGAGGTGTGCATTTGTCACTTAGAACCTGCTCTGCTTCAAAAAAAAAAAAAAGATATTTTGCTTTTAGGTTTCCTCCAGCCGTCAGTTTGTTTCAAAGTGAGACATCCACAGCCTTTTGCAGGAGGCACTTTAATGGTACAAATGATATGTTATCCAATGAACAGTGATTATGGCTGTTCCCAAATCTCCTCCCTTTCCATCATCTGTTGAATTGGGGTTTTTTTAAATTAAAGTTCCCATACTAGCAAAAAAACCACAGAGCTCCTGTGAGTGAATTTTAAATGAGCGTATCAGATGGAAAATATCGATTTCCAGTCAATTCCTTTGGGGGCAAAAAAACAAAACAAAACCAACAATACAGCACATATTTCACAATGGAAGAGTTCACAGAGGACACAGGAAATAGGGAAAAATGTTTCCTTCCCAGTTCAGTGCAGGAGCTACACAGAGTGTTCCAACTCAGAGAACATGCAAACAATGTCCACTCCTCAGACGAGGTCAGCAAAGCAGATGTGGCTTCAAGTTTCCCGCTTCTCACAGTGTGAGAACAACCCCCAGATAATGGGAAGACCTTATGGGGAAACCATGGAAGTGTCTTGGCCTGACATGATTCCCTGAGTGCCATTTTCACATTGCTCAATGCTCTTGGGGCTGCTGGAGCTGCAACGATTAGGGGAAAAAAAAAAAGGCTTTGGGTTAAACATCTTTGAAGGTTGCAGGGGGAGGAGAGAAGGAGACATCCAGGATCCAGGGTTTTCCTTGAAGATAAGTTTTAGGATGCCTTGCTCCCCATGGAGTACTTGTATAAAAAGAGGTGTGAAGTCATCTTAGGATAAGATACATGCAGTCATTTCCTAGATTTTCAGCTCCTCTTGGCTCTTCTGTTGGCCCCTACAATGAAAACTAAATGTACACATGGTCTTTGTGTTGGTTTGAGTGATTTCAGGTTCCACATTCGGTTTTTTAAAGTCTCAATCCTTGACAGAGGTTTCTGCACTGCATTTCAAAGAGGACAGGAGATGAAAACATGAATTACTGCTAGCAGTAAAAGCAGGGCATTTTCCTTGGAAAATTCTCACAAACCCATCAAAAAGTGAGACCTGTCCAAATAAATTCTCAGCTTACTGACAGATAAAGATTATCCATTTGGAGTGTTTTATCTTAATAAAAACATTAAGAAGATGGAATTCCCTTTCTAAGCTTTTGGAAGGGGAAGAACAACACTATCAAGAGATGTATGTGACAGAATAAATTAACCTTTGTAAATCTGACCAAGGTCAGGTGACTAAGGCTGGAAAATAAACTTTAATGCTCCTTTATCATGTGGGTGCTAGGATTTGCTGGCTCTGGATTCCCTCACACACAGATGTGAATCAAGCTTTGGTTTTCTGAGCATCTGCTATTCCACAAAGTGGTAATTAATGGGAAGCTGAAGCTAGAAAAACGCCAATGTGATGATATATATTTGGTTTTTCTCTCTGCATATTGAATCATTAGCACAAGCACACACCAAAAGCAATTACATTCTCTTTCATGCAGGAATCTCTGAACTGCTAGTCTGGGTTTTCCTGGGGAAAAAAAAAACAGGCAGAATTGAAGAATCACTGATTATTGCTTGAGGTTTGCTTTTTCTTTACAATCAGCCCAACTGCTTTAATAATATTTATTCTGCAACTGAGAAAAGTAATGGGTTAAAATTTATTTATGTGCCTTAATGAACTGCATTTGTGTATAGAAAATTAACTAACAATGACCCCTTGTCATAGAACCGTAGAATCATAGAATCATAGAACCATAGAATCATGGAATCATAGAATCATGGAATCATGGAATCATAGAATAGCTTGGGTTGAAAGGGACCTTCTTTGTAAAGGTCTTTGAGAAAGAACAGAGTTTTAAAATAATTTTACCTTAGTCATGCCTCTAGAACAAAAATATCCACATTATCAGGAAATAAGCATGGATAAAATCATGGCAATTCATTTTTCTGAGAGCTCACCTTTTGTTCTCACCTGGTGATGTGCTGTCCTGATCTTTGGGAAGGCAAGGTGGAAAACTTTCCAGCTTGTGCATTGTAGTCAACTACTCTGTGGAAAAATTTAGGTGTCACAGGAATGAAGAGCTTCCAATTAATTTTCTTTCTTTACTCACAGAAGTTTTAACAGAGGGATTGGCACTCAGTTTCCTTGCTCCAGAACATGGGCCCAGAGTTGGACTGACTGAAAACTTTTTGAGCTTATTTAAAAGTCTTGAAGTCAGAAATCTGATCTGTGACTAACTCTCTGTCTTTCAGACAACGTCATGGAAATAGTTTTGTTAAAAAGCAAAAGTCTTTATTTTCTTTCCACTCTGTGCAGGAATGGAGACAAATAGAAACCCAGAATTGTCATCTCGGGGTGTTTATTTAACTTTTCCACACCATTATGAGGTTTTTTTTGCTTTTAGTTGTAAGAAGTGAGATACCATTTGGTATTAAGTGCAACAAATCCTTCAAAGTCTAACTCCTGAAAAAATACACCATCTTCCTCTGCATTTTTCGTTCCAGAGAGATCACAAGGACACACTCAGCAGTGAAGAGACTTTGCTCTGAAAGCAGCCAGGTGAGTTCAGAATTATCTTCCCATTATGTCAACCAAAAAAGACATGCCAGGGCTCCTGTTATCACCCTGTATTGAAGGGTGTGGAGGGGGGAATTTTGACATGAATCAATTATTTATGGAGCAGTTACATTAATATCCTGGTTCAGAACCCATTTTCACTGTGAATTGCCAGATTGCTCTTTGCCCTAAGCTCAGCCAAGGTTATACCAACAGCTCTGCATGGTACCAACCACTCTGCATGCTCTATTTTCTGCCCCGAGGTCACTTGGTGCTGGAATTATTGGTGAAAAATTACTTCTCTCCAGAGCAGGTGAGATCAGGGAATTGGGGAATATTTCAAAGCACAAGCCTGCAGTGGTGGAAGACCAGGCAGGAGACATCTTGCATGTTATTGAGCTGTGGTTTTAGCTTTCAGACTATATTTTAACTTTCTAAAAACAGAAACGAGGCAATCATATCTCAGAGCAAGAACCAGAAATTATTAGATTCCTCTTGATTTTCTACAGCACTATACAGCATATATTACAGCAAAACTGCACAGCAGAACTGCTAATATTTTATGCAACACTGAACAGCAGAATTGATAAGATTCTGTGCAACATCACAAGGGCTCTGTGTGTGTCTCATTTCAAAAGGTGTTAGTGCCTAACTTGGAGATACAATTCCTTTATGCCTGTGCTGTACATAAAATTGGGAATAGCAGTGAGGATAAGTGACAGATCACCTTTGGATTGTCAGGATGCTGGGTGAGAAATTAGAATTTCACCAGTTTGGGGAAAATAGTAATGGTGAAATCATGTTCTAGATAAGATTGAATGTGCTTCAATAGCTACTGTGTAATTTTCTCTGCATTTCTCTAACTGTTCAAATGTCATTTGAGTTCATGAATATGAGAGAGTATAGAAGTTCAATTTAATTGATCCAGAAAAAAGCTGGAAGCCTTCCTAATGCCGGGTCTTTGGCCAAGCTGAGTACAGATTTCTGATCCGACTGCACACTTCCATTAATCGGATTCACAGCAGGGTTGGATATCTGCCAGAAGAGCTGAGCAAATTCAGGTGGAAGATCAAAACACTCATTTTTGCCTTCCAAAGTTGCAAAACATGATGCCAGTTTACCACAGGACATAACAAGGTCACTTTTTCTTAAGTCTTTATATCAAGGCAAGTTGGTTTTCTAGAACAACCTGATGTAGCTCAACAATTTAGTCCCTTCAAACTGTGAAATTCCTCCACCTGCCTTTGATCTGCAACAGGTGTCTTGTGACCTTAAGCACAAAAATCTTTGAGTGTGAAGGGACTGAGTGCAAAAGGGAGAGAAGCACGACATTTAAAGGACACGTGTTTGCTGAGAATACAGGTTCTGTAGTCATCCACTTGGATGACTGCTGCCCTGCACATCCCATTCCCAGATGAAGTGATCTTTCTGCCTGGTTTATAGAGAAACGTATTGCATGTAATGGTTATTTTATTTTTAAAAAATCTAGGGAGACATAATCTGTAGGCAGTAATAAAAATCCTTGCCCTTTCCATCTGAAAACAATGCCTGGGATTTTACAGTTCACTGCAGCAATGTTGCCCACAGGGGTGTTTTTCAATATCACTGTGTCCTAACAGGAAAATAGTGATATTTCTACAAAACATCAAGAGTCTCCTTATTCAGATGATTAAAGAACACAAGAACTGAGATAATGAGCCTGATGTCCACATTAAGACATCCTTTAATCTCCATGGTCAAGCCAACCAAAAATTCAAGCCTTGCTTTACCTCAGAGCAGGGGCTGAGGGGCTGTTTTCCACCATGTCCTGTCCTTCCTGTAGAGACAAGATCAGAGAATTATGGAAAGATTTGGCCTGGAAAGGACCTCAAAGACCATCAGCTCACCACCCCCTGCCATGGGCAGGGACACCCAGCCTTGAACACTTCCAGGGGTGGGGAATCCAAAACTTCTCTGAGCAGCCTGTGCCTCACAACCCTCACAGTAAACAAATTCTTCCTAATATCCATTCATATCCTACTCTCTCTCCAATCTGTTCCTCCCAGACCTTACAGAGATACAAAAACTGAGCAGAGTGTGATGGCAAGGGAGAGGGAAGCTGGAAAGGAGAGGGGAAAGCAAAGGTGAAGGCTCAAGAGAAGACATCTGAGTTTCCTTCTGCATCTCCTCCTTCCTGAACCTCCTGTTCCCCCACTCCCCTTTCAGCACTTCATTATCCACAAGTCCCACTTTCCCCTTTATCCTTGAAGATATGAGGAAAATTTATATCTGCAGGTCCACTAATGGCTCTTCATTTATGGTCAAAAATGCTTCTGTGCAAGGCTTTATTTGCACATTAATAGATCTGATTGTACACCCCCTTCCTGGCTTAAAATTATCTCTGAGTCTATAATTGCATGGTAAGACTTTCATCCTTCCTTTCTCCTGCTGTGCTTCATAGCAAACACTATTTTATTGTTTTTGTTTTAATCTTCTCTGTTTCTTCAGCAGATTGATGGCACATTTTTACAGCTCTGGCATTAACACAGGAATGATGATGTTCTTGCCCTGCCCATTTCTAGGGATGCTGCTGCATCCTGATGATTTTGCACCCCAGTGGGTTTCTCACAGTCTTCTCAAGACAGTCCTAGTAATGACAACCATGCACAGCAAACCATGCAAAGGTCCTGGGAATATCCTTAAAACATTTTGTGTGGTTGAATATGAGCCCAGGTGTGCCCAGGTGGCCAAGAAGGCCAATGGTCACTGGCTTGTGGCAGCACTGGGGTGGCAGCAGTGCCTGTCCCCTGTGCTGGCTGTGCTGGGGCACCTCCAGTCCTGGGGACAGTTTTTGAGCCCCTCCCAATAAAAAAGACCTGGAGGGGCTGGAGAGAGTCCAGGGAAGGGAATGGAGTTGGGGAAGTGTCTGGAGCACCAGGAGTGGCTGAGGGAGCTGGGAAAGGGGCTCAGCCTGGAGAAAAGGGGGATCAGGGGGGACCTTGTGGCTCAGCACAACTCCCTGACAGGAGGGGACAACCGGGGGGGTCAAGCTCTGCTCCCAGGGAACAGGGACAGGAGGAGAGGGAACGGCCTCAGGCTGGGCCAAGGGAGGCTTAGATCGGATATTGGGGAACATTTCTTCATAGAAAGAGTTGTTAAAGAATTTGGAAGACTGCACAAGGAAGTGGCTGAGTCACCATCCCTGAAAGTGTCCAAACCCATGTGGATGTGGCACTTGAGGACATTATTTAATGATGAACATGGTCGTGGTGCTGGGTTGGAGTTGATGATCTTAAAGGACTTTTCCAGCCTTAATGATTCTATGATTCCATGGACTCAAGCTGCCCGGGGACAAAAATTTTCAATTCCTTGGCTGTGCTTTCTAACTCAGAGATGTAATAGAAGCATGAAACTTGTGAATATTAAGAGATAATACAGAGATTTTTGTGTTGTGGTTTTGGTGTGATTTTTTTATATATATACAAATGGAATATCCAACTAAAAAAAAAAAAAAAGCTGAAGCAAGCTGTGTTAGGGAAAATAAGTGTATCCACTGATCCTGCGTGTCTCTGGAATTAATGCCTCTGGGTTATGAGTTCTTCAAGCCTGGATTAGACACTAGAAAAAGACTTGTGGAAGTTCAATTGTGGAGGAAAATAACACTGACAGACACTCCTACAACTCTCAACCCTATAAGCCAAGTTTAATAAGATTTTATTAAAGAAGAAGAAGAGCCATCTCATATATATTGACCTCTTATGTTTTTTAATTATGTGACTACATGGAAGAGGGAAATTCTGTTTTATGTCCTCTCTGAAGGAAGAACCCACTCAAATTCTCACAAAAAGCCTCCTCATGTGACTTCTGCATCTCACTGTTGTCTTAGAGATACAGGAGCTCTCTCCAGTCCTGGAATTGTCTCCTGCTTCATACAGAGCCTCTACTCTGTGTTTTTAAATTATTTCCTTCTACACTTAAAATTTCATCAGCAGGCTAGAGGGGAAAATACAAGGCTGAGTCTGTCTCAGGAGCAGAGTACACTAAGGCTGGAGTCAAAACCATGAAATATAGAGGTCTGACATGATGCAGTTGTTTTTGAGTATTCCTGATTTAGATGAAGCAGCCTTGGAGTCAGACCCCACAACTCCTAACAGGTTGTGGCAGGTGTAATGCTGAGAGGTGCCAGGCATGTAATTTTCTCCAATTAAAATAATTACAAGATTGATGATCAATTACTGCACTTCTGAAAAATAACTGGGAGCCCCTCACCCATGGATATTCTGAACAACTGTTCAATACTTTCTGTCAGAGAGATGATAATCACTGCTCTGTGTGGAGTATCACATCCCCCAGCTCTCTCACTCCCAGTTGTCTTTTGGCAGGTTGTTTCCAGCTCTATTAAAATGGCCTCACAAGTGTCAACTAAATTCTCTTCTCACGCAATTTCCTAACTGCTTCCAGAAAGCTGGTAACATCATCAGATTTCCAGTGCAAGAATGATAAACTGGGATAAATCCTTTTCCTCTTTGTACCTTTGAATATTTGGGGTACAATGCTGAGTTCAAGAACCAAAAATCGGTGTGAGTTTCATTGTATGCTAAGCCACCAGTGAACCACTTCTCTGTCACAGTGACCTGTTGGAAATCTTCCTGGTTAAAAAATCCAGATAAGGAGGCCTCATCCTCTCAGAAGGGGAGAGAAACCTCACAAGGGCTGAGGAAAGAAAAATCAGATTGCCTCTGCCCTGAGATCCCTTTGACTTGCTACACACACAGTGCTGAGCCAAAGCAAAGCTGTGTGGCTGCAGGAGCATCCTGTGACAGCACAAAAATGCAGGGAACATGAAATCCTGAGGGAACCATTCAGCATCTAAGGGGTGGGAGTTCATCAAGCAACAGCCTGGACTGCATCCAGGGCTGCAAATGAGTCCACAGTTCATTATTATCCCAAAGAAGATGAATGCAGTCATGTTGTGGGGTTGTAAAAATGGCTTTTCCAGCAGCACAGCCCTTCTGGACAAGAGGCTGAGACCTGCAGGATGGGACAGCCTGGGAGAAGGAGAAGCAACTCCCAGAAAAGACCCAAAGGAAATCCCTTCACCTGCAACAAGAAACGCTGGCAGGGGTGGAAGGGAGAGCAGAAACATGTCTGGATGTCACAGAAGGGGAAGAAAGTCGGTAAAGCCCTGCCAGCCTCTGGAAATAGGAAGGCACATGTAGGACATGGCTTTTATATAACACAGAAACCACTGCAGGGGTTTGCAGGGACCCTTCAGAACCTTCTGGTGCAACAAGCATGGTCTGAATTCACTGCAAGGCTTCATCTTCAGGTGCAGCAAATGAACTGAAATCTTCACTCCCAAATTCTCTCCCTCCTGCCCCTCAGCAGCACAGGGGGATGGGGAATGGGGGCTTCAGCCACAAATATCTCACAGCCAGGGCAGCCTTTCTTCAGAGCTTTTTCATTTTAGGAAGAGGGTCTCCAGGGTTAAATGTTCTATTTATGAACCCTGCCAAGATTTTGTGGTGTCTCAAATATACTGGTGTATTTTTAGACAGACAATTCTAAAATTAACCACTCAGCCTTCCTAAAAACAACCTGCCACACTTCAATAGTTCCCATTGATGCAACATGAATACAAAATATGTCTTAGTTCTCTACCACCAAGCAGAAGGAAAACATTTCTCCCTTTAAGCAGAGGGAGAGGAGCATTTTCTTGAAGTGAACAAATCTCCCATCTCAATCCTGCCATCCCTAAAAGGCCCTGCTTGGTGAATCATCAGGTTTGTGGGGGAAGTAGAAAAGACCCTGAAGACCTCTGCACTTGAGAATTCATGTGGAAGACACAGCTTTTCTGAGGAAAACAATGCCTCAAAATCAGACATTCAAAGGGTATTGTTGGCTTTGTAAAGCGTTTGCTAGAGATTTTCATGATAAAATCAGGTTTTTGTCTAAGATACCAGAGGTAAAATCCTGGCTCCATGGGAGTCAGAATTTCTGAAGGATTTCCAAACCTTCAGTATTTCATCCATCATCTTGTCCTTTCTGTTTGTTGTTCAACCTTTAAATATAAGGTGCTGTGCAATAACAACAGAACTTTTTGCTCCCTCAAAAACAGGTACTACCGAGAAGAGCCTTTTATTTTGAGGTGCTCTGGTGGGTTAAATCCACATCATTTTTTCAGTGCTGTAGAATTTTGGTTATCCTTGACTTGGCTGAGGCTTTCAGCCTTTCTCTGATGTTTTTGGGGCTCGATTCTAACTGCAAACATCATCCAAGTTCAGGCAGTGGGGCCCCTGCAGTTGCCATTTGGGTCAAAAAAGAGTTATGGGCTTGGGGAGACAGCTCAAATACCTCCAATATCAAGCACTTAGCTCGTTCCAGATGAAGCTGCAAATTTCCATAACTGTTTTGGGAAGCAGAGCCTTGCAGGACACAGGTTATCCTCAGCCATTTCTGTCAAACAATCCCCTGTATTAATTTCAAAATCCCACATATTTTGCTGTGTGAAATCAATTGTAAAACTCTTACATGTTCCTTGGAGACACCATTCCAGATGATTTTTGGAAAATTAAATTATTTCACCAGTAACTGCCATCTTGTTGAACAGAATAATAATCACTGTTGGTTTTGTTCAGGTTCATTGCCATAACTAAGATTCCAGAAAAATTTAAAAGCAGGGTTCATTTTTCTTGATGGGACATTTCTTCTTGAATACCCAGATTCAGCTTATCCCCCACACTAACCACTTTCTGATCTCCTACAATGTTATGACAACCATGCAAATACGTAAAATATTTGCTCCTTTTAAAAAGTAACAATAATTCCAACAGCCAAATGGAGCAATGCTGACTGTGGTGGTGGAGTTCCCACCCCACACCTCCTAATTGCTTTAAAAGTTCAAAGCAATTTCACCATCAGGGTAAAAAAACTTCATGAGTAAATCACTTTTAGATGACGTTAGTTAGCCCACTTGGGTTTCTGAAAAGCTCCACTGAGACCAGGTATAAGACTATTTTTACAGTCTGAGGATACTTTACATGGAAATAAACTGACTTTTAAATCTCCATCTCGAAGAGGTCTTGTGGGACTCTCAGTTGTTTGTGCATTCAGGATCCTACGCGCTGGCTGAGGAGTGAGTCATCCTGCCTGACACCTTATCTGCAAATACCCTGCAATCTGCACTCTGGGGCCACAGCAGAAAAGGATTTTACTACTCCTGGCTGCCCAGGCTAAAAGCTGAAGCAGAAAATGGAGATCCTTTTTCTTTCTGTGTCTTATGAGAATCCAACATATTTTTCAATTTTCTGATTCTGATTTGCAGATAAAACTAACAGGAAATAAACCTTCCTTGCCTCTGTTGGCTCCTTTGCTCTGTCTTGCTTTTGAACTTCATCTTATTTATTTGGGTTAATTGGTGTTTCTTCCCTCCAAAAGAGAAATCTGCCTTTATATATTTGAAAGGCAACACAAAGTTGGTTTCACATTCTTATCTATACAAGAAAACTCAAGTCCATGCCTGCATGAACTCAAGATTAGGCACAAGTGAACAAAACAGCTCTGCCATCAGACAAGAGCCATGTCAATATCTCCACCACTTTGCATGTGATGATTCCTGGGGTAGCCAGTGCAATTTCTGGCTTGTCAAGGCCCTCTGTTTTAAAATCTGCATCTTTATCCAAGCCAAACACCCTGATCTTTACCAGACAGCAGAGATGGGTGACAAAATGCCTGCAGTTTCCCTTCGAGTTTTTTCCCTTTAGAAAAAACCCTGCCCCTTAGAATTAAAAAAAAAAAAAAAAAAAAAAAAAAAAAGAAAAAAAAAAAAAAAAAAAAAAAAAACAAGTGACAAAGAATCAAGAAATCTCTGGGGAAGTTGTTCCAGTGATTAATTTCTCTTACTATTAAAACATCTCTTCTTTATTTCTGGTCTGAACTTCTCCACAAGTTCACGCTAGACTGACCTTAACCTATTACAATGTCTTTTTCTCCTACATGGAAAAGCTGTATCCTCCCAGGAAGGATATTCCTGTAGAGATACAAAAATGTGACCAAGTCAACCCTTAACCTCAAGAGTGAAGCTGAAGGGAAAGCTTTTAAATGTCTTGATAAAAGTTGTAATCTAAAGGCCACTTCTGTCTGCTTTATAAAAAGTCTTTTACAGTTTTTTTCAGTATTTTCACTGAAATGCACACGTTAGACTTGAGTAAAAACATATCAGTTTCTTCAGTTAAGGTTGCATTCAATGTAGTGAGTTCAAGAAGCATCTGGACAACATCCTCAGGGAAATGGTGTGATTTTTGGGGGTGTCCTGTGCAGGGCCAGGAGTTGGGCTCCATGATCCTTGTGGGTCTCTTTCAACTCAGGATATTTTATGATTTTATGATTCTGTACTGCAATCCATCTGAAAATCCTTTAATAGGATGCCAGAGCATCACATTGGCCATGGATGGAACAGCTTTCTGCCACTCAAGGGTTTCTCCACCATAACCCCCTTGTGGGTGATATTGACCCCTTTAGTGCTGCACTTTCAAATCTCTGGAGGAAATTTTTGACTCAACCAGGCAAACAGAGGAAAATGCTGATGTTTATGCTCCTTTTTGTTCAAAAAATACACCACAGGAGTGGAATAAAGTCACTTGGAGGCATCATTTCTCCTTGGGAAAGTGGGAAAGATAAATTAGAATAAGGTGCAAGCTTGATCCCACTGACTGAATTATTTAAGGCTTCAGTGACACCAAGGCTGTTGATATTATTGCACTTTTCTGTCCTGGCTTCCTAATGGGAAAGTGTCTGCCCTGGAACAGCCTGGAAAGGTGATCCAGGCTGGACAAAGGAAACCTGCCTTTGTTTGAACTCCACACTGTTGATAGTTCACCTCCTACTTCAGCTGCCTAAAATCTAAACTCTGTAATTTAAGCCAGCAGAGACATTACAATGTTATTTCTTCACTGTGCTCATTGATTTGTGGTACTACAAGATGACCTAACACAGGGATTTGGGCACAGAATAAGCCACCCAGAGGGGTTTTCACCTTGGTTCTTGCATTAGTTTTGTGGTCCCTCTTCATTTTGGGTCTAATCTCCTACATTCTTTCAATTCAAGGAGCAGAAACCTATCTGATACATTCATAGTGAACTGTTTCCACTTTCCATTCTTGACAGCCCAATTCAGTCTGGAAATGTCACTGAATTGGTTTGCTAAAATCAGGAACCTGGTATGGTTAAAACCTTTTATTTCACTTCTCTATTGCATTGTCTGTCTAGACAGGATCTATTTATACTTGGCTGTACACATAATTCAGACAAATAAGTTCATTTTGGTAGAAGCCAAGCCAGAAATGGCTCAGACATTGCCATTTCTGATCTTTAAACCTGAGCCATCTCGCTGTGAACCCACCAAAGTTCCAGCAAATGAGGGATTTCCATGCAAGGACAGATGGCACACGAGTAGGAGGGGATTTAAAGTCACACAGCACATCCACTGCATGGAAGATCACAGACACAATCTGATCTCTGATTAGGCTGTGGAGACCCCCAGAAACTCCTCTCTTTCCTCCTCTCCACACTCCCACCACTGTTACTCATTCTCTGATCAGGGCTATCATCAAAGGAAAATAAAAACCTATAATAAGTCACACCTACTTGTAATGTCCTGCATCATGGGCTGAAGTTATTCTCAAATCCATGTGATGGGCTAGCAAAAGCCTGGGTTGCATCTGTCTTAATGAACTGCTAATATTCTTTGCCCTGATAAAAGGCCAGTGCTTTCTTAGGGAGCAGCTAAAGCCATTTTCTTTTCTAATATCTTGACATAGTGTGTCACCTCTAATCCCTTTGCTCCAGCCCCCCCCAAAATGAGATCAAGACCTGAGAAAAGCAAATGCTTGACTTTTTCACTGGAAATGAAAGGATGACAGGATGATTTCAGTAAATTTTATGATGTACCTGTGAACAGGAGTTAGGGGAAGGGACAGGACACATCACTGGTTCTAAGATGAGCTCACTGGTGGCATTGCATTGCACAGCTGAATCGATTCTGTCCACTTGGACCAGAGCTCTCTCTGTCTAATTGCACAGAAAATGTTTGTGCAGGATCTCTTCCCACTCCAGGCATTCTGTGACCCCATGAACCATGGCAGGTGCAAAACACTTCTTTTCCATGTGGCTATAAAACTCTTCCCAGTAAATGTACACTTGGAGGAGGTTTCCCAGTTAAATCATGCTGGGTTATGAGAGAAACTTGCTGAGAGCAAGACTGATAAATCACAGGTAGGAAGCCACTGAAAGGAACTCCTGCTCAGCATTCTCTATCCATAAATCTGGGTGTATTAACAAGTCGCTTTTTGATTTATTCTTTTTTCCTCCTGGCTATTTTTCTCCTAAAGTGTGCCCGTTCTCCCATGTACACCAGAACCAGCTGTTCATCAGAGACAATGTGCAGTTCTCAAAGAAGGGATTGAAAAATAAATTGATTTTTTTGTTGTTGTTAGCTCTGTCTAAGGTTCTCAGGGCTCACTTCTCTTTCTCTTGTTTTCAGTGTCCCATGGCTGGTGTCCCACTCCAGTGGATGGAAAGGGTCACAAAGATGTCCCAGTCTATTTTTGTCCATTGTCCTGGACACTGTTTTTGGAGTTTTGGAGATAGACATTAAAAGTTCTAGATTAAGGAGGACATTCCCAGACAGGGGAGAGCTCCAAACCCCAAAACACTGCTTGCAAAAAGGAGCAAGTGCCTTGCTCTTGGACACGGTTTGAAGGAGAGGGAATGAGGCTCCTGCTCTTGGCTCCAGTCACTGCTGTCAGCTGCTAAATGTGATATGATCCCACCCCTGGGGCAGCACAGGCAGCAAGAGCATAATCCTGTGAATCCCAGGATTTTTTAATCTTGATGTGGCTTCATGGAGTTCCTCCATCACATCCCCAGCTAGGCTGAGAAGCAAAATCTAAATTGTTGAAGGTTTTCTGATGTAAGAAAAGGCATCTTTGGCCTCTTAATTGCCTCAAAAAAGGCAGAGTTTAGCCATGTACTTTTGGGAGCCAGGGGCTTTGTCCTCGGTGTCTGTAGTGCTCAGTTGTGACAATCAGTGACACCTTTGTCCCAGTCCTTGCTCTACCTCACAGGACTGGGTAAATGCAAGAATAAATGACATTTGAGGGCTGGTCATGCCCATCATTAACAGGACCCTGCCAGTGCCAGGGATGGATGAATTTGAAGGAAGCCCTGGGGACATGAAAGAACAGCTTGCACAGAGCAGGTCTTGTGTCAAGTTTCTCTTTTGACAAACTCTTCATTTTGGGAAGGTATAAGGACACCAATTAAATTTCTTGTGGTAAGAAAAACCATTAAACATTTGGACATTGAAAGGTTCAAATTGAGCTAGTTGCAGCTCTCCAAGTTCATCTTTCCCATTCTTCTGGAGAAAAAAAAGAAAAAGTGGCAGACGAGTTCTGAGCCATTGTTTGCTATACATAATGAAAACACCTGAAACTGGAGGGAAATAAGAAAAAAAGTCAAATTGCTCAATATGGAGCTCCTATTCCATCACGTCCTTGCTTAAATGCTTCTTAACTGCATCCCTTCTTATGCAAAATTAGTCCACAAAAAAAGGGCATTTCCACCTTTTCAAGTGGAAACTTCATGATGGGACAGGGCCCGGAAGACCCACTAAGTGAGCTGAGACTGTCAGGAAAGGTGGTTTTGCTTGAGATTAATGAAAGATTTTTTTTCTTGTCTAATGGCTGCCGTTTGAGCTTTCAAAAATTAAATAGAAATCCTTATTCTCAGTTTGAAAAAAAAGCAGCTGATTTTGTCACTTCCAACAAATAGTAAGAGAATTATAAGGAGAGCAGTGAGCTTGCAGAAGTGCACAACTCACTATGCACAGCAGTTCTGCTTTTATTTCTTAATGTCTTCTGCTAATAAACCTTTTTCCAGTGCCTCTATTCCCTGCCCACACTGCAGCTGCAGGGGACCTTCTAGACAGATTTGAGGGACTGGAGTTTGGAGATAAAGGTATAATAAGTCCAGGTGGGGGTCAGTCTTTTCCTCCAGGTAACAAGTGATTAAACAAGAGGAAAGAGCCTCAAGTTGTGCCACAGATGGATTAGATTGGATATTAGGGGAAATGTATTCATAGAAAGGGTTGTCAAAGATTGGAACAGCTGTCCAGGGCAGTGCTGGAGTCCCCATCCCTAGAGGGATGTAAAAGCCATGTGGATGTGGCACTTGGGGACACGGGTCAGTGGTGGCCTTGGCAGTGCTGGGGGAATGGTTGGACTGGATGATCTGAGAGGGCTTTTCCACCCTAAACAGTTCTATGATTCTATAACACCATAGCACAGGATGTTTCTAAAGAAGTTTCCAGCTGCCCAAGAAGGAGTTACTGCAGCAAGCCTGTTGCTCCCACTCTTGTGCTTTGCTTTTTTCTTCATAAATATTTCACCCAGACCCTACAAGCATTTTTGGCTTGTTAGCCAAAAAGGATCCCTGCCAGAGGCATTCAGCCATCCCACCCTACAAACCTGGATACTGCTGGCAGGTTCCCAAGGCTGCCTCTGAAGGACATTCCACAAAGGCCAGGAGTCAGCTCTCCAAACCCCACCAGACCTCTTTAACCTGGATTTTTTTTTGGGAGACAAGGATGTGACTTGATCTTTTTGGGGTGAATGTCCCAGAAGAGCATTCATAAGGCTGGTAAAGCATGAGGGAATGAGAGTTTTATTGCTGATCCCTGTCCACCCTGGTTATGGCTCTTCATAGCCCTTGTGTTCATGCAGAAGTTTTTATTAATGATCTTCCTGCACTGGTTTGTTTAGCACCATCATGAAAACCACCATCAATAACAACATTATTCAACATGTGTTCTCATGCAGGTTGTGCACCCCCATGCAGGAGTCTGGAGACCCTCCAAGAGGACTTCCTCTGGGAGCTGGCTGTGCAGCCAAGCAGTTTTCACTGCTATGGAATGTTTCCTGACCCACTCTGTGTTTATTCCCTGGGGAACACCCTCACCATTTCCTGTCCCACTGGTATCAGCCCCTTCACACGCTTCAGATGGATGCCTTGGCATCCCCAGCCTGTGCCATGGCAGTTTGGGAAGGATGGCTCACAAATTCATATTTAGGTCATTTAGCAAAAGAGCTTTTCCTTAGTTCTGGTGTTGTGATGGAGGTTCCTGTTGGTGGATGCAATCACGTGCCCAAGCAGCAAATTCAGCATTGCTAAATTGGGTATTTGTCTCCTCACAAAAACAGTCTTGTGGCTGTATTTTTCCTTCTGATGGAACACCATCAGAGGCAGAAAAGGGAGGAAGAAAGACTCTATAGGTTATTAAAAATATTAGGGGTCATGAAATAAACTTCCTCATCCCCACCCCACAGCTCCGTGCAGTCTGCACTGAGGCTCAAGAGCAGGATTTATTTTTAATAATGACATGGAGATGAAGTGTGAAAGGGTGGGATTGTGGGATATAATTTAAGGAGAAAATGAACATTAAAAACCAGAGCAGTGATGCCCCTGCCCTGACTGGGGAGCAGAACTCCAGATTCCTGGAGGAAATGAGTCATTTCTTCTGCCTTCCATCCATGACAGATGAAAGCAGCACAATCACAGAACCACAGAACATCCACAAGGATCACCCAGTCCAACTCCTGGCTCTTCACAGGACTACCCCAAAAATCCCACCCTGTACCTGACAACATTGTCCCAATGCTTTTCCACTCTGGCAGGGTTGGCCTGACCAAAATCCCAAAATAATGAAGAATGAGATATTCTGAGAAATAACCAAAGCAAAAAAAAAGTGTGAGAAAGGCCTGTTGCCATGGGAACAACGCGTATCAAACTGATGTCAAACATTCTGCAAAATAATCTCCTCGAATTGTAAAATGCAGTGATGAAGGAGGCAACAAAAGGAGGCTGTCAGTGTTTTATTTATACTATTTTTCATCTACCTGCTCGCCTGCGTGGTGTGCATATATCACACCCACACTCCCACCCACAGCACACAGCTGTCTCTCTGAACTTTCTTAGATCTGCTCCAGAAATTCAGGTGGTGATGGGGAAGGAAGGAGAAGAAAATAAAAGAATATAAAATCGCATTCAGATTTGGCAAGAAAAAAAAAGCAACTCTGCATCTTTCTAGTACCAGGTAAATGCGAGTTGAAGTGGGCAGATTTGGTTCTCATGAAGATTCCCAGACTCTTTCCTGCCACACTTCTTCTTCCCAGCGGAATGCCCCAGCACAAACTGATGCCTGGGGTGCACGAGGCTGGTCCTCCTCAGGTGCAGGGGTGTTCAGTGAGGTGACAGAACAGAAAATCTGATTTTTTCTTCACCCCCCCCTTACTGCAAAGGGAGAAGCACCAGCTGGTGATGCCCCTCTGTGCTTGTAGACATGGTGAACACAGCAAGCTGCTCCAAGAGCTGAAGTCTGTAAGCTCCTTGCATTAATATTTCTGTAGCCACAGAGGAAGCATCTGGGTCCTCTGATGGGATCTAGGAAAACCAGGAAGAGCTACCTTGACTTGCAGCAAAGCAAGCAGAAGAGAGAGAGGCATCGTCCCTGAGGGCTGGAGTGGGTTTGGAAGCAGCAGCTTTAGCAAACCCAAATTATTTTTCTGTAGGAAACAAGAAAGTTGTTTTCCCATTTGGCCCACACCAACCTCTGTCTGGCACTGTTTGAACTTCTGCAGAGATGCAAGCACATATATCCAGCTTGACACAGACTTCCTCTGGTATTCCCTTCCCAATTTTCTGAGAGCACTTCCAGGGTTCATTAATGCAGACCCTCAGCTCCGAGGAGCAGTGGCCTCACTATCCCAAGGGTATTATCCTGGTTCTGCCACATCCTATTGTTTCACCTTTGCTCTGCTCCCAGACATGTCCCTCCTTATTCATACACACCCTCTTGTTCCCCTCTGGAATCTCATCCTGTGGATCCTGGTAAACCTGACCCACTCAGAATCATGGGACCACAGAATCAGTGAGGTGGGAAAAGACCTCGAAGGCCATCAGGTCCACTGTGGGAAATGGAAAGATAGAAACTTCCATAGATATTGAAGGGTTTGATTTGCAGCCTTGGAAGAAACTTGGATTGATGTAAAGATAGAAGTACACAGACATTAAGCAGAAAAATTATAGGCTTATGTTTCTATAGTTGTAAGTAAGAATAGGCCTTAAGTAAGAAACTGTATTGGGCAAGATGGTGAAGAGTTTTATATTGTACCCATGTAATTGTATAGGGTAAGCTAAGAGTTTAGGTGCTATAATAAAGCATGTGTGTGTACCTGTGACAGTAGTTCATTGGATAAAAGTATATGCAGTGCAGCAGAATTAAGTAGAGGTGATAGGTTAGAAAAACAAAATACACTTCATAGCAACTTTCTATTGAATTAAAATGTTATATATTGCCTTGTAATGAAGAAACTCGTGACTACTTTGGCTATGGCTGAATTCTTGCCTCTCTAAACCTCACAACCTCGAGCCTGATGCATTTCAGAGCAATAAATCACGTTTAGCACAATCATAGTCCCATCCCTTCATTAAAGCAGTGGTAATAAACCACCACGTTTCCCAAAAATCTTGTCCTCCAGTGCCACATCCATATGTTTTTGAGCCCTTCCAGGGGTGGTTCACTGGGCACTCCCTCAGCCTGGCCACGGTTCATCTTGTTCCACCCCTGTCCTTGCATGGACAAATCCTCTTCCACAATTTTTGCCAGCCTCCATCCCACAAACTGCTCCCTGACAATATCCCAGTTCTCCTCAAACACAACCTGCCTTAAGAGGCCTCTGCAAAGGCTAGACACCAAAATTATACCACAAACACATACAAGAAAATACAGGTGGATGATATTCTAAATCTGTGAAAACAAGGACAAAAAAAGTATAGCTTCTAAATCTGAGCAGCTTTTTATTTCGGGTGACTCTTTGGTCCCTTCCATGGAATCTGCAGGTGGAAAACTGTGCTCCTTCAAGGTATGTGACACCTCCTTGATGACCTCAACAAATTTTGGGGGCATAAACCTGAAACAAAATATGGAACATAATTATTCAGATGAATCATTATCGATGAAGCAGGATTTTGTTCTACACAAAACTGAATGAGTTTTTTATTATACATTTATTCCATGTTTCAGTTGATCAAATTTTGCCACTGCATAGAAGTAAGTTTATTCTGGATTTCTATTCAGGAGTAAACCAATTTTGTGCAATCAAAACTGTTTACAGGAAGCACCTGATTTCAGTGAATTGCCTGTTTCTAAAACAGAAAATCTGTGAGAAAACATGAGGAAAACCGTGATATATCACATTCTGTCTTTGACAATTCCACCAGAAAAATTGATGTTTTCTCATATGAAACAAACTTTCACAATATAACTGCTGCTGCTTCATTCAAGCATCTGCTTTTAAAGGTTGAAACAAGGATAAACAGAGCCACCCTTCCTCCTCCTTTGCACCTGGTCTGTGGTTTGTAAAGTCAATTTACAGCTTTGAACTCGATGTGGAGTTGCACCAGTAAATCCCCAACACACCCCATGAACATCCAATTCTGCTAGCAATTTTTCTCCAAAATGAAAATAAAACTCACTGGACTGTGTGATATTTTATTCTTCTGTCTAGATTTTAGGATTTAACTGGATTGAGGGGCTTTGTTGTTCTATTGTCTGGTGTTCCTAACCCTGGGGTAGCTGCATTTCTGCATCATTTGCAGCTTACAAAACACTTTTGGGGTCCTTCAAGATAGCCCAAACTCCTGATCCCAGCTGATGGTCTGGAGCCCTGCCAGATCCAGGGAAATGGGGAGCTCGAGGGAATTTTAATCTTCTGGTGAGGTGTCCAACATGTAGAAGGACGAGTGGTCTCGATTCTTTCCAGACATCTTCTAGGAGATACCAGTTTTCTGAGCTGAAAATGAACATTTCCCTCAAGCTGGGCTTTATGCTGTGTTTTTATTATCCACCTACTGAACTCCACATGAGGCACAAAGGACAGAGATCATTACACCTCCTAATATTCCTACTCAATCATCTGGGGAAGAGGGAAAATCAAAGAGTATCAGTGTCCTCTCTGCTTGTATCCACTGTGTTCTTGTATCTCCTGGAAATTCTGGAGCAACCAGCCCTGAACATTTCAATGCCTGGAATTACAGAGAGGATGGGTAGAGCTTTCTTGTTTGGTTTGTTTATGTTTTGGTGTGTTTTTGTTTTTGTTTTTTTTTTAAACAAGCTGAAAGGATAAGCTGCTATTTAGAGCTGGCCCTGTGCCAGGCTGCAATTTCAGAACTCCAAGCAGCCTGGAGGTTAACCTTGGGAGAGAGTAAATCCTGTGCTTTCACTTAAATTAATGAACATGAGTGCTGTTGTTTGGCTTTTTTGGCTTCTGCGGGGGAAAAACAAAAGGAATTAAAAAACCAAGTTGGTTTAGTCTGGATTGCTCCACAGCAATCCCTGCTCCACAGGGGTTGAAGCCTTTCCTTTCCTCCCCTGCCACTGTTCATACACCACTGCTTCAGAAACAGAACAACCTCAAGGAATGAGATGGGTGTCCATGAAAGAGAGCTTTAAAAGTGAATTTTCAAGTGATTCCAAAAGGAAACAATAAGACTTTTAAAACTCCAGTGATGTCATGGGCTATTTTGGGATTTTGAAGAGCCCAGAAAGAAGAAAATCTAGAGATGGAATTTGAGCTCTTTGGACACAGACCTCTTGTTTTATCCAATGTTTCTGTCCAGCCTTGAACGTGCAGCAGCACTGGCACTGACATATGGGCAACTCTACTGCCTAACAGAGGTGTTCTTGCCCTTCATTCTGGAATTTGATGAAGTCAAGCCACAGGGAAAACTCCCTATGTGTCTGACATAGCACTTGCCACGTGTGATCCAACTAATTTTCAAGAAGGAATGTGATAAATTAATTATGTGAGTGGAGAAAAAAACAGTTTGGGATGGGGGGAATGACAAGCTGTAGCACAAACATTGTCTGTGGTTGTGGTCAGCACGTGGTGCCTGCCTTTTACCTCTTTATAAACCTATAGGTGTGGATTTACCGTGGAAAATTAAGTTTATTTTAGCCCCATGTCCAGCTGCTTTTCCTGATGTTCCTCCAGATATTCCTGCTCTATTTCACTTCAGCAAACTGATAGGAGCCTGCAGAAAAAACAAACTCATCTTGGGGTTGAAATAATCTGGAAGTGGCCTAAAAAGCACTTCATGCACCATAAATGAACCCTAAAAGTACAGTACTTTTTTTCTAAATAGATATTTTGTCTCCTTTCTCTACTTCTACACACTTGCCTGGTATTAAAGAGTGGTGGTGACCATGGATGGGAAGATCATTTTTTCCAGAGCTGACAGATGGATGTGATGATTTTCCTTGTAAATTATTGAACTCTGATAGTGAAATAAGATAATAAACCCATGCCTGGAATCCCAGAGTGACATATGAAATTGGCATTGCAAGGGAGTGACCTGGATGGAGTAATGCTTACAGAAATTTCCTTGGGGTCTTCATTTTGATGAATGTATTTAGTTAAACACTTTGGGCACGCAAAAAGATCATCAGACAGACTAAAAATACTCCTTAAACAAAGAGCCATAGGAAATAATGGGGTTTTGTGCTTCCCTTTGTTTACTCCAAGAGAATTTGGAAGTCTTCCATGTGTTTGGATTGGTGTGAGTGTCAGTGAAAGCAGAGAACCACTCGTCTTGACTCACCAGTGGTTTCCAGCTGCGCTCCACAGACCTCTCTGGTGGGTGTGGGAAAGATCCTTGCCCATTGTTAGTCAGCTGAAATTCATAACACAGATGCCTCTAAGTCCACTAATGCAATTTTACAGCTGCCAAGCTGGAGAGGGCTGGAAATCACAGGGCCCAGAGGCACAGCTGGTGCAGGCTGATAGTGCTGCACATCAGCAGGCTTGGCTGGAGCAGGAGAGATCTCATCATCTGCCTTCGTGTCGTTTTTTGTACTCCATTCAGTACAACCTGTTTAATCCACGTGTGCCAGAGAGATGAGACTCTGCTGCACAGCCAAGGAGCATCTGAGGCCAGTGCAACCTCAGCAAAGGTCAGTAAACCAGGTGATCAAGTTGCCAGTCCTTATTCTTGCAGTACCAGTGAATTCCACACCTTTGTGCACATCTCAGTGTTCACATATCCAAAGGGTTGGGAAAAGGTGGCACAAAGCCAGAGGCTCTGCCTTTTTTCAGACAAAATTTCTGTGAGAGAGGGAAGCTGGAGGGTGTTTGAGGATTCCTCCCTTAGGCTGCCCTGAAACACAAACTGAACAAAGGAACAGCCTGGTTCTGAAGCAGCCAGATTACAGTGCCTCCAACACATTGCATCATTGCTCCTGCCATAGGGGCTTCCACAGTGGAAAAGTGGATTTTAGTGAAATAATGCTCTGGGAAAGCTTTATTTTTCCAGGAATTTTCTTTCAGGTGAAGGAAATCCTTTCTTGGGCATGTTCTACAGAGCCTACTGTAGGCAGTTAACAAAGCAGGTAGTGGCTTCTATGTAGTTTGTGGAAGATAGTTACTCCTCAAAATGGGGAATTTGGAAGGATTCATCTGCTCTGAATCAACACCTGCAGCACTTTACTCCCCTTCCCTTGGCCAAAGGAAGCTGGTCTCCTAATTATGAACCAAGCATGAAGCAACCAACAGGCATTGAGATGGCACAAAACAAAGCATGATCTCCAGCTCTGTGTATGTCTGGTGCCATCCTATAAAATATGAAGCAATAAAAAAACCCAAAAATAATTGTCAGAGCACAAACTTTTGAAGAGAGGCAAGGTATGTAGCCCAAGTGGGTTGCAAATTGCAAGCACACCCCATCCTCCAACCAGACACACCAGGGACCCTCCCAAACTGGCTACTGTCCCCAAGGAGATTTAGGAATGACATAAGATAAATGAAGCTTTGGGACCTAATTGAATCAAGGGCTGTCCACCAAAAGTGGTGGAGTCCCCATCTCTGGAGGGGCTTAAAGGCTTTGTACAAGTGGCACTTGGGGACATGGCTCAGTGGTGGCCTTGGCAGCGCTGGGGGAATGGTTGGACTGGATGACCTTAGAGGGATTTTTCCAACCTGAATAATTCTCTGATGCTCTGAAAAGGCCCATGAAGGCCTCTCAGAAACCTCCCCAACTCTGAAGCTTTCCATTAGCAGCACAACATCCATTTGTGTATTAGAGAAAGCATCCACACCATCCATAAAGTCTGGATCCAGTGCTTGGTGCTGGGTCCTCTGAAAGGGAACTGACATATTTGTATCCAGACTGAGCAGAAAATGCCATGCTGTCAGGAAAAATCCAAAAACCAAACAACAACAAAAACCACCAAGTTCCATGTAAAATTCTTTTTACAGTAAAAGCTTTGGTGCACACTAAACAAAAAGTACAATTTGTTGGTAGGCAAAGTTGACTTTGGTTTGGTTTTGGCTTAAAAAAGAACATAAAGCAGCACAGAGCAAGAAGAGCCAGTAGTAAAGGGAGGCAGGAGGGGAAGGGGCTACTGAGAGCTCTTCATGGAGCAGGAAAAGGAAAGTTCTGTGTTTTCCCTTTTTGCCACAACCCCCCTGAGTCACCCAACACAGAACTGTCACACAGAGTTTTGCTCTCCGAAAAGAGAAAAGGTGGGAGTGGGAAATTGGATTTGTTCCAGTTCTGGGAAGGTCTGCACTCACACACTCAGCCTCATTTCTGAATCCATACAAATGGCACAACACAACCAGACAATGACTCAAACTGTGTCAAGCTCTCATCCTACAAGCCTCCAGAAAAATTTATCAGGAAGGACTGTGTTATAAATAACTTCCAGTCTACCCTTTCAGAAACCAAGGAAGATTGGACATGCAGCAGGTCAGCAGAACAACCAGGATGATTTGATGATTTCCTCCCTGATTGATGCTCCTTGCCCTGGGGACCTCAATTCATCAACCTGAGCTTCTCTTGTCCGGGTGGACAGCTCATCCCCAGCTGATGGGAGCAGTTGCACCAACCAGATACAACAGGAATTGCCTCTGGTTTTGATTTTCATTCCAAGCTGGTGTTGGCATATAAACACTGAGATCTGCACTCAGGTTTAATTACTGCTAATCGAGTGAGACTGTGTAATCAGTCCACCTTGCCAGATGCTTATATAAAAGCAAGGTTTTCATGCCCTGATGTCAGCCAGGTGTTTTCTGCCATGCATTAAAGAAAGTAAATACTAAAATTTTTCTCCATCTGCTGGAAGTGCACATTTTGCCCACACCTGTTAAAAAGATTAATGACCAGGATAATTAATGCGTCCTCTTGAACCTGGTTTGTGACAACTCAGATATGTAAACGACTAACATTCCTTTTTTTCCCAAATATGTAACAAACTAGAAAAAAACAAAATGTTGAGTGATTAGAAGTAGTAAAACTAATCAGCATAAAAAGGGAAACCTGGATGAAAGTGAAGTTTAGCCTCAGAAGGGGTCTTATAACAATCAAAAGTTTTATTTCAATGGTCTCCAGGTTAATCTGTATTTTGGTGTTTTCTGCATTGTCATTCAAAAAATTAAAATGTAGGGCATAAACTGCGGGTATAAAAGTAGGGCAGGGGTATAAAACACTCCTCCAACTGGGAAAAAAGTGGGAAAATGTGCATATCAATTCACTTTTCCAGACACACTGCTCAGCCACACAGCCAGAGCTCCAGTCACCCATACTTGGATTTCTGCACTTCTTTCACTCCCACCCTTTGTCACTGAGCCTTTCCCAGCAAATAAAAATGTTCCTGCTGGGCTTGCTGGAGTCCCAGAGCTGACCCATCCTCCAAGATCCACACCATGTGCTGTTAAATGTTAATGTGCCCTGTCCTCGAGTTCCTCTGGCCAGTGACTGCCAGTAGATCTCAGTTACTCGAAGATGGAGGAAGGAAGAACTATTGGGGAGAAACAGCTCTTAGTTATTTAAATTTTCACATGATTTGCCATTTTTGGCTCATGCAACTCTTGCCCATTCAGCTGTGTGGTCTCTGAGTCTTCACTCACCCTCTTGAGCTGTTCTAAGTGGAAGGAGCTCATACCCCGGATTAAATTACATCTTTTTCCCTTTTTTTTATTTTTTCTTTTCAAATGGCCCGGGACAAACAGATTCAGCAGCACAGACACCTCCCACCCCTGTGTTTGGACATAGAAGGAAGCAAAGTTTTCTGGAGTGAAGCCCAAGTCAGTGAGAATCTGGTGAGAATCAATGGTAACTTTGGGAGGACACACCAGAAGTTGGAGGCAGGTTGTAAATATGAGGCTAAATTAGGAGCTGTCTGTGATTTTATGACCAAATCAGAGAGAATCTGTCTCTCCTTTTGCTGCATCTGCCTGGCTGGGTTTTTTCAGGCACCTTTTCATGCTCTTGTGAGAAGGCACCTCTGAGGTTACAGAGTGGTTCAGCCATCAGGGGATCATGGAACAGGTACAGCTCTGTCCTGAGGGCAGGAGGAAGAGCACCTCACCAAGCACAAGACAGAAAACATTAAAAGAGAAACACTCCCTGTCTCTCCTTCCACAATGAGTAAATCCACGCTTCCCTGCAGTGAGCCAAGTGAGTATTTTGTCAAAGCCACGAGTTCCTATGTTTTAATTTGCCATGGGAGGCTGTGTGATATCACAAAGGAAAAGCAGGATAACCCCAGCAGAAAGACCAGCACCAAAGCAGCCCTGCACTGACAGAAAGAAGAGCTGCTCAGCCATGTGGCAGCAGGAATTTCTGTTGGAACAGGTTGTTTGTAGCAGTCTGACACAACACTGGAGACCACACAAATGCTTGTTCTCCATTCTCCGAGCACTGCATTCAATTTAGTTTCTTTTAATGAGATAAAAGACAGCCCTGGGCTTGAGTCAGCTGGGAGCAGAGTCTAAATGTCTGTCTCGAATCCTCAACATGCTGCTGAGTGCTGAGACAAAGCTGAGTAATCCTGGAAAATAAGGATGTGGGATTGGGGGTACTTAGGTCGATTCCAGACTCAGCAGGTGAGTCTGCTGAGAACCTGTGAGTTAGTCACCCTTGGATTGCTTTAGCATCCATGAAAAGCTATCCAGACACAATAGAGGGTGATGCATCTCCTCTTAAACTGGGTTTTCATTCAGTGTATCAGGAGAATTATCCCCTGGAGGCACCAGCTTCTCCCTTTTCCCTCTAATGGAAGGTCACAGTCATGGGCTTAGGGTGAGACATCTCATTTTAGATTTCAAAAAGGGAGAGGAGCACCCCCTGTAACCTTTCCTTGGTGCCATATCTGTGAAATGTGAATAACAGAAAATGAGAATAATGGAAAATGAAAATAATGATTCTGTGCAGCTCAGGGAAGCTTCAGCAGTGAATGGTTGAAGGCACTAAGGAAGTCTGCTGAAGGTGAATTGAGTTGCAGTGGGAAAAGGAGGCAGCCCTGACCTTGGCCAGTCATGCTGTGCTTCAGCTGCCCTCAAACTGAAAGAGAGTAGATTTAAGTGGGATATTGGGAAGGAATTGTTCCCTGTGAGGGTGGGGAGGCCCTGGCACAGGGTGCCCAGAGAAGCTGTGGCTGTCCCTGGATCCCTGGAAGTGTCCAAGGCCAGGTTGGATGGGGCTTGGAGTGACCTGGGATAGTGGAAGGTGTCCCTGCCATGGCAGGGGGTGGAACAAGATGGTCTTTGATGTCCCTTCCAGCCCAAACCATTCCATAATTCCATAAATCTCTGATTTTCTGCCCATAACAACCTGCAAGGTGATTTCACTGCCTTGTCCCCTTGGAGGATGCAGCCATGAGTTTTCTGGTTTACAGTGGTTGCTGTTTATGCTGTTGTCAGTACAGAGAGCAGGGATGGTGCAGATGAAGCCCAAGGGAAACCCTCTGCTAATATCCTTCCCTGAAATGATGGGAAGGTCAGAGCCACCCCCCTTTCCCATCCCTCCCCCTGCGCTGGGGACAGGCACAGCACCACTGCCAGAGCTGAGCTTGTCCCAGGGTTCATCAAAATGCTTCTGAAGGAGTTTGCTGCTGCAAGAAGCCAGATTGCACAAACAGGCAGATGTTTGCAAGCAAATGTCCCAAGGAAGATTAAAATCCCAAGGCACTTTTTTTTTTGTAGCTCACATCTTAAGTGCTGTCAGGATGCTCTGATCGCTCACTGGAGACAAAATGCACAGAAAGGAGCAGCAGAGACAATAAAAAGTGAAAATTTCCAAATGGTGCCTTTCTTTCATGATGAGAGATGGGGTTTGTTTACAGGGTGCAGCAGTGCTCTGAAATCCCACTGGAGACTGGGGCCTTGGGATCTGTGGAGGCAAGGAAAGCCTACTCCTGATCTGATAAAACAGATGAAATATTGTCCTTCAGAAGAGAAAAGGGCCTGGCTGCACTTTTGAACCTGATTTGTGTCAGACAACTCACTTCTGCCATCCAAAGTAGCTGCAGCCTGTTGTGTCCCTCCTGAATAACCCTCTTTTACTCCCATGTCCTCGATCACTCATCACCTTGCTTTTCTCTGCTCAAAGGGAGTCCTAGGACACATTTCAATACATTTGTACTGAGCCATCACTTCCTTATAACCTCCCATGCAAAGAATCATCTGTCAATGTCATCTGTCATCTCTGTAATCCAACAGGCATTTCCTGACATCCAGGAAACCAAGGCTGGAATAAGTGGCTAAGAGCTTCTTCTAAAGGTCTGTAAGGTCCTTGTAAAGGCACAGCTCTCCTCTCCCATCTCCCACAGAAGTGGGGATGACTTCTGTAGCTCCTACAGAGAGATCAGCTGCAGGCAGATACAGGTTTCCCTCAGTGCCATGTTCATTCCTCCCCTTCTCCTGGGAAATTATTCAGGTTTGTGCATATCTTCAGGTGCTACTAATCTTTCTTATGTTGTAGCACCCAAAACTGCAGGAATACTGTGTCAGGGGAGGTTTATTTTGGTATCAGGGAAAGGTTCCTCATCCAGAGGGTGCTGGGCACTGCCCAGGCTCCCCAGGGATGGGCACAGCCCTGAGGCTGCCAGAGCTCCAGGAGGGTTTGGACAAAGCTCCCAGGGGTGCTCAGGGTGGGATTGTTGGGGTGTCAGGAGCTGGATTTGATGATCCTTGTGGGTCCCTTCCAGCTCAGGATATTCCATGATTCCATGACCTTTCTTCTGCAGAAGTTCTCCACTTCTGTCCTTTCCTCAGGTTTCATAGTTCTTCAACTCCTGTGCAGCTCTTTCCTGTGTCTGGTGCTCCCATCCCTCCAGGAGAATTTTTCCCATGGCTTCAGGCAGAAGAAATTGCAAGAATAATTTACCCAGCCTCTGAGGGGACTGGCAAAAATTGCATCCAACAAAGATGGATTCATAAACAGGGTCAGGGAACAGCGAGCTGGCCCTGGCATGGGGATTTATTCCAGCAGATGTGAGCTGGGAGCTCAGCTATGTGGTCATTGCTGTGTGAGACCCTGCTGAGTCACACTTGGTGTGTTCAGTCACCCCATGATCTCATCCCTTGAAACCACTGCCCAAACAAAACCAGTTTTCATTTTGTTTCATATAACACAAGTCATTAACGTCACCGAGCCGCACGCTGGCTCAGGGATCAGCTCCCTGGGAATTTTGGAAGGGGCCCTGGACTGCAGCCCTCAGCCTGTCTCTCTACCTGTTGTCTTTCCAAACAAGCCTGGGATAGGCAGCCCAGCCAAGCCATCAAGTGTCCAGTTACTGGAGTGAGACTGTCTGGAGCCTCACATGAAATATGCCTGGGAGGAGCCCGAAGCTCGAAGCCAAGGCTGGACAGGGAATTAAAAGGTCCTATTTTGGGTGCTCTTGCTGAACATTCCACTTGAAGGAATTTCCTCCTTTTAAGAAAGAACATGGAATGGTCAGACAACATTAAAGTGACAATTCTATGTTTTGATTTTGTGTGTCATCTAGATACAACCAGAAATCTGCAGGGCAGGGTGTGAGGAATGTCCTAAGGACAACTCTCGGAAGATTCTCAACCACATCATCCTTGGGAATTTTTTAGCTTAGGAAAACAGGATCTCAAATCCTTGATAGGCTGGGATGGAGCTTTTTGTTCTTATTTTTTGCACCTCTTTTTAGAATTTCTTTACAGGATTTCAAGTGTAATCTCTAGAGAGGAAGGAAGGAAGGAAG